>CAJHZI010000863.1:150000-420000 GCA_905160935.1 Enchytraeus crypticus | reverse complement strand
GGAAGGTATATTAAGAGGGACCATCACATTCATCAATTATACTTAATTGATGAATTTATTTATCAATTTTTAATATATCCCTGTGTTGTGTCTGGGTTGTTTGAAGAATAGACCAACCGGTGACTGCGCGTGTCGTAGGAGGCGATTAAAGCACTAAGATCCATATCAACGTCAGAAAGAGCATTCGGTTGGTAAGGCCTAGGCTCCAGAAATTGCTACAAAAATTTAAATTAATGGAAAAGTCTCAAATAGGGGATTAGCTGGTGGTGTGTAGGACAGAGAGGATTTAAGACAGTCTATTTTTATCCCGACCCTAGTTAAACTGAGATTCGAAGAAGGATGATGATGATGATGATAGTATACCGTTTACCGCATACCATATTGCTGCGTATGTTTTCTCAGTCCACGTTTTTTTGCTTTCTCGCAACATGGAAATATTAATACTTCTTTATTCTCAAAATTGATATGTAAGATAATGTAGGTGATGTAAATTTTGTATTAAATGACCCAAAACATTTTGGATAATGAGCATGTACTTAAAAATGAGCATTTATCGTTGAACTGATTTTATTGCATAGACGTTGATTGTTGGATTAAATAACCGCTTAGTTTATGCAGCAATTGAGCTATAGTAAATACATTAGAAACTTAAAATTGTGCCTGAGTTATTATTAATTAGTAATTATATGACCTGAAGATATTATACGCCTTCACTTAATCGGTAGTGGTTACCATGAACCAGACGATGGTTAAAGGTGGGGGGAGGAGGTGGAGTTAAACTTCTCCCTTAGGCCGGTTTTGAAAAAGAAATCGCATTGCATGTACTAGATTTGTCTCTCTCTCTCTAACTCCCTCCCTCTCTCTGTCTGTCTCTCTCTCTTTCTCTCTCTCTCTCTCTCTCTATCTATCTCTAGCATAACGCTTAATGGCAGATCCATGACATATATCTCTTCAAACCAATTCTATCCTCCCCTCAACCTTCTCGCTCATCTCTGTACATGAATGCGTTATCAAATTATCTTATATCCATTGTCTCGGTAACTCTTTTTCCTTCCTTTTATTACTTGTTTCATCAACCAATCACCCTTGTTTTTCCATTGAGCCTTTCTTTGTTTTTAATCACATTTAATAACTCTGCGCCGATTCTCTCCAAAACTTCTTCATTTGTAATTTGTGTGGGTTCAACTAATCTTTTCTATCTGTAAACACATTTCCAATGCCTATAGTTTCCTGATAGCTTCCTTCTTTAATAAATTGCCCACATTTCAAAACCGTCCAGAAATGTCAACCACACCAGTGTTTTTCATTCTTTATCTCTTTTTGTTTTTTCTAATAATTTTTGTTCTGAATTCTTTTATCTTCCCGCAAGTCTTTTTTGCTTGTGCAATTCTAAATTTATTTCCGTTTCACACTTTCCATCATCTGTAATGGTGTAAAAGCTAAAAACAAAATGTTAACATCAGTTTCCTCAGTCGAAAGCGATGTCAGTGATGGGCAAGCCCAGGATTTGAACCCCGCACATACTGATCCGCGGTAGAATATCTTACAGACATCGCCACTGGCTGAAGCCAGTGGCGATGTCGGTAATATATTTCATATACTGTATATATTGATAAAAGATAAGATATTTGCCATATATTGATAAAGCAGCCTTTTATCATAGTATGGAAACGAACACGCATCAAAATAATAAAATAAAAATAATTTATAAAAGATTTCGGAGTTGTCAAACCTCTTCCTTTCTAAATATAACAATTTAAACAAGCGATAAAACAAATTCTATCTTACCTTGATATTTAAGTTGATAAATCATCTCTAGCTTGAGATAAAATCAAATGATGAACTTGAGGGCAAGTTGATTGATTGAATAATGACTATTCGATTGACTTAATGAGATGAGAGGAAACGTATTATTTGATAAATGCAACTACAAGTAATAAGGGCAATACAATTTCATATAATTATTTCTTCGTAATTATTTATGCACAGATAAACTGTGTAATTGATTGATTAATTGATTAACAGGAGAAGAGTGTTAGCCAAACACCTGTCCTCTGGTATCGCGGATGTTGGAGGCATCAAATGGTCAATAGCCGCCTGTCTCGCCTTTGTCTTCGTGCTTGTCTATTTCTCACTGTGGAAGGGCATCAAAGGCTCCGGAAAGGTTGTCTTCCTTTCTTTTCTTTTTCTTTTTTCTTTCTTTCATATTTTCTTTCATTGTTTAATTACTATTTCTTTCTTTCATTTTATCTATCTAACTTTCTTTCTTTCTTTTCTTTCTTTTTTCTTTCTTTTCTTCCTTACTTTGTTCTTTCTTAATTCTTTATTTATTTATTTATTCTTGCTTGTTTATTTGTTTGTTTGTTTCTTTATTTATTTCAAGATTTGATACTTGAGGAGTTAGAAAACCTTATTTAAACGGAGATGTTCCCGTATTATGTTCGAGCCACTGAAGAATTGACCAATCGTAAACTGCAGGTGTCGTAATAGGTGATTAAGCTAGAACTGAAGAAAGCAAAATGAAACCATACAAGAAACATAATTTCCTCCACCTCCAGTAAGAAAAAGAGAGCCTCTCCTTATTTCAAGCAATACATGTCAACGTAGCCAAGTGTGCTAACGTCAGGTACCGTCGTGAAGTTTTAAAAGACAGATCCTGAGCGGAACTGAATTGTCGTGTTCGATCCCAGACTAATCTTATCAGGGAATAAAATCTCGATCACTCGTTGGTAAATTATACTATCAGAGACAGATACACAGACAGAGAGACAGAGAGACAGAGAGACAGAGAGACAGACAGAGAGACAGAGAGACAGAGAGACCGACAGACAGCCAGACAGACAGACAGTCAGACAGACAGACAGACAGACAGATAGATAGAACTGGCTCATTATATTTATTATTAACATAAGAACTACGGTGTTGCAGGCTGTATGGATCACAGCCACTCTGCCCTATATCATCCTCTTCATACTGCTCTGCAGAGGTCTGACACTGGATGGCGCTAAGGACGGAATAGTCTACTATCTGCAGCCACAGTGGGGCAAACTACTTGATGTGGGGGTGAGGCAATCAATCAATGAATAAATCTAACAATCCATCAATGAATCAATCAGTCAATCCATCAAATAGTCTATCTGAATTTCCTTGATTTTGCAAACTAAAGAAGAATGAAATACATAATGGCAACAACATTTACATGTAGGTTTGTTGTTTGGGTTTCTGAGTAGATGTGCCAGCTGTAAGTTTACTAAGCTATTGGATGTTCTAAGTTAATGGACAATTATTTAAATTGCTCATTATAACTTTGAACATCCAATATTTTACAATATTACTACACTGTCCTGTACTACACAGTACTAAACTGTACTACACTGTACTACATTGTACTACACTGTGCTACATTTTATTACACTGCACTACACTGTACTACACTGTACTGAACTGTACTGTCCTGTACTACACTGTACTACACTGTACTACACTATACTACTCTGTACTACATTTTATTACACTGCACTACACTGTACTACACTGTACTATACTGAACTCTCCTGTACTCTCCTGTACTACACTGTACTGCACTGTACTACACTGTACTCTCCTGTACTACACTATACTGTCCTGTACTACACTGTACTCTCCTGTACTACACTGTACTGTCCTGTACTACACTGTACTACACTGCAATGTCCTGTACTACACTGTACTGTCCTGTACTACTCTGTACTGTCATGTACTACTCTGTACTATACTGTACTACACTGTACTAAACTGTACTGCACTGTACTGCACTGTACTACACTGTACTCACCTTTACTACATTGTATTACATTGTACTGTCCTGTACTATACTGTACTACCCTGTACTATACTGTACTACACTGTACTGTCCTGTACTATATCATATATTTCTTAGGTGTGGGTGGCGGCAGCGGCGCAGATTTTCTTCTCGCTCGGGCCTGGGTTTGGAGTTCTGCTGGCGCTCTCCAGCTACAACAAACTCAACAACAACTGCTACACGTGAGTGGAAAATAATTATGTAACAGTTGATCTAGCAAAACTATAGAGGTCAGTTTAACGCCTGTTACCACACCTCTAGAGAACTGTCAGAGACGACCCTGTGGGGATTTATTATTATTATTTTTTTTTTTTAATTGGCCTGGGCTGTATAAGACCCTGGGCTAAAATATAAGATAAATGAGAGACTTCATTTAATTAAAAGAAAGTTGAAAAAATATTTAAAATAGTTCCTACGCTCTGGGAGGCCGCATTCGCCAATGTGCCACGAACGCAGACAGCATTAAAACAGTGGAGTGCGATAGACAGGCGCTGCCATAGAAAGGCTTTTTCACGTTGGTCGCCTGCTATTATTGTTATTATGTTATTATTTACTTGTTGATCTAAGGAGTGCTCTTATGGAGCGAGAAAACAGCCTTTGAGTATGAATATGTACCTTGAACCTGCCACTTGGCAGTGCACTGAAGAAGAAGAAGATTATTATTTATAGTTATTATTATTATTATTATTATTATTATTATTATTATTATTATTATTATTAGTCAAGCGTCCTAGTGTCTGGGCCATCGAATTAGTGAATTCAGTGACTTCATTTTCAGGCAGTTATTATGGTTGTTCCTAATGGTTCTTGTGTCTCTGGTAGTTATGAATTGAATGATTAGTTAATAAATTGATTGATTGCAGGGATGCACTGGCCACGGCTGTGATTAACTGCGCCACGAGTTTTCTCGCAGGTTTCGTAGTCTTCTCAGTGCTCGGCTACATGGCGAAAGAGAAAGGCGTCTCCGTCGATCAAGTGGCTGCCAAAGGTTCGAATTCTACATGTATGTTAAGGTGTTCAATTACAATTAGTAACAGGATATGTGTGGACTGAGGAGGATGCTGTCTGATGAGAACTATTTTGATATATGAAATGTTATATTTATTATATTTTACTAATGTCCTTACATGTAATGTGTCTAATGTATCTACTTTTTCTAATTTGTTTAAATATACCTAAACTCAACTGTCAGAGATGAATTAGACGATTTTTCGAAGATTCGAATATACGCCTTCTGGATTAACTAACGACGTACTCAATACCAGGTTGTCAACTCTGAATGAGAGTTCAGAGAGTGAGAGAGAGAGAGAGAGAGAGAGAGAGAGAGGAGAGAGAAAGAAAGAAAGAGATAGAGAGTGAAAGATAAAGAAAGTAAGAGATAGCGAGAGAGAAAAAGATAGAAAGAGAGTGAGAGAGAGGTAGAGAGAGAGAGAGAGAAAGAGAGAGAGAGTGAGAGATAGAGAGGCAGAAACTCAGTAAGAGACAGAGAAGAACTAATAGGGGTATTCGTGAATGTATGCTTACATGTGTGTGTAGAGTCAGGCTTGGTATTCGTCGTGTATCCAGAAGCCATTGCCACGCTTACAGGCTCTGTATTCTGGGCCATCATCTTCTTCCTCATGCTGATAACTCTAGGGCTCGACAGCACGGTTGGTGTAATCAATCAATCAATCAATCAATAAATGAATCAATTGGTCGGTCAGTCAGTCAGTCAGTCAGTCTGTCAGTCAATCAATCAATCAGTCTTTTCTCTAATCAGATAATTCTTTCTTTTTGCCATTCAATTTAAGTATTCTGGAATGAACACGGGAAATTCCATAGTTAAATACTGAAATATTTGTTCAAACTCGTCCAAAAATACGGATCAATTTGATGCATAATTATTCTCCTATCTAACTTATTGTTGTTCTTGACTACCTGTCAGTTATAGCACTACCTGTAGAATAAAAATGTGAACTAAAATTGAATTGAGTCGGTGGTGATAAAGATAATTATTGCTAAGAAAGGTTTAAGCAATTTTCCAATAACGAAATCATGTTAATGACAAATCGAACACTGTGTTTGATTGATGTTGTTGTGCGCTCAGTTTGGAGGCTTGGAGGCGATCATAACAGGGATATGTGACGAGTGGCCGCAGGTTCGTAAGAAGCGTGAACTCTTTGTACTCGGTCTCATCATCTACATCTTCATAGGAGCTCTGGCTACCACTACCTATGTGAGTATCTCTCTCTCTCTCTTAGTGCACTGCCTACTGGCAGGTCCATGGTATATATCGTCTCCAGTCTTCTCTGTCTTCCGCTTTCTTCTTCATTTCCACATATGAGTGGGTCTTTAAACCATTTGACATACCTAATCTCGGCCTGCCCCGCCTCTTTTTCCTTCCATTCTACCTTCTATGACCTCTTTTAATAGACCTTCCCCCCTTAGAATGTGTCCTATCCATCTCTTCTTCCTATTTCTTAATACATTTATCAACTGTCTATCTGTGCCAACTCTCTCCAGGACTTCCTCATCCGTAACCCCCCGAGCCCAGCCAATCCTCCCCATTCTTCTCCAAATCCACATTTCCAATGCCTCCAGTTTCCTAATATCTTCCCTCCCTAAGGTCCATGTTTCATATCCATACAATAGCGTGGCCCAAACCAAAGCCCCCACTATCTTTATCCTTGTGTCCCTCCCCAGCCCCTCTGCTAATAGCTTTTCTCTTCCACCAAAGGCCGCTCCCGCCCGCGCAATCCCACCGCACATTTCCGCCTCACACCTCCCATCATCGGCCACAGTATGACCCAAACATTTGAAACTCCCTACCTGTTCCAATCTCGTACCATTTATTGTGATATTAACTTCACCTTTATTATTGGACATAACCTTGGTCTTTTTTATATTAATCTTCATGCCATATCTTAGGGCCGTATCATTCAGCCTATCCATTATCTTCTGCATTCCAATCTCGCTGCCCGCTACCATTCCTTGGTCATCTGCAAATCGTACATCTTGTAACAAATTCCCTCCTACTTTTATTCCTTCTTCCCAGTCTTCCATGGCTTCCTCCATCATTGCCCCAGCGTAAATGTTAAACAGCAGCGGCGAAATGCTACAACCTTGTCTTACTCCACGTCCCATCTCACCCTCTTCTGAGTATTCTTGTTGGATTTGGATTACTGCTCTTTGATTCATGCACAAGTTCAAAATTAGTCTTCCATCTCCCCATTCAATTCCCATTCTTTTTAAGATATTCATCATCGTTGTACAAACAATCCTGTTAAAGGCCTTCTCGAAGTCTACAAAGCATACAAAAACGTCATTTCCATAATCTACCTTCTATGATCTCTTTTAATAGACCTTCGCCCCTTATAATGTGTCCTATCCATCTCTTCTTCCTATTTCTTAATACATTTATCAACTGTCTATCTTTGCCAACTCTCTCCAGGACTTCCTATATGTGTGATTTCCTATAATTATATAACATGTTAATATCTACCACGACCTATGTTAGGGTATTATATGTTAATAGCTACCACGACCTATGTGAGTGTATAACATGTTAATAGCTACCATGACCAATGTGAGTAAACAACATGTTAATGAAGCTATAAAAAGTTAATGTTAATGTTAGTTTCCTCACTCGAAAGCGACATCAGTGACGGAGAGCCCAGGTTTCGAACCCCACATATACTGATCCTCGGTCGAATAACTTACTTACATCGCCACTGGTTACAGCTAATAGCTAAAATCTACCACGACCAATGTGATTATAAAACATGGTAATATCTACCACGGCCTTTGTGAGTAACGACACATTGACGACATGAATAACTGATTAATTGACTAATTATATATTGTTAATTATTAATTATAGATTGCTGTTTTGAAGGGATCGTTTAAGCGCTAGAATATCGATTGACTAATTTACTGCTGGATTGATTGACTGATTAATTGATTGATTGATTTAGGGAGGCCAGTACGTGTTGAACCTATTGGACGCACATGCCGCTCCCACGGCCATCATATTTGTCTGCTTCCTCGAGTGCATCGCGGTCAGCTGGTTCTACGGTAATACTTCAATTCTATCTGACGACTAGAATTTAGCGCCCGCTACCTCGTTGCATATATTCACATGAAACGTCAATGACGGTGGCGTCGACAGAAAGCGATAGTGTTATGTTATAACAGTTAATTCACCTTTCTAGCGTGTCGCACTCGTTCAAATATTCGTTGCAATTGAAACTAGTGTGGCGGAGATTCTTTTGAATGGAATTCGATCTACTGGTAGGTTCTATTCTGCCGAAATGTTCATGTTGATGAAGTGAAATATTGGACACACTCTACTCATTGGTCTGAATTGGGTTCATAGAATTCTATGTTATCAGGAACTACATTGGCATTCCAATTGTGATGTTATTGTTGGTGTTGTTTTAACGTCGATGCATCTCTTCACAATTTTTGTAGTAAATATGACTAAACACGCAGTGGAAAATTATGAATCATTCGAGATAACAACACTTGGAGTGTTGCTGTCTCCATGACAATATCAAGCACCAGTGAGGTAAAGCCGGTGAGCAAAACGATGGTCCAAATTATGCAAATTCCAAAATCCATAAAAACAGTCTTAAGATAGAGGATTTACTGTATGGTTGCTTCGCTTATGACTCTACTCATTGAAAAATGGCTGGAGCCTGAGGCGACGTCGGTAAGATACTCGACCGCGGATCAGTATGTGCGGGGATCGCCCGTCACTGACATCGCCTTCAAGTGAAGAAATTAACGTTAACCTTAGCTTTTATCTGATTGGGTAATTCAATGATAGATTGACTGATTGTTTGCATGTAGGTTGATTGATTGATTGATTGATTGATTAATTGATTGATTGATTGATGGCAGGAGTGGATAGATTTGCCAATGACATACAGGAAATGATTGGCTTCAGACCTGGAATGTTTTGGATCATCTGCTGGAAGATCATTAGTCCCATATTCCTCATGGTATAACTGCATAATTAACTCATTAATTAACTGATTGATTGCATTTACCTACTGAATAATTGCAAATGCAAATGCATTCTCATAGTCGCCTCGATAGATGGAAGTTTAATAACAAAATTTAAGTTTAAACTTTAACTAATTTAAAGACGACAACAGATGACATTTTTCGGACACATTATGCGGAACAAAATAGTTGAAAATACCGTAGTGACAGGACCAATGGAAGGCAAAAGATTCAAGGGTCGACAGCGGATAACGTTTGTTAAGAGTCTTAGCAAATGGATGCAGTTAACTGAAACAGAAATGATCAGAGCAACAATGAACAGAGACATATGGAGGAATATGACCATGACCGCCCAGGCTTGAACAGGCACGGCACTTAGAGAAGAATAAGAATTTAAAGTAATTTAAGCCTAATAACAAACATAAGCCAACTGTCCAAATAGAACATTGTGAATAGAGGAGGTCTGTGTAATATGATGAAATTTAAATTATCGGCCCTAAGACAAATGAAATCTCGCGAGTTTTATTTCCGGCCGAGCAGAACAGAGAGTAAAACTCGAAATTCACAAAGTTACGTTATGACCGGTAACAGTTATGAACCGGTTACTGATAAGAACCGATAGCTGCTATGAACCTGTAACTGCTATGAACCGATAACTGATATGAACCGGTAACGGATATGAACCGGTAACAGATATGAAACGGGAACTGATATGAACCGGTAATTGTTTTGAATCGGTAACTGGTATGAACCAGTAACTGATATCAACTGGTAACTGGTATGAACCATTAATTGTTATCAACCTATATCTGATATGAACCGGTAACTGTATGAAGCGGTACATAAAGCTAAGGCCAAGTTTAACATCAGTTTCCTGCTGGAATAATATATCAGTGACTAGAGTACTCGAATAGAAATCTGTACCTACTAATTCACTGTCGGACAACTTGCTAACTTGTCACCGGCTCAGCCCGTTACAGGTACCTGTAACTGTTATAATCTGGTATTTGATATGAACCAGAAACTGTCATTGATTGATTGATTGATTAATTGATTGATTGATTGATGAACGCGCAGACACTGTTCATCTTGGCTATAGTTGACTACGTACCTCTGGATGGGTTCCCTCAGTGGGCCACGGCTATAGGCTGGCTGACCACGTGCAGCTCCATCATCTGCGTCCCTATCTACCTCATCTACAGACTGACAAAGTCTCGAGGCACTGCCATGCAGGTTAGCTGTGCTAAACTACTGCTAAATTACTTAAATTAAGTAACATCTACCTCATCTACAGACTGACAAAGTCTTAAGGCACTGCCATTCTGCTTTCGCATTCCACAAAGAGTGGAATGCGAAAGCAGAATGTGAGTAGGAATATGTACCATGTACCAGTCACTTAGCAGAACATTGGAGAGAGAGACAGAGAGAGAGAAAGAGAAAGAGAAAGACTACAAGCACATATTCTCTTTGATATTTTCTACTATATATACCCGTGTTCAAAAATGTACACATCTTGGAAAAATGGCCACTTTTAACTGAAATTGAATTTGAACATGACATCTCAATTCTAAGGTGGATATTATAGCAATGTAAATAAACATGTAGAAATTTACAATATATGCAAAAGTTGTTTCCATAAGTAATTATAAAAATGACAATGCGATGATGAAATTTATGCTCATCATAAATTTACAGTGGATAGAGCTGTAATTAGCGTAAATATTTAATAATTATAAATATGACACTGAGATAAAATTAAAATATAAACTCGCCACAAACTAATATTCGTCAAATGACGGATCTGCGATTAGCAACTGTTAAGGAATTATAAATATTACGTTATGACGTCAGCGTTACTTCAGACAGAGAAACAGGCAGAACTGGCTCATTATACATGTATATTATTTATTTTATGTTTTTGGTATACAACTAATGCCTATATTTTCTCTTTTAATATTATTATCGACTATAAGGTATTATTTATTTAAAATATTATTGTCAATCAGCATTGACTATTGTTGCTGTTCCACTTGGGCTCAGTTCAGTTTGGAAATCAGACGCTTAGTACGAATAAGTGTATTGAACCTGTTATTTGACAGAAAACTAAAGCGACATGCTGTAAATATGATTTTAAAATAAATAAATAATTTATTTCTGAATAAATTATTGCTGAATTATACAAAGAATTGCTGAACTATTGTCTTCTTGTTGTTGTTGCTGCAGCGATTACGCTACATGATCGCCCCAGAGGAATTACCAATTCATCGTCGACAGATGGTCCCCGTGTATCTCTAAAGTTACTCCCACTAGAATCGCTTATTCTGGGGCCACGCCTTCTAGAGCCACGCCCGCTAGAGCCACGCCCCCATGAACCACGCTCTCTAGAGCCACGCCCCTAGAACCACACCCTCTAAAGCCACGCCCTCTAGAGCCACACCCCCTAGAGCCACGCTCTCTAAAACAACGCCCTGCAGAGCCACGCTCTCTAGAGCCACGCCCCCTAGAACCGCACCCTCTAGACCACGCCCTCTACAACCACGCCCTCTAGAACCACGCCCCCTAGAGCCACGCCCTCTTGAGCCACACCCTCTAGGGCCACGCCCTCTAGACCACGCCCTGTATAGGTACTCCATCTTGAGCAGCGCCCTCTATAACCACACCGCCTAGAACCACACCCCCTATAAACACACCCTCTATAACCACGCTTTATTGAATTAATATCTCTGGAGACATCTCTTCCTGAACCACGCCCTACAGAGCCACGCCCTACAGAGCCACGCCTTACAGAGCCACGCCCTACAGAATCACACCCCTAGAACTACGCCTTCGAGAGCCACACCCTCTAGATCCGCACCCCCTAGAACCTCACCCCCTAGAACCACACATCCTAGAACCACGCTCTTTTTTTAATCATTACCTCTGGAGACGCCTCTTCCTAAGCCATGCCCTAGAGAGCAACGCCCTAGAGAGCCACGCCCTACAGAGCCACGCCCTACAGAGCCACGCCCTACAGAGCAACGCCCTACAGAGCAACGCCCTACAGAGCCACGCCCTCTAGAGCCACGCCCTACACAGCCACGGCCTACAGAGCCACGCCTCCTAGAGTCACCACCTCAGATTCTCTACCTAAGATCAGGTCTTGTGTGTTGAGAAGTCCTTCGTGCTGTTCTCTGTCTAATACTACACGAGTATCTTCAAGCCTAATGAATATACAGTGAAGTCATATGAATAGATTTTGTGAATAAATTAGAACGAGTTTAACCAGTTCTAAAAAGTTTTAACCAGTTCAAACGAGTTATAAACTTGGACTGTGGGAAGCATATGATTAGCTACTAGTTGTATATACATTCATTTGAATAGAAACAAAGCAAAATAACTTATCTTATTGGCTAATAAAATAACATTTAATAATAATTCTAAAAATGTAAAGAATACAAATAAACAAATAAATCGAACAAATACTAACAATTTTAAAACAATAATAAAATAATAAAAATAAAAATAGTTGAATTAGCTCTGAATATAGTAAAAGACTTAAATTTGGTTTTGGTGATTATCTGATGAAAAATATGTGGCCGTGTGGAGAGAGAACCAAGATCATTTATTTGTAACTGAATCAAAATATACACAAAACGCATACAACGAGACAAAATACAAATAAAACGGCGTCAGAAAAGAGCACAATTGAACTCTATCTAGCTGACTACCGGAAACACGGAAACATAGTAACATAGCAACATAGGATAGTAGAAAAATTAGAGATAATACACATAAATTATGAATACAGCATTAAACTATAAAGAGCAAAACATTGCTGACTAACTGAAGCAGAAACTAAAAAATTGTAGAAATAAAATGCATTAAAATTAAAACCAGATTCAAACAACAGTATCGGCAGGACTAATACTAGTAGATAATCTCAGAACGATCAGAGGTTCTACTGACTTAAAGACATTGTACAACTGTAAACACAGACATAAATAATCATTTCCAAGTATCAATTAAATGCTGTTTGTACATTATAAACAAGAATAAGTAGTTTGCTGATCTGCGACGTATATAATGTTATGCTGAACTGAATTGAATTTAGGCGTAAAGTAACTAAATTTTGTTACAATTTCAAGTTAATATACTAGTATAAATCAACAAATGAATTAACATGTGAGAGAAGATTACAAAGTAAGATAAGTAAAAAGCTAAAAGCTAAGGTTAACGTCAGTTTCCTCACTCGAAAGCGATATCAGTGACGGACGAGCCCAGGATTTGAACCCGCATCAACTGATCCGCGGTCGAGTATCTTACCGACTTCGCCGCTGGCTCCAGCCAGTAGTGATATAAGCTATATAGGCCTAATCGTTGTAGCATACTGTATAATAGTCCGCACTATTAATATACATGTGCAGTAGGCTACTGTTGATGCAGTACATTGTCCATTGCATTTTCAATCCGTAATAGCAATTCTTTGTTAGTAATTCTTTCATCCTTTAATTATCCTTTCTTAATCCTTTATTATTTAATAGTAATTATTTAATCCTTAATATCTGATAATTTATCGTGTTTATGATTGAATTAAAGGAATTAAAGAATGCATAACCTAATACTAAGTGAAAAGTGAATTATCAACAAGAATAACAAAAAGGCTCAATTAAAGTATTTTTATCCTAGGAAACCTAGCAGGGAAACAAAATGGCTAAAGTTTGCATCTTTTAAAGAAATTTTCGCCAGAAGGAAATTTCAAATTCTGAATAATTTAGAATCAAAATTGTAACTTTTAACTTCTTGATTTTTTAATTCTTTGATTAATTTTTAATATTGTAGAATGTAAATGAGAGATGTTCTAATGTATTCTATCGTCTCATATGAATATATGTTTTGTGTACAGTGTACAGTTTCTTATTTTTACTTATGGATATTTTTACTTATGCAGCGTGTTTTGTTTGTTTGACTTCGAGACAGTTGAAGCAAGTAAAAGTTGAGAATTGAGAGACGACTGAGATACTGAGGATTAGAAATGAAATAGACTTTAGCTTGGTCGAGAAAACCGAGTTTTAAATCTCTAAGGCTATGTTTTAAAGCTCGTCATAAATGTTAGTCTAATGTCTGGTTATTGCCACTATTTCCGTGTTGTGTCCGGACAACGAAGAGTAGGTTAGCCTTTAACACATAACTGCACGTGTCGTAAAGTCGACAAAGCACAAGCTGAGGAAGGCATTGGGCAATTGTCCTCAGAAACCATATTTATCAGAAGCCATATCCTACATAAGGTATGTGTTAGGCATCATAGCTTTTTGTGAAGTGGCTAATTGGTTGATCTATGGAATGCTATTGATGGACCGTGAAGGCTTCGTATAAATATGTACCATAGATCTGCCGCTTGACAGAGCACTATTGAGAGAGAGAGAGAGAGACTGAGAGCGAGAAAGAGATAGAGAGAGAGCTACTATTAGGGGATAGTTTAAATGATGGTTGGGTTTCGAACCGTAGGATGTTATGAAGTAATTGAGGGTACTGCTCACTCGGCCTGTCCAGTAATTGTTAGTCTAAGTCTAAGCTGAAGAACGCATAGGGGACCCACCTCATCATTAGCAGAATCCCCCATGAATAATGGTATAGCAAAAGAAATGTTATGATTGATTTAAAGTTCCACTCGTGTGTGGATATGAATAGGAAAACGGAAGACTGAGAAGAGTGAGGATTTTATATGCCATGGACCTGCTAGTAGGCAGTGCACTAAGAGAGAGAAAGAGAAAGAAGGAGAGAGAGAGATCCACTTGGCCATCCAACCAGACAGCCTTGTTATAGATAAGATTCGATACTGTACAATTTGGAGCTACGGAATTGGTTGATTGATCGAGCGCGCTCTCTTTATATACTATGGTGTTACAATTAATTAATAAATTAAAATTTATTAAGGTGTTTAAAATTATGTGAGAACTTCAATAAGTTATGTGAACTTGTTGGTAATATTAATAATAAAATTATTGCTAATTATATTTTTACTTCTAATGTTATTATTACTCCTGAATGCCGACGTTCATACAAGACATCAGTTTAGTGCTAGATTCTTTATTTCTAGATTTTAGCGAAATTTTTCTAGAAAGCATGTCATTGACGACGGGAACACTGAAAATGTGAACCCTGATCTATTGATCCGCAGTTTAATGTTCTACCGGCTCAGTCGTAATGAGGCGGGTTTGCTTTAACATTAATGTAAATTAATTTAAATACTGTAAAAAATGGTACTATAAATTAATTTGTGCTTGAAGTTGTCAATGATGACAGTAGCACTCTAATTGTTGTTATGTTATGTAAATGTCAGAATTCATTCATCTCAGTCAATCACGATTGTAAATTAAAATTTCCGTGTAACGGGGGGGGGGCTATACCCATCGAATACCATCGAAATTGTTCTTCACGGCGCACGATGACTCGATTAAAATTATTCATGTTTCGATAAAAAATAAGTTTAGTTAGAAACACATGCTTTTACATCTCCATCAGTATGTAAAGTAGGATCAAACAATCACGTCAGGTGTTCTCTAACTTATTTAACTCAATCTACGCATATTTGCTGTTCCAGTGACTGAAAGTCGATTAAGGGACTTTTTATACCACAATGATTATGGTTAATATTTAAACGAAATGACAAAATTGTTTTGCTACTATGTCTGGTTGGCTTCTATTTGACATATAGACTGTGTTTGAGATCTTTTGACTGCGCGATCGGTTGCCATGATGGCCATTTTTTCTTCCTGACTTTTTGTTTCACTTTGATTGTGTTTTATATTATTTCAATACCTCGATGTGTAGAGAGTAAGATAATGTCTAAGAATTTAAAGTGGTATAAAGAATTTAATCTATAAAATTAATAATTGATTAAGAAGTAATTCAATTAATAATTAATTGAATTAATAATTGATTAAGAAGTAATTCAATTAAGAATTAATTGAATTAAGAATTAATGTAATTTAAAGAATTTTAAATCATTAAGATCTGAGGTCAACTCTCGGTAGAGCTTATCAAACAGTATCATCTCGGACATTCACAAGACCGGTAACATGGATAAATAACTATGAATTGTCCAACGGGTTAAACATGTGTTAGTAAAGCTGATAAATATCATCACGAATGAACCGTTACTAATATTATGGCGTCTTATGTTTTATCGCTCTTAGCATATGGTTTACAATTCATTCAAGCATTCAATGTGCGATTACTTGATGATGAGTAGTAAGAAAGCATCTGATGCTTCCTGATCCAGCATTGTTACTTTTGTTATTTTAAGTTTGAATTGTGGCATTTACGTAGTCGCAATGCGCAAGAAATTGTGTGCGTTTGTTAAGTAACAATACTTTCGGTTGTTGTTGTTATTGTTGTTATTGGTAATTAAGAGAATTTGTGTGATGGAATCTTGATAGTGAAAGAATATGAAATGCGAAATCATAATATTTCCACTCATGGCATTAGGCTATTGCTGTGAGATAAATGTTAGCATTGTGTGAATGCTAACACTAATACGCTCTTGTAGTCTACAGAATGTTTTAATAGCTTATTGGTTAGAGGTGTAAATAACGGCATGAAGTTTTAAATGACAGACGCTGAGGTGAATTAAATTTTCGTTGGTTCGAAACCTGGCAACGCTG
This sequence comes from Enchytraeus crypticus, assembly GCA_905160935.1. NCBI lineage: Eukaryota > Metazoa > Annelida > Clitellata > Enchytraeida > Enchytraeidae > Enchytraeus > Enchytraeus crypticus. The sequence goes on along the minus strand of CAJHZI010000863.1, from coordinate 403,530 downwards.
GGATTCAAACCAACTGGGTTATGTTGGCTCATCAATTTTAGCCGGCGCCGCTTTAAGAATAACATTCCAACACCCACGGGATTTTTTCTTTCAAAGCTGTCAACACTCGGTCTTCCAAGGTGGGTGCCCACAAAGTACTAACGGCGCGAAGGAGCTTGCTTTCGTTCAATTGACGCGCAGCTTAACCGTGTGCGCCAAATTCAGCCCCCATGGTTTTTGTGTTTCAAGAGACATTATGACGAAGTCCTTGAAAATCCACAAACAAAATCTATTGCTACTATTATTTTGGAAAGCTGTTAACCCGCTACCGGCCTATCCTAAATATTGTGTTGGTAACTCGAGTGTGTCGAGAGGTCTTGAAATGGAACCAAACCAGAGTAATCATAGTCAGATGTTATGATCTCCATTTTTTAGTTTTAATATTGACGTATGTGTAATGCTTGAAGTTTTCTAAATAACGGTGGGTGGCAAAGCCTCTGTAAATTGTTTCGTTTTATTGACATAATATATATCAACTATTAAGCTGTTATAATTACAATTATGATATAGACCGTAATATTGATACTTGTAGTACTAGACTATTTATTGTTGATGCTACTTGATGTACCTCGCATCTCTCTAAGTGTTTCTAAATGTATCTGTCTTAGGACCTGTAGAAAACCTAGTCGGTTTGTAGTCTTGTCTAGTTTCGCTGTAAGATATTATCTGTACAAATTTGTTATCTGCTTGTACGTTTTGTACGCATGACTGTACTTTTTGTACACATGTTGACAGTTTTTGTACGCATGCTGATACCTTTTGTACACATTTCTACGAGTGACAAATATATCTCAATGCACTTGTAATTGTTGTTTCCATTGCAGGTTGATTCAAGAGTTGAGTTTTAGAAGTCGCAATGTTCACGTGTATTTTATATACAATAGAATACCACACATGTTATTCCATATAATAATAGTGGTATGTTAACCTAAAGTATTGCATAATGTGTGACAGTGTATAGTATATTGTTTCCGTGTTGTGTCCGGGACTCTGTATAATAGACTAACCGTAAACTGCACGTGCCGTAAGAAGCGACTAAGCAACAACTGAAGAAGGAATCGGGAACCAGTTCAGAGGCCATATGTTTCCCAAGCTAAAGACTTCAATAGAGTGTGATGAGGCATAGCCTTATGTGAAGGATTATTTGGTTAATGTAAGGAGTGCTCTTCAAGCAACGTGAAAGCAGCATGTCAGTAAGAATATACATGTATATTTTGGACCTGTCACTTGGCCGAACACTAGAGAGAATGTGTGTAATGCAATACTATGTATAGAATAGGATGAGAAATGACGGGGGCGGGGGGGGGGGGGCGTAGATAACAAACCTGTTTCTTAGGGGAATATCTTCCTCATAGCTCCTGTGGTTACATTACTTCTTATTCTCTTACTAGTGGGCGCTCCATAGCTCAGAGAGTTTATAAAAAAAATACACTTTTAAAACTTTTTTATTGTAACGATTAAGTTTAAAAATGTCTCCTCAGGTGGTTTTTCCATTGTTATCCTTAGTGCCTCCGCTAGTTGACTCGTATAATGGTATCCCATATAGCACAGCATTGAGATGTCTTAGGCTCAGCACCGGGGTGGATCAGTCAAAACTACTGGGAATGAAGGCAACGAGCAGCGCTTTTACAATATACCTGTCAATCACATACCAGTTAATCATGTACCAGTTAACCATGTACCAGATAATCATGTACCAGATAATCATGTACCAGATAATCATGTACCAGTTTATCATGTACCAGTTAACATGGGCGCAAATCACTTTCAAAAGATGGTTGGGCAGAAAAATAAATATCGCGCATAGCGCGAAAAATTATTTTCGCTCGCCCCACCAAAATTAAGCTATGCCCCACCATTTTGTGTTAATTTGGTGTGGTAAAGGAATATTTTGGTAGGGCAACAGGCTTTTTTTAGCCTAGACAAATTATGCAAAAATTTCTCGGCTGACAGTTCGGGTTCATATGTACGTTGAAATTTTTATTTTTGAATGATGCAGTAACTACCCTAATTTTAGGGTGAAACAAAGGATTTTTAAAACTCAATCGTAGTTTTAAATGATCTCACATTTAAGCTGTAATTATGACATGCACGGGTACAACCTTGCAAAAATTATTGCATCCATACAACTTAAAACAAAAGTAAAGCACCAAAAACATAAAATAAAGTAGGATTCAAGTAAAATCAAGTAGGAATAACAATTTCGTCATACTTAATTACGTAATTATGGCAGCGGGGCAATAGCATGGTCTTAAAGTTATTGCCTAGTTATAATTAGTTAGTAGTTTTTACTTTAATGATTATTTGACACATGTGACTATTTTAATTATCTCCTTAAAGTACCTTTTTACCAGTTTACCCCATCTGAAAATGATCTGGTTACTCAAAAAATGGTGGGGCATAGCCCTATATTTACCCTACCTGCAGAAAACTTGGTGGGGCGCAGCCCCACCATGCATGGCGTGATTTGCACCCATGCCAGTTAATCGTATACCAGTTATTCATATATCAGTCAATCATATACTATTTAATCATATACTAGCTAATCATATACCAGTAAATCATATACGCCGTCACATATACCATCAAATCATGTACCAGTCTATCATGTATACCAGTTAATCATATACCAGTTAATCTCATATCAGTCAATCATATATATTAGTTAATCATATACCAGCAGTTAATCATATACCAGTCAATTATATTCCATTTACTCATATACCAGTTAATCATAAACTAGTTAATCACATCATATACCAGTAAGTCATACACCAGTTAATCATATACCAGTTGATCACATTCCAGTTAATTATATACCAGTTAATCATATACCAGTTAACTATATACCAGCCAATCATATACCAGTTAACTATATACCAGTCAATCATATACTAGTTAATCATGTACCAGTTAACTATATACCAGTCAATCATATACCAGTTAATCATATAGCAGCAGTTAGTAATATACAAATCAATCATATGCCAGTTAATCAAATACCAGTTAACCATATACCTGTTAATCATATACCAGTTAATCAAATACCGGTTAAACATATACCAATCAGTCACACACCAGTCAATCATATAACAGACAATCATATAACAGACAATCATGTAACAGACAGTCATGTAACAGACAATCATTTAAAAGACAATCATTTAACAGACAATCATATAACAGACAATCATATAACAGACAATCATATAACAGACAATCATACCAGTCTACTTAGCATGTGTCTACCTGATCAACCATTTTTTAGACGTCACTGAGCTGTTGGCTGTGTTACGAGTTGTTGCTGAAGGAATATGACCTAGATTCTTTAAATTAGCTGAGAATTTCGGTCGATTGGTAGATTTTATTCTATTGACAACAATATGCATGTTTGTGAAGTGAAATATTTTGACTGAGCACGTCCTGAGTTATATACGTTGAATCTACACTCACGTGGAGTGGGTTGTGCACTGACTGACCTGGGCTTTGTACCCAGGCCACTTGCATCCGAGGCTAACACTTTAATCGTTACGCCATATCCCATCCGTCATACACCAGTCAAATATTTTTGGAATTTGCACCGTATTTGGACCTTCCTTTTGCTCGCCGGCTTGATTCTGTCTCAATAGTACTCGAAGTTGTCATTGATAACTACAGCACTTTAATTGTGTTATTATTATACATATCAGTCAACCTTACAGGCCTACCAGTCAAATTATAAATCCACGAGTGAAACTTTAACGCCTGTTTCAGCATATAATTACCGACTTCGCCACTGGCTCCAGCCAGTGGCGAAGTCGGTAAGATACTTCGGTAGACCGTGATACTTTAAGATAGTAAGATAGTCGGTAAGACCGTGATACTTTATTTTGGTAAGATACTCGTCAGTTGATGCGGGTTCAAATCCTGGGCTCGCCCGTCACTGACATCGCTTTCGAGTGAGGAAACTGACGTTAACCTTAGCTTTACCAGCTTTTATAATGATGATGCTTGGAAGATTTATGAAATGTTGAACTCAATTGAAGAATTAAGTAGCTAATTGGGCTGAACCGCTATATATATATATATATATATATATATATATATATATATATATATATAGACATCAGATATATGTATATAGACATCAGATACCAAAGTTCTAGAACATTTTCTGTAGGGGGTCAAGTTTTTTTGACGCAGTCTGTATATATATATACTTATTTATATATATACAGTATTTATATATATATATATATATATATATAATATAATATATATATATACTTATTTACTTAATTATATATATATATATTAATATTATACATATATATACTTATTTATATATATACAGTATTTATATATATAATTATATATATATACAGTATTTATATATATAATTATAAATATATATATATATATATATATATATATATATATAATTATATATATAAATACTGTATATATATATATAAATAAGTATATATATACAGACTGCGTCAAAAAAACTTGACCCCCTACAGAAAATGTTCTAGAACTTTGGTATCTGATGTCTCTTTATCATGCAAATTTAACGCTAATACATAATCCAATTATACACATATGCTGAAAAATTCATGGAAATATATGCACCACAATTCGAGTTACAGATCTTTTTGCGCCCTGTCCCTACCTCTTATATGTTCTCCAAGCAGTTTGTTACCGAATACTCCTGATTAGAGCTCCTCATTGATTCTTTGTTATGTAATAGAAAACATGCGAATTCGTGCGGCAGAAACCCCTAGTACTTGAGATATCTGACGTGTATAACGACTTGTTCTAGGCTCTCCTTCCAGAGAACCAACTAGTTCCTCAACAGCAGCAATATCAGCAGGAATTCTGGTATTTTTGGGCCAGCCACTGCCCGCCTTTCTATCAGTTGCTCTCTCTCTCTCTCTCTCTCTCTCTCTCTCTTCAATCTATTCTTCCGACAAATACTCTTAATAGTGACAAGGACCATCATTTCAGCGGATAGGCTTGCTTTATTCTTTTCACCCCGATACCTTGCTCATGGAGAATTTGTATCCGCAACTTATAGTGACTTATAGTGGCAAACTGCTTAGAGAATCTATAAGAGGTAGGGGCATGGCGCAAATTGATCTGTATCTCGAAATGTGGTTCATATATTTCCATAAAATTTTCAGTTTATGTGTAGAATTGGATCATGTATTATCGCTAAAATTTGCATCATAAGGAGACATCAGATACCAAAATAATAGAAAATTTTCTGTCTGTAGGAGAATCTAAAAAGGGTTGGGGCATAGCGCAAAAGGATCTGTAACTCGAATTATGGTGCATATATTTCCATCAGCTTTTCAGCATATGTGTACAATTGAACCACGTATTATTGATAAAATTTACATGACAAGGAGACATCAGATAACAAAGTTATACAAAATATTTTCTGTGAGGGGTCAATTTTTTTGACGCAGTCTGTCTATATACATACATACATGTATATATATAATATTATATATATATATATATATTAATCCACCTAACTGAGGAAGGCAACGGGAAACCACCTCAGAAGCCATATTCTTCCCAAGCTATAGGCTACATAAGGCATAGACTTTGTGAAGGGACTAGCTTGTTGATCTAAGGAGTGCTCTTAAGGAGCGTGAAAACAGACTTTGAATATGAATATGTACCTTGAACCTGCCACTCGGCAGTGCACTGAAGAAGATATATATATATATATACATGTATATATATATATACATGTATATATATATATATATATATATTCCTACGCGCAATGCATGAACGTACATACATGGTAAAGCTGGTAAAGCTAAGGCTAACGTAAGTTTCCTCACTCGAAAGCGATGTCAGTGACGGGCGAGCCCAGGATTTGAACCCCGTATCTACTGATCCGCGGTCGAGTATCTTACCGACTTCGCCACTGGCTCCACACATGCTGTTACAGCTGCAGTTAAATGAAACAAATGATGACTAATGGTGATTAACGCTCGTAGATGTTTTCCGTACACACAGCAGAATGTTAAACATTACTCGAGCACCAGATGTCTAAATGGGACCAGTCAAGTCTTTAGCACTGAACTTGATTTCCATTGTTTTCAAGCCTCACATTCAGTCCGATCAATTAATGCTGACCCTCTCTAGACAGGCATCAGTACGACACGTATAACATCTGCACCTGATCAACAACTGCGCTACACTCCATCAGAGGAATCTCTCTCTCTCTCTCTCTCTCTTAGTGCACTGCCTACTGACAGGTCTCTGTTATATAACGCCTCAACTCTTCTCTGTCTTCCGCTTTCTTCTTCGCATCCACATTTTAGTGGATCTTTAAATCATCCAACATACCTAATCTCGGCCTGCCTCCGCCTCCTTTTCCTTCCATTCTGCCTTCTATGACCTCTTTCAGTAGACTTTCTCCCAGAATTTCAGAGGAATCAATAAGAGTATTAGGACAGACTGTGCAAGCTAAGCCCACAGTGTCGGAATAGGTGATCGTTTTTTGTTTAATCATATCGGCCTTTGCTTTCCTATGAACAGCTACATGAGCAGTTGAAGACCTACCTTTTCCATCTCTCCTTTTTCATCCAGTGTCCATGTGATGTGACCAGCACATAAATCTCTTATCCTATAATTCCATTTATCTTTGCATTTCTTTTTTAATTTTGGATTTGCACCGTTTTAGACCTTTCTTTTTGCACACGGGCTTGGTTTTGTCTCAATAGTGCTTGATGTTGTCATGGACAACAGCAGAACTCCATATTGTTATCATGATATGCAATCAATGAAGTACCATGAAAAACAATACACGGTAATAAGGTAGAGTACAATACAGAGCAATACACTGCTGAATAACAATATATTCTGTATAACTAAATATATTATGTATAATAATATAATATATATATATATATACATGTATATAACTTATACAATATATTATCCAATATATTATACAATGAAATGCAATCTAATATAATGCTAAACCTGCCAGGTCACCTTATATAGTCCCTCTAGTGATCACGTTACAAAACGCCTCCACTTTACTCCATCAACAGGTTGATCTTTGAGATCAGAAGCTCCAGTTCCGCTGCCTAGTCCAATTCTTCCAGCCGCCATACTAAAAGTAAACACACATTATAGTGAAATGATCAATTATGTTGATATCTATCACTTTTAATAGCACATGTTTAAACCGTTAGGCAATTTAGATCATTTTCCGTATAACCAGTCCAGTGAATGTCCGAAATTTTACTCTCAGATCAGCGCGACTGGGATCGAACCCACGAGGGTTCAATTCACCTCGGGATCAGTCATTTAAAACTTCATGACGTTACCCCTACGCTATTAAGACAATCAAATTTCAGTTTCGGAGCTCCAGTTCCGCTGCCTGGTCCTTCCCATCCAGTCACCCTGAGACCTCCCGGCCTATCACCATCCCTGGGTTACAGCGTGATTTCTTTCTCCAAGCTGATGCCTCTACTTATGTGACCGAAGAATGTTTATTTCTGCTTTAGCTGAAGTTAACATTTCTAATACATCAGGCCTAATAGTACGCATTTTCTGATGCGTTAGTCAATAATTTTTAAAGTATTGCAGCAATAATATTTTGACTTTTTTGGACATGGAATCTGTCCAAGTTTGACCGAGATTTGGTTTTAGGAGGATCAGCTAGTGCAGTCTTAGGCAGAAATTAGTAAAGAGAATTGTAGGCCACAAAAGCGACCAATCTGCGTATGGGCAGTATACTAATAAAAAAGCTAATGTTAGCGTTAGTTTCCTCACACGAAAGCGATGTCAGTGACGGGCGAGCCCAGGATTTTAACCCCTCACTTACTGATCCACGGTCGAGTACCTTACCGTCATCGCCACTGGCTCCAGCCAAATAATAGAGAACACAGGGAGATCGACAGTGAATGAGTGAGAGAGAGAGAGAGAGAAAAGCGGACACAAAAAGACAAATAGCGTGAGTAGGAGAGATGGAGAGAGGGGGGGAGAGAGAGAAAACACGGACACACAGAAACACAAATAGAGTGAGCGAGTGAGAGAGAGAGAGAGAGAGAGAGAGAGAGAGAGAGAGAGAGAGGCAGTTTAAATTGTCAAGGGAGTCTTGAATATCTATTTTAAAAACGCAATCCTAATTTGGGATTATTTTTGGCACGTCATTGTCTAGAAGTGTTTGATATAAAACTACATCTCATCCACTGCGCACACAGCAGAGCCAGTGCACGATGCTTAATGCTGGTGCAAGTTCTTACGTTATGTATCTACGTCATCTTCTTCCAGTGCTTCTTTACGTCGCCTAGAGTTCATGGTCCATCTCAAGGACAGTCTAGTTCAGATAGGTTTTGTTCATAGTCCATCTCAAGGACAGTATAGTTCAGATAGGCTTTGTTCATAGTCCATCTCAAGGACAGTCTAGTTCAGATAGGTTTTGTTCATGGTCCATCTCAAGGACAGTCTAGTTCAGATAGGGTTTGTTCATGGTCCATCTCAAGGACAGTCTAGTACAGATAGGTTTTGTTCATAGTCCATCTCAAGGACAGTCTAGTTCAGATAGGTTTTGTTCATGGTCCATCTCAAGGACAGTCTAGTACAGATAGGTTTTGTTCATAGTCCATCTCAAGGACAGTCTAGTTCAGATAGGTTTTGTTCATGGTCCATCTCAAGGACAGTCTAATCTAAGTTCTACAATTTGCATATTGAAAATATTGACATGAGAGGAGAGAGGGGGCGGAAGAGAGAGAGAAAGTGAGAAAGAGGGAGAGAGTGAGAGAGAGAAAGAGAGAGAACGAGAGAGAGAGAGGCAGAATTTGAACCTCAGTAAATCTTTAAGTTTCAAAATTTTGTTAAACTTTATTTGTCATGACATTCGCCTATAGGATGCAAGTGGTCTGGGTTGAAAGCCCAGATCAGTCAGAATATGATGAATATTCCCTTGGACCCTCTCTCTCTCTCTCTCTCTCTCTCTCTCTCTCTTTGTGCACTGCCAACTGGCTAGTCCATGGTATATAACGCTTCATCTCTTCTTTTTCTTCCTTTTTCTCTTCATGTCCAAATTTGAGTGGATCTTTAAATCATCTAACATGATATACCATTACTCTTGGGGGGATTCTTCATATAACGAAGTGGCTACCTATGCATTCCTCAGCTTCGTCTGACATTTACCGGGCAGAGGCGTCATTCAGTGAGAAAAAACTACCCTGTCTAACCATCCTTTGAACCCATGGAGGGTTAATCATGTATTAACCAGATGCCAAATGACGCTATCAAAAGAAAATAAATATATCATTACATCATGGAGAGGACTGATAATAAACTAAAGCTCTTCACAAGCTTGTAAGTACTGCCTTTACGCAGTACAGACATTTCGGCTGGAGCAAGTGGATACGTCGGTAAGATATTCGACTGCGGATCAGTATGTGCAGGGTTCTAATCCTGGGCTCGCCCGTCACTAACATCGCTTTCGAGTGAGAAAATTGACATTAACTTTAGCTTTACCAGTACTTTTGTTATTACTCATTGACAGAGAGGAGTGGAGATGGCCCATTCGTATTCCGACCCTAGTTAAATCGAGATTAAAGAGGAGAAGACGATTTCTAATGATAAAATGCAAAAAGCAAAATTCAAATAAAGAATAAGTTTGGAAGTACTCTCAGCCACTCTTCTACAAGCCCCTCCCCACCTTCGCATAATTTTATGATAGACTTAAAGCAATCAGACAAATTTTGAAATTAAAAAAGTTTAGATAATTTTAACTTTTATATTTTTATATTTTCTCTCCTTTTTACCTTTCTATCAAAGGCCAGGTCTAACTATTTCAACCTACAATCTCCTTTACTCTTCATAAAGAACACTCCATCGATCAATGAGTTAGTCCATTCACTAAAATTTGTTAGTTATTCACTCCTTAAAGTAGTTTATTCTAGAGAAAATATGTCTTCTGCGATATCTTCACGTTGCCTTATTCAGCGCGTGTTTAGTCGCCATGTACGAAACCTGCTGTTTACGTTTGGTTTATTCTTAAATGATCCGGACACGATGAGGGCATTAACGATATAATACGGAGCAGTACGGAGCAATATATTGACAAATTCACTTTCGATGCTCATTTCACTTTACAACACAATGAAGCTTTTTCGCCCGGTTTCTCCCACAGGGTGATGTCAGGGACGTCTCTAACAAAACATACAAATGCAAACAGTCTATATCACATGAAAGCATTTGTAGATGCATGAGCCGATAGCAAGCATTCTCCAATTGATGTTTGGTGCTTATATCCAAAGTAAAAATAGGCTATAAAATTCAGAGTATCTAATGAAAGAAACATAATAGATACATTAAAATGATTAAAAAAGGACATTATCTTCTAGGTTGACTGAGAGATAATGAGAAAGATAAAGTCGAGGATTGCTTCTGTAAACAGCCTGCGGGCTATATTTAGAAAGAGTCGCGATGAATTTAGAATGGACCCACTGATGCAATGGGATCTATTGAACGACAAGTACGAATTTCATCAGTCTTTCTCTCTCATCTCTCTCTCTCTCTCTCTCATATCTCTCTCGTCTCTCATCTCTCTTTCTCTTTCACAGTCTTTTCATTCTCTCTTTCTCTCTCTCCTATCTTTCTCTCTCTCTCTCTCTCTCTCTCTCTCTCGCTATCTATCTAACTCCCTGGCTCTGTCCTAGCTCACTTTCCGAGCTTTATCTCTTCCGTTCTCTCTCTCTCTCTCTGTCTCTCTCTCTCTCTCTATCTCTCTCTCTCTCCACACTCGAAGTTGATGGTACAGACTTTATTGAATGTCTTTAATTGTCACTTTCCTCCCACACCAAAGTGTAGGCCCATAACCCGGGGCATATGTCACTATTGTAGTGCGGATTTGGTATGGGATAAAGAAAAAGTGTCATGAACATTCATACCGGCCTGCTACAATGGGAGTGTGGGCGCACATGTCCGGGGTGCTTCAACGTGCTTGTACAGAATGTGATGCAGATTTGTCCTTGCTAAAGAATGTCTCGGCTTCACTTTCCTTCCATTCTACCTTCCATGCCCTCCTTACTATCTCCCATTAGAAAGTATATTAACCAACTCTTCTTCCTATTTCTTATAGCAGTTATCAACCGTCTATCTCTACCTACTCTCTTCAAGACTTCTTCAGTCGTTACTTTTTGGTCCAGCAGAGGAATTCAAAAGATCGAGATTAGAAATATTAAATGATTTAAAGACCCACTCGTATATCGACAAGAAGAGGAAAACGGAAGCCATATAAGAGTGAAGACGCTATATACCATGGACCTGTCAGTAGGCAGTGCATTATGATAAGGAGAGAGATAGAGAGAGAAAGATAGAGAAAGAAGTAATGTTGAAATTTACTCACATTCCATTGATTCTACGATTGTATGCCAAAGCGAATTAAAATTCTCTTTGCATTTCTTTTTAAGGAATACAAAGCTTTGCTTTGCGGTTGTGTTGATTATAGATAACGATGAGCGTGCAATTAGGAAGAGCATAATATGAGAAATGCCACGACGGCGGGATTAGCGCACTTGGTTTAGTTGCTCGTCAATTATCGAAGTTAAGCTCTATCGACCTCGGTTAATGCTTTGTGGGTGACCACCTTGGAAGACCGAGTTTTGGTAGAAGCTTAGGAAGGAAAAAATCCCAGGGTAATGGAAGGTTATTCTTAAATCTGCGCCGGCTGCAATTGATGCGCCATCAAAAGGCAACGATTACTAATAACCATGGAGAGGAAGGAGGAAATGGGTCTTAAACAAGCATCTGTGCTTCCTGACCCAGTGTGCCGTTATGTTCATACCGTTAAAGGGCATCAACTTTATTTGAAGCGAAAGACAATGCTGAGATTTTACTAGTATCATGATTTTTGTGATGAGATTAACAAATTGATGGTCTGAAGTCTCTACTGAGCATAACTGCAGGAACTATAACTGGTAGGAATATTATCTTATACCTGCCATTATGTAGAACAGCAGAACATGGCAATACATCTTTACTGTTAATAATAGTAAAGATGTACTACACTGTGTTTTTTATAACTGATACCCCTAATTATTTTTACAATAAAGTCATAAGGAGTTGACCGATGTTCTTGAAATTTGCAGAACTTGACCAGCATCCAATTCCACAAAACCTATAGAAATTCCGTTTGAGTATCTTTAATAAAGTGAAAGTTATTGTTTCGCGAATAGGAGTGGGGTCAGATAAGAAATTTCCAATACAGGATTACGGGCGTGTTACATTTAGCGTAGATTATCTCTATAAAAATACTAGCTAACACGCAATATAAAATTTCTGCTAATGCTATTTTGAAGAGCAATCAATTATTTTCGAAACGACGTAAAATATGTGCTGATATGTTCTTAATTGACAAAGTTATTGAACTATTTATGCATGCATTGCATGAAGAGAATAAACGAAGAAGTTATCTTAAATGTGGCGCTAGAGGACGCCGCTGCCGTGGCTGTGGTGACAGCAGTTGTACCCAGACATGCAATGAAAAGTTCAATAACTTTGTCAATTAAGAACATATCAGCACGTATTTTACGGCATTTTGCAAAGAAGTTATTGCTCTTCAAAATAACATTAGCTGAAATTTCGTGACGTGTTGGCTATTATTTTTATAGAGATAATTTTACGCTGCATGTAACACGCCCGTAATCCTGTACTGGAAATTTCTTCTCTGACCCCACTCCTATTTAAAAAACTATAATCTTCGCGTTATTAAAGATATTCAAACGATATTTCGGTATAATTGGTAGAATTGGCTGCTGGACAAGTACTGTAAATTTCACGAACATCGGTCCACTTCTTACGACTTTATTGTGAAAACAATTTGGGGTATCAGTTATAAAAAACACAATGTAGTATTCGATTTACTAGTAATAATAATACTAAAGCGGAGTATTAAATGTTCCCCAAGCGGGTTATGCCTGCAGAGCTATTTCTCCAGACTATTTTAAACTCCAAGATTTAAAACTCCAAGCTTTAAAACTCCAAGTTTTAAAACTCCAAGTTTTAAAACTCCAAGTTTTAAAACTCCAAGTTTTAGAACTTCAAGGTTTAATACTCCAGTGTTGTAAGTCAAAGGCTTCACCCTTGCACAGCACATCTCTCCTAACTGCAGTGCTACCATGTCCACGACTAATCAAATCATTGACGAACCTAGCGCCCACTGGAAGCTCTATAGATCAAACATATAATTGAGCCCAAAGGGAACGTAGGGGATACTCACACGTGGTTTATTGACATGAAATCTGAATGCTTGTTGGTTACTGCCAAAGCTAACGCGCTATATTTTTGGCCATACATCTTTTCCCTTTACCAATAGATAATCATAATAATGAAGTTAACAATAGTAATTAATAATAGTAGTAGTAGCAGTAATAATAATAGTAGTAGTACTAGTAGTAGTAGTAATAGTAATAATATTAATAATAATACTAATAGCAGTAGCAGTAGCAATAGTAGTAGTAGCTGTAGTAGTAGTAGTAGTAGTAGAAGTAAAAGTAGTAGTAGTAGTAGTAGCAGTAGCAGTAGCAGTAGCAGTAGCAGTAGCAGCAGCAGTAGCAGTAGCAGTAGCAGTAGCAGTAGTAGTAGTAGTATTTTCAGCAGCAGCAGCAACAGCAGCAGCAGCAACAGCAGCAACAGCAGCAACAGCAGCAACAGCAGCAACAGCAGCAACAGTAGCAACAGCAGCAACAGCAGCAACAGCAGCAACAGCAGCAACAGCAGCAACAGCAGTAGCAGTTCGGGCTGCTATATTAATTTTATCTGACCATTGGACATCTTGCAGTATAGCATCGGGACGTACATGTAAAGCAAGAGTTCTGGGTTAAGATAAAATATCCGCGATACATTTTTTGGTTTCAGCCTTGCAGAGAATTGCGTAGATCTGACAGTTGCTACAGGCTACTGCATTATTTTTTTATTTTTTTATTTCAAAGCCTTAAGCTTTTCAAAAAATCATCCAGTAATAGTCAATTAACTGAGATAGAGCAATGGTTTGTGGCTCCTGAGGAACCCTAAGGCTATTGAGCAGGACACCAACAGTGTAGCTTTTATATCATATAATATAATTAGGCATGAGATCACCACTGACATAAATACAATACACACTTTTATTTCAATCTAATGATCAGTTAAACATTAACTTAAGCGGATATTTATTTACTTTATTATTTATTTATTCCGATTGCCTCTCTCCGACCTGTGAGCAATATCCTTGAGGATAGAAACGAATGGAATGACTCCAATGCCTCCACCAATCAATATGGACACCTCGTATTTACTCCAGTCCTGATGTCCTAATCCATAGGGACCATCCAGATACACCTTGGGCAGGGGTTTCTTGACCAGCAGACGGGGTCGTAAAGATTTCGAATATTTTTCGTCCAGGGACTTTACTTATTGACTAACTTTCTGAGTAAAGTATGTTTTTCTTAAATAATAAGTGACTATGACTAATACTATTTTTTGTGACGGTAGCTCGAGTGAACCTAGTTTTCTTAAAGTGAAGCCTTGTGCTTCCGACCCTTGACGTTAAACACATTACAACCTCTCAGATTTGTCTACAACGCAGTCCTAGCAGAATATCAGAGGTATGCTCTTGAAATTCTGAACTAACTGTCAACCAATCATAAAGCTGGTTAGAAATCGTTCAGCTAATCAGGAACCTTCTTAATGGCTAGCATCCAATCAGATTGATTGTTATGTCTCTCTCTTAGTGCACTGCCTACTGACAGGTCCATGGTACATAACGCCTCCACTCTTCTCTGTCTTCCGCCTTCCTCTTCATTTCTACATATGAGTGGGTCTTTAAATTATAGTTATGTACGGGCACCTTTTATGCTACAAATATGGTAGGTATTCAAGATTCAAGAGGTATAATTGATCCGAGATAATTATCTATAGAAGGACATCTCGATGCGAGTCAGTTTTGGTGTTAAACTTGTCAAAGAGTGACTGTCAGGAAGACTGTAGGCCTAAACAGCGTCACTTCTAGAACTTGTAAATACTTGAAATTGCGTACCGTGAACTGTTTTTTAAATAATTTAGCTTTTGTGGGAGTACGTCAGAGCCTTCGGGCTTGTATGCCCATTTTCACGGTCTTTTTTTGCGTAATGTACTTTTAAAAATAAAATTATTATTGTAATTTTTTGAAAATAAAATTTATCTAAAAGCTGTTAAAGCTAAGATTAGAGTCAGTTTCCTCACACGAAAACGATGTATGTCAGTGACGGGAGATCCCAGGATTTGAACCCCGCACATACTGATCCGCGGCCGAGTATCTAACCGACTTCGCCACTAGCTACAGCCAGTGATCTAGTTGAAATGAAATATTTATAAATATAATATAATATAATAGTAGATTTCTTCTGAGAAATAAATTTTTAGATTGCTTCCCTTTGCCTCATGGAGAAACATCTATGCTTGTTGAAAAAAAGACGACTAAAGTAAACTCGCATTAAACTGACGTTAAACTTGGATTTGGAATTGAATTGGCTTCAGCAGAAGTATCTTTACCGCCATCAGTGCCATCTTCAAAAGAGTGCGATGAGAAAACCAATAGGAAGGGACTACTAAAAGATGACCGCACAAAGTACAAAGTCATGAAGCCAATTGAAGCTGCGTATAGTCTAGATATGGCTGGAGTCAGTGGCGATGTCGGTAAGATATTTAGCCGCGGATCAGTATTTCAGGGTTCAAATCCTGAATTCGCCAATCGCTAACATCTCTTACGAGTGAAGAAACTGACGTTAACATTATTTTTACCACCTTTTAAAAAACGAACAGGCACTCCAAACGTCGACAATATAATAGTATCCACGTATCAGCAGGTGCTGCAGTAGATGTCTTTGATGCATTGTTAGAGAACAAACCTTGGGTACGGAAATGCTTCTAGCATTTCAAACTAATTAGCGTAAAGCTATTGATCGCGATATTTTAAGATAACAGCTCTGACTTCCTTTGTTTTTGCCAGGACTTCAATAGTCTATGGGACTATGCACTAGATTTCATTTGAACGACGTATTGAGACTTGGGCTATATGTATAGGATTATATGTATAGCAAGACCTCCTGATGGGCTCAAGGCCATAGGGTTGCTGGAGTGAGAGAGAGAGAGAGCGGTCCATTGCCGACTAATTAATTAAACAGATTTTTCTAAAATCCGTAATGTTCAGAACTTCTGATTGGTAAAGGCACCGCAGGGAATATATTTTCAAACAATAATAATTTTTCTTTGCAATATACTAGCTATGTAATTACGATAATTTAATTTAGACCGGTATAAAATGTAAAAATATCTGAAAGCCAAAAATTGATCTGGCCATCAAGAGTGTCCTTGCCTATTCTCTCTCTCACTCTCTCTCTCTATCTCTAGAGGGTCTCTCTCTGCCTCTCTCTCTCTCTCTCTCTCTCTCTCTCTCTCTCTCTCTCTCTCTCTCTCTCTCTCTCTCTCTCTCTCTAGCTTTTCTAGAATAGAGGTGATCCTATAAAGGTTTATAAAATAATGCATAGGCTTACCGAAATAAGAGCAACAGATTTTTTCAGTTTCTCTAATATTGGTTAAGAGGTCATGTTGGATGATTGATAGGTGGAACTCTTTGCGTGAGGAGGTTGTGAATGCGGTGTCGGTGAATAGTTTTAAAAACAAGCTGGATGTTGTAATCATGTATGATTGGAGATTTAAACAAGCCCTTGGCTTTTCCTTGTTACTGATCCCAAGTTTGACTAAGAATTAAAATAACGAAAGATGGTAGCAGTTCTGGTA
Source organism: Enchytraeus crypticus (assembly GCA_905160935.1). Classification (NCBI taxonomy): domain Eukaryota; kingdom Metazoa; phylum Annelida; class Clitellata; order Enchytraeida; family Enchytraeidae; genus Enchytraeus; species Enchytraeus crypticus. The sequence goes on along the minus strand of CAJHZI010000863.1, from coordinate 386,703 downwards.
AATTCTGGTAAATAGCATTCCATTCGTTCTGCAATTCCATTGTTTGTACACATCCATTGACAGATCCATTGTACACATTCCTAGTCATCCTCATATTCTAGACAGCATTTGATCAATAAACAATTTGAGGAATTTTTATCTTATCGTGAAGTTTTTATCACCTGCTTGTCTGATAGGCCTATGTAGTCTCTACGTCGGATCAGACCTGAGTTTTAAGTGGTTTTCCTTTGCCTTCCCAAGGGTTACAAAGCAAAGCAAATTGAATATGCCTAGTCGGACCCTTCTTGCTAGCTACGAAGCCCTCAGATAAACCAGAGATTGTCCGTTAGAGTCGAGAATATCAAAGAGTCTGTGTCTATTATGTAAAAACAGTGCATAGGCCTATCAAATTACAAGGTGTCATCTTTAATCCATGTTAATAACGGCAAGATATTATATCCCAAGTGATTAACTTTATGCTAAACATAGAAATTTGGACTGGATCTTGGAATTTGGACCGTTTTTAGAATTTCTCTTTGTTCACCGGCTCACTGGATTTGTTTCAACAGTGCTCGATGTTTTCATGAATGACAGTAGCACTCAATAGTGGCTATGTTATTCTATATTATGTAGCAGTTTAATGAGTGAAAACTATTTAACTCATATGATTATAAAGTGATAATTTGAAAATTGGATGACTTGATAACTAAATCATAAGGTGATATGAAGAGCGAGGCAGGGGGATAGAAATATTTAGAGGAATTAAGTGCAATGGACCTGCTAATAGACAGTGCACTAAGAGAGAGAGACAGACAGACAAACAGAGAGACAGAGGCAGAGAGAGAGAGAGATTAAATGACGCTAAACTTAGCCTAGCATTCGACATTACTTAGTCTTTAAATGATGCTAGAAATACTACACGTTTCTTTTTTTCTGTCGAATTTTCGATCTACGATCTACTCGCATTACCGCTATTGCTTCTCTTGTGCCGCATCCTTTCCTAAAATCAAGCTGTGTGATGCTCAGTATAATCTCTGCTTTCTATTGAATGCGATTATTTACTATCTTTAATAAGACCTTCGATGCATGAGGTATTAAACTGATTGTTCTGTAATCTGAATACTCTACAACATTGGCTTTTTGGGAATTGGGATAATCACTGACTTGGTAAAGTCGTCTGGCCAAATACTTGTACTGTACACTTCCATACAGACCTCCATTAACTTATTGAGTGTTTCTCCTTCCAACATTTTCAAGAATTCTGCTGGGATTCCATATATTCAGGCTGCTTTCCCTTCCTTCATACTGCTAATTGCGGAATAAATTTCCTCCTTCATCATATCGGGGCCCTTTTAGCGTTTTCTATGATATTTTTTTCTTCTATTTTTAAATCCTCTTGAACTAACTTCCCAGCCTTATCATACAATTCCTCTACATATATCTTATTATTAGTATAACTCGCATTGTCGATATTATTATCGAATTCCTTTGATGACTCAATTAGCTATCAGTGAAATTTACGTTTATTTTAAAGTTAAAAATAATTACATTCTGTAGCACCAAATTTAAAATAATTACGAAATTGCTGGGATTTTAATCTGTAACCTAATTCATTATCTATTACGGTATTTTTCTTTGCCGGTAATTTGTCATGCTGCTAATTGTTATATACTCTTTGACGCACTATAATTATCTAATTTATCTGCAGTTGTCAGAATGTGATGAAGCAGAAGATTAGATTTTTAGAACTAGAATTGACTTAAATTGAATTGAATCACGTTTATTTCACTTCGGTAAATCGTACACCAAGAATTACATAGAGTTAAAGTGAAAATGGACACAGAGGCCACGAAAGCGCTAAGATGTGCCATGAAGCACTAAGATGTTCCATGAAGCACTAACATGTGCCATGAAGTACTAACATGTGCCATGAATTATTAATACTTTAATTTCAACTATGACTATTTGATTTTTTGCTTCTGAATTGAGCCTTTTTATTAGTTTTCTACATTAGTTTTCTAGTTTGTTTATGTTTTTATCTAAATAAAACATTTTTAAGTAAAATTTACTGCTACAGCATTTCAGCAATACTTATACAAAATTGTGACAAAAGAGACTGAGTTAAATGTAAATACTGAATCGTAGGACTTTTGATAGGACCTGATCTTGAAGATAACAACGAGTAGCCCGATAGGGCAAAGTACATTGGTAGAGTGCAACTGGGCAACAGACAACAGGACAACAAAGAAACAAGGTAACGAGTCAAGAGGGCAGCAGGGCAACAGGGCAGCAGCTTGAACAAAGAATTCTCGTCAGATTAGGGAACGTCTGAATAATCGCTTAGAAAACAGTCACTGATTTTTTAGAAAATTGATATCGGCCTAAGTGATAGAGGCTTAACTTAACCGCTTAAGTGATATAATCCTAACTTAGCCGCCTAAATGATATAGGCCTAACTTAGCCGCCTAAGTGATACATGAATAGGCATAACTTAGCCTTCTAAGTGATATAGGCCTAAGCAATTTAGGCCTAAGCGATATAGGCCTAAGAAAAGTTTTTGTGAGTTATACTTTCTACAGCCAATCAGAAGCTAATCCTCGTCAGACTACACTACTGAGCGAGAGACGAGTAAAATACAAGCGAAGCCAAGGGGAAACTACTTGGATTATAATTTGGGTTCAGTAGGGAACCCATTCAGGGTTTGGCGGTGGCACTGTTATGACTTCCAGCAGGTTACTTGTCGTTCTCATCTTCAAGATCATTATAACATCTAGCACTACCACAGGTATGTCGTTCTTCTTATTTCTCTCTCTCTTTCTCTCTCTATCTCTCTCTCTATTTTTCTCTCTCTCTTCCATGCTATCATGCTATAATTAAATTTTACTTTCATATTTCCTCAAAATTACAAAATTTAGATATTTAATAGTAGTTAATTAGTTAGTTCGAAAGCTATATAGATAGCTAGCTAGTAAGCAAATGAGTTAGATAGTTGGCTAATGAGTTAGTCAATTTAACATAACATAACATTACAGAGTCAGGAAGCAATAATATGCTTGTTTAAGACTCATCAGGCTCTTAACTAAAACCAATTAATATTAATAACACATAGTTCAATTTAAAACTGAAAACTACATTATAAAAGTACATTTACAAAAAAGAGCCAGTGCCCAACTAAGCCTTGAAAAAAAATCAAATCATACAGACTTCATATCAACATGTCAAATTTATACATAGCCTATGTATAACACTGAACATGTAATTACCATCTAATTTACATGTTCTTATGTTTATCATATTTACTTTTGAAAGCATTCACTGATTCTGCTTCCACAAATTCGCTTGGCAAACTATTCCAAGCATTTATAACTCTCTGACTAAAGAAAAATTTCCTTAAATCTAGTCTACTTCTAAATTTACTAAGTTTATAAATATGTCCCCTTGTGTTTCTGTTGTTTGATAAATTAAACCAAATACTATGGTTAACTTTGCTGAAGCTTTTGTGTATCTTAAAAACTTCTATTAAATCTCCTCTAGTTCGTCTCTCACTTAAAGAGGTTAATCCTACGAATTAATTCTCATAACTAAGTGTTTGACAGTCAAATACCAGCCTTGTTGCTCTGGCTTGTACCCTTTCTAATTTATCGATATCTTTCTTAAGATATGGGCACCAAGCCTGAACGCAGTATTCAAGTTTGGGCCGTACAAGAGCCTTATATAGCCTTGCCACAATATCTTTATTTCTACATGCAATTGTTCTTTTAATCATTCTTAATACACAATTCGCACTATTTACAACTTTATTACAATTTTCACTAAATTTAAAAGAGCTATCCACAAAGACTCCTAAATCCCTCTCACTGTTTGTGGATTTTAGTTTTAAATTGTTCAATGTATACTCAATTTCTAAATTATTATTACCTATTATTATTATTATTTCAAATCATTGCATTCATATGCACAAAACCAACAAACCAACTAACTAACTAACTAACTTAATAACTAATAAATAATATAATCAAATGGTCGTATAAAGTTCTAAGAAAGGGTCATCACATTAATTTAGAGAAAATACTGAGAAACTGTACTGTAAATAACCCCGGTACAGTATAACCCCAGCGAGACTGCAATGCTTTTTAGGTAGTATTAGTAACCATTAAAGTTTTATAGAACAGATTTTTAGCCACATTTTTCTCCTTTAAAATATTCACTTAAGAAGAAAACCGATCTCCAACCTCGATATCACTGAAAATCTAGTTTTAATGTCGTATACATGTAGATGAAGTAAGAAATATGAATAGTTAAAAATATATAATAGTTAGAAATATAAATAGTTAAAAATATAGCAAATGATATGTATGGCATGTTCTCTAAGGTTTCCGACAGAGGCACAATAGGTGCAGGGATCAAATCCCATGTCCCGTCACTAATAAGCGTTCGAGGTTGGAAACTGACAATAAAAATTTAGTCTTAAGGTTGTTTAGTTTGTTCAGCCTTATGAATGTATTAAAAAAATTAAAGTACATTGTAAATACAAAATAGTCCATTCATGCATTTTGTTGTCATTTAATATTTAGTTCAGGAATTTATTTATCTCTCTCTCTCTCTCTAGTGTTTGGCCGATTGGCAGGTCCAATGTACATATTCGTACTCAGAGTCTGCTTTTACCCCCATCAAGAGCACTCCATAGATCAACAAGTCTATTGATGTAAGAGCACAATATAAGTCATTGCCCTTCACAAAAGGCAATGCCTTATCCATGCCTTATGTAACCTATAGCTTGGGGGAAATATGGCTTCTGAGGTGGTTTTCAGGTGCTTTCCTCAGTTCTTGCTTAGTCGCCTCATACGACGCATGCAGTTAACGGTTGGTCTAATCGTCAGAGTCCCGGACAAAACACGGGAAGCTATAGCAGATTCTAATTAACATTTTGCTTTTAGGTTTTGATTTCATGCAGAATAAATTAATTAATGACTTAATTGATGACTGAATTCATGACACAACTAATTAATGATATAATTGATGTCTTAAATGATAACTTAATTGTGTGATTTAACTGATGAATTAATTGACAGCTTAACTGATTGATCTAACGATTGAGTTAAAAAGCTAAAAGCTAATATTAACGTCTATTTTCTCACTCGAAAGCGATGTCAGTGACGGGTGAGCCCAGGATTTGAACCCCGCACATATTGATCCGCGGTCTAATATCTTATCGAAATAGCCACTGACTCCAGCCAGTAACAATGGGGTACGTGTACTGAATTATTCGTGTTTCGCGTTATAGATGCATTACTTTCATCGGATACGTTATCAGCAAATACGATATCAGCAAATACGTTATCAGCAAATACGTTATCATCAGATACATTGTCAGCCTCGCAATCAAAAGATAGATTCCCATCAGCTGACTCTTTAATGCCTCTATCAGAAAAAAGAAGGTCTCGGAGTATTGGTCTTAGTCCACCAAGGTTCAACCGCAGACCTGCCATGAGGTATGACATAGTAGACTAGTTTTACATTACATAAACTAGTATTATATAAACTCATACACCTATCTCTTTCCACCATAGGTCTAAATTTTGACCCGCTTGCCTTTGATCTCGGACTTGCACTGTTTGATCTCGCTTTCTCTTGTGGTCTCTGTGTACTCAGTCGTCATCGTGTGGTGCTTTTGTGCCTCTTTGTGTAGAGTCTGCAAGAGACGTCCCTGACATTGCCTTATTGCGAGGAACCGGACGTTAATGTCTTATTGATTGATTGATAATTTACATTACATAGACTATTATTACACTGTAATATTAGTCAAACATATTACTAGTAGGCTTAGGCCTACTACACTAGTGTTACTAGTCAAATATATTACTAGTATTATTAATTTTTGCACTATAGTATTACTAGTAATACGAATGGTATGAAATTGGAACAGGTAAGAGTTTCAAATATTTTGGTCATACTATAACCGATGATGGGAAATGTGAGACTAACATATGCAGTAGGATTGCACAAGCAAAAGTTCCTTTGGTAATAGGAAAGAACTGTTAACAAAAAGCCTAAAGAAAGACACAAAGTAAAGAGTGAAAACCTTGGTTTGAACCACGCTATTATATGGATGTGAAACATGGGCCTCAAGGAAGGAAGATAGCAGGAAACTAGAGGCATTGAAATGTGGATATGGAGAAGAATGGAAAGGTTTAGCTGGACTCACAAGGTTACAAATGAGGAAGTTCTGGAAAGAGTTGGTACAAATAGACAGTTGATAAATGCATTAAGAAACAGGAAAAAGATTTGGATAGGACACATTCTAAGGGGAGAAAGTCTACTAAAGAGATCATAGAAGGTAGAATAGAAGGTAATAGAGGCAGAGGCAGGCCGAGATTAGGAGAGTTAGATGATTTAAAGATCCAGTCATATGTGGACACGAAGAGAAAAGCGGAAGACAGAGAAGCGTGGAGGCGTTAAATACCATGAACCTGCCTGTAGGCAGTGCACTAAGAGAAAGTGAGAGAGAGAGAGAGAGAGAGAGAAAGAGAGAGATTAGGTCTACTAGCAAAACTTATTAATAGTTTTAAACTAATACTACGAGTAAACGCATTATTTTTATTATTAGTTTTACAGCATCATTGTTAGTCAAATATTTTACTAGTACTATTAGTTTGACAATAGTATTAAGTCAAGTATATAGTCAAGTATATTACTAGTATTATTAATTTTACCCTAGTATTACTAGTCAAATATATTATTGGTTGAGCCGATTGCATGTTCTATGATAGCTGATGGTGGATTTTTATGCACAATGTTCAAATCCACCTCATGCACGATCTCCGATGCGCTTTTATAACAGCTAACGTTAAACTAAACTTAAGCTTTTATAGTTGGGGATTTTTATATAGAAATTTGATGTTAACAGTTTAGCATTTTGGCTGGTCCAATTTGTCAGTGTCTACATTTACATGCCAGCTTCTGTAAGATTTGTTTAAGCACCCTATGTTTCATTTGACTACGTGTTTTAAGAGCTATGAATTTCCTGATTTAAATGAATAAAACAAACAATATATAAACAAATAGATAAATATACACAGGAATAATAAGAAATAAATAGACAAATAGATAAAAAAGTTAACAATTATATTTGCTTATATCTACGATCTTGCAATTGTATTGGTACTTTCCTTTTGCCAAGTTAAAAACTCATCTCTTTCCGCCATAGGTCTAAATTTTGACCCGCTTGCCTTTGATCTTGGACTTGCACTGTTTGATCTCGCTTTCTCTTGTGGTCTTTGCATACTCAGTCGTCATCGTATGATGCTTTGGTGCCTGTTTGTGTAGAGTCTGAAATAGGCATCCCGGACATTGCTTTATGGCGGGGAACCGGACGTTAAATTCTTATTGATTGATTGATGTAGAAGATCAGACTTGACTCTGATGAGTCCAGACCTTTCAGGCGAGGAAGGATCAGCGATGCGGAAGAACAAGCCTCATCAACCCCGCCATGTCAACATGTACCACTCAGCTTGTGGCCCTCAGTACACCTCTACCACTCTACACACACCCACAGCGAATGAGACACTGCCAGGAGTTGGTATAAACGACAAATTCTCTAAATCCAGTTTTTATAATCTACCGTCTGACTCAGTCGTAAATTTGGGCCCAGCAAAAGAATTATTGACTTCGGCCGCATCTAACCGTACTCAAGATCAATCAGTACAGAGTATTGCTTCATCTAGCAGTCCTCTAAATATGATAACCTTTTCTCCAAAAGTAAAATCATCTCTAACCATGTCCACTTCTAACTCGAGATATAGGAACCCGAGGTTAAGGTCGCTGTTAGATGGGCGTGGTTATACTGACGTCAGACTAAGACCACGTGACCTATCAGCAATGAGTCAGCAGATTCATCGTCCTTCCACCCTGAGTCCATCCATGCGTCATCCCGCCAGTAGACATCCCGCTGGAGTGCGGAGGTTGCGCCGATCCTTCCTCGACTACGCCGTCTATCCGGTGAGACCAGGATCCTACGACGAGTGGAGAGTGGGTTTAGGAATGAGGTCAGGTGTGGGGTCAGAAACGAGGTTAGGAACAAGGTCAGAAATGAGGTCAGGAGTGGGGTCAGAAGCGAGGTTAGGAACAAGATCAGAAATAAGGTCAGGAGTGGGGTCAGAAAAAAATTCAGGAGTGGGGTCAGAAATGAGGCCAGGAACGCGGTCAGAAATGAGGTCAGGAACTGTACCGAAGCACAGCTTCAGAAGATCAACCAGTGGTCAGTGGGATGAACTAAGTCAAAAGTACCGCAGTGCGACATCAGTTAAAGGTTTCTGGGTCAACGAAGCAGAGATCAACGGTATGAGGAAGTCATCTAGTGACATAGTTCAGGCAACCATTCCACAGAGTCGATCAGCTGATCTCAAGAATCCGATCTCTCCCATTATCGTTTTTTCAGCGAATACTGGAAACATTCCACAGGAATCTGTTGCAGCATATCGGCAGATTGCTGCAAAAGAGCTTCGCGATTTTATGCCTTACTTTAACTCAGCATTTCGGTCAAAACTGCAGGAGAAGCCATGGAGAAATCACCTGAACGCCTACAGAATGTCTCGTAACAGTGTCATTCCTACTGATCCTCCAGGCAGTCAAATGCTGTCTGTCAGGACTTCAGAGGACACACCAGGTTCCGTGGATTCGCTAAACAGAAAGTCCAATGTCCTTAATCCATTCAGCGGTGGAGGCATCCGGCAAGGAACTCCACCAGTACTGGATCAGAGGAATAGGATTCAGGACGTTGAATATACTAATCAGTTAAATAGTGATCAAGGCTTTTATAAAGAAGAATCCGATGATAGTTCAGAGATTTCAAAAAAGGAACAAAAGGTTATTCAAGATCCTTTCATGAAATGTACAAATAAAAATAAAATTCAGAAGGTGTCAAATAATCAAAATCACGACAAGGAAGACGTTTTTGAGGCCGAAAATAGCGACAGCAGTAGTAACATCCTGTCATCATTGCCATTTAGAAAAATCGAGACAGAAAATAAAATCGAGTTTGCGAGAGGGGCTCAAGAAATTAGTGGCGAGTCAGAACTGACAAAAGACTCCGGCATAAAGAGTCAACTTCAAAATCTCAATAAATTGGATTCTACAACAGGAAGTGGTTTGAAGGCTGAGAGTGGTAGTGAGTGGATGGAGAGAAAAGAGGAGAAGGTGGAGAGAGGAAAGAGATGGCAGTACTCAGACTTGCTGCAGCTGTGTATCAGAACTCATTGTCACAGGAAGGTGGGAGCAAAGTTCTACAACTGTGTCTACGAGAAATGCTTTGCCTCTCAAGCTCCCGCCAATGATTAATCAATAAATCAATCAATTAGCAGACAAAACTCAAGCAATAATATGTTAGAGCAATGATGCATCCAGAATTTGGCTAACGAGAAGCTAGATTTACTCCGAAAAAATAAAAGAAATAAATTAGAAGCATAATTAATTGGAGCAATATTGGATGGAGGAGAAATGTAATAGAAAGTCATATAACGCAGTATATTTACATAATACGTTACATAGGTACATGTAATGCAGTAAATTAGCTGACTGGCTATTCGCAACTTTCGCTGCTAGCAGATTGATTAATGTTTTTGAATAAAGGCCGATTGGAGGATTGTAATATTGGTGGGGTTGATAGAATTTCTTATAACTGCGTATTAAATGTGTATTAATTAAAAATATGAATAGTCCAATTTTTCAATCAATCAAATCATAGAGCTATTTTCCTCATTCACTCTATTGTTCTGCACAAGTGGCAGGTTCAAGGTATATACTCGTACTCAGATATTGCTTTCACGCTCCATATAGCGTACTCCATAGATCACCAAGTTAATCGCTCCACAAATGGCGAAGCCTTATCCGTCATAATATTATGTAGCCTATAGGGTGAGACTGTATTGGGCTTCTAAGGTGGTTTCCCGTTACCTTCTTCATTTCTTGCTTAGTCCACACGTGCAGTTAACGGTTGGTTTATTCTTCAGTGTCCCGGACACAACACGGAAAAAAGCGAACGACCAGGCAGTTATTGCAATTCATCGCACAATAAATTAGTGAATTGTTCAAATTTGGTTCGACTAAGAATACCAATGTAGCGTTCACTAACGCAAGTAGTTTATCTACTGTACGATACAAGTAGTTTATCTACGCTACGTCTAGAGTATGATACAAGTAGTTTATCCACGTTACGACAAGTGTATGATACAAGTAGTTTAAGTTACATCTGGTGTATGATAAAGTAGTTTGTCTACGTTACGACTAGTGTATGCTACGAGTAGTTAAAGATACATTCAGTGTATGATAAATTAGTTTTACTTGTAATAACACAAAACACCCGAGGACAGCATTGAACATTATAATTATCAAAATCTCATAAATTACATAATACATAATATTGTATTTTAATACTAGCTTAAAGTCCGTCAACAGACAGGCACTTAGCGTCATATAGCGACTTGCATAACTCAGTATTCATCAAATGCTTGCACAACAAGCGAGCTTTAATATACTATTACTTAGTCACTGGTTAGTACTGCTTGTTTGACTAGCTTATTAGGCTAACCGGTTAGGCCAGATAATTAAACTAGCTTGTTAGGCTAGCTTGTTAGGCTAACTTGTTAGGCAAGTATGAATTTAGCTTGGATTACATAATTTAGCCATCTCAATCACCTCTTTAGCACGCGCAGTAAACGATTGTATATACAGTGACCCGACTACAACACAGATTCATCCTTAAGTTGAATAACACTTAAGTTAGTTGCTATAATTTAGACAATAGCGCATCCCCTGGTCATATAAAATAAACATTCACTACGCAAAAATTAAACAGGATGTGAATGAATGCAATTAATAAACGAAAAATCGTAAAAGTTAAAAATAAAGCCATCAAAATTTGAAAGAAAATTAATATCGTGAGAATCTGTACACAGTCGTACGGAGCGAGATATGCAAGCGAAGTAAAAAGAGCAGGACATAACGAGTAAGTAAACACTAAATAACAATTTCAACAACCCGATTCTTCACTGCAACATCCCAATCAAATCTTTTAAATCGGTTCCTAAGAATACACTGACCCGAAAACTAATATTTACCAGTGCTATAGATCATAGCTGTGCCCGCAATGCGTATATCCGCCAATAAGCAAATATTCAAAAAATCTTTACTAAATAATGACTTAATTGCCTCTGAGTTTTTAACGGCTACTAAAATAAAAAAAGGCACGCACGTCAAAATGTGCTTATGAGAAGATTTAAATTAATTTCTGCATTTAAGCCTATTTTTACAAAAATTTATTTAGTAAACAAAATCTTTGGAAAAAAATATGATTAAAGCTGGTAAAGCTGAGGATGCCCTAAGCATCCTCAGCTGGTAAAGCTAAGGTTAACATCAGTTTCCTCACTCGAAATCGAAACGCGATGTCAATGACGGGCGAGCCCAGGATTTGAACTCAACACATACTGATCCACGGTCGAGTGTCTTACCGACGTCGCCACTAAATGACAAGATCAATTAGTGACTGTCAAAAATATTTCCTAAAAATTATTTTAAAATTACTAAAAGATAACTTTACTAAAGTTACAAAAAAGTAGTTAAACTATTAGTCAACTTTCATTAAAAAAACAGTTGCACTTTTTGTGCAACTATTTAAGGTAGTTACACTCTTAGTTATAACTAGAAAAGCTAACTTTTGTACATAAATGCTAATTTATTGTTTAGGGCATCCTCAAAGATTAGGAGATGAATTTTAAAATTTAAATAAAATAAAGTAAAACTAATTACATTTACAATAAAAATTATCTAATTTACAATAAATTAATAAAGACCACAAGAAGAGAGAGAAATTCAGTCCAGCTACCGAAACCCGAATCAATTAATTTACAGCGATCATTTAAGAAATATTCAACAAATCTGCTAGACTTTGAAAGACTTGAGAAATGTATTATATATTTCTGCAGAAACGGGTCCCCCACCCACGGCCAGCAGACCACTCTGAATAACTTTTGAGCCAGCAGTAGAATAATTAATTTTCTCGCCAGAGAGCGCAGTCATGGAGCCGTGTGTGGCGCTAACCAGAGCATCAGCCGCACACACGTCCCACTTCTTTATGTTAGTGATGTGCAGATATAGATCAGCGTTACCCTTGAGCAGCTCCAGTACCTTATAGCCTGCAACACACAGAGATTAGCTAAATCAATCAATTAATACACAGAGAGATTAGCTAAATCAATCAATTAATACACACAGAGATTAGCTACATCAATCAATTAATACAGAGATTAGCTAAATCTATCAATTAATACGCTGAGAGATTAGCTACATCAATCAATTAATACACACAGAGATTAGCTAAATCAATCAATTAATACACACAGAGATTAGCTAAATCAATCAATTAATACACACAGAGATTTACTAAATCAATCAATTAATACACACAGAGATTAGCTACATCAATCAATTAATACAGAGATTAGCTAAATCTATCAATTAATACAGAGATTAGCTAAATCTATCAATTAATACGCTGAGAGATTAGCTACATCAATCAATTAATACACACAGAGATTAGCTAAATCAATCAATTAATACACACAGAGATTAGCTAAATCAATCAATTAATACACACAGAGATTTACTAAATCAATCAATTAATACACACAGAGATTAGCTACATCAATCAATTAATACAGAGATTAGCTAAATCTATCAATTAATACACACGGAGATTAGCTAAATCAATCAATTAATACACAGAGAGGTTAGCTAAATCAATCGATTAATACACAGAGATATTAGCTAAATTAATCAATAACTATAGAGAGAGATTGGCTAAATCAGTCAATCAATACAGAAATTAGCTAACTCAATCAATCAACAGAGAGATTGGCTAAATCAATCAATTAATACACACAGAGATTAGCTAAATCAATCAATTAATATACACAGAGATTTTAGCTAAACCAGTCAATCAATACACACAAAGATTAACAAAATCAATCAATCAATACACACAGAGATTAGCTAAATCAATCGATTAAAACATCGAGAGATTAGCTAAATTAATCAGTAACTATAGAGAGAGATTGGCTAAATCAGTCAATCAATACAGAGATTAGCTAAATAAATCAATCAACAGAGAGATTGGCTAAATCAATCAATTAATACACACAGAGATAAGCTAAACCAATCAATTAATACACAGAGAGATTGGCTAAATCAGTCAATCAATACAGAGATTAGCTAAATAAATCAATCAACAGAGAGATTAGCTAAATCAATCAATCAATCAAGCAATAATCTCGACTATCCAATCAGTTAATTAATCAAACAATTATACATCTTGCAAACAATCAATCAATCAATCTGTGACACAGTCAAAATAGTCAATCAATTAGTCTTGAAATCAATCAATTAATCAATCAATCAATCAAGCAAGCAAGCAATCCAATAACATGAGAATAATATCAATCAATTTGAAGCTAAACTTCTAAAACCAAATTATTATATTCTATAAACAAACTAAAATTTATTCATATTTATGCAAATTTAAATTTCAAAGATAAGAAGTCTCGTTTTAAATATAGACAGAGAATTGAGCGCTTTGTATAAGGTTTATTAGCACTATACATCTTTCAATGTACTCCTTTCATCCATTTATGCTACGTAGCCATTTCTCCAAGGAGTGGATGTCTATAAACAATCTATTGATTGATTAACCTACCTGCGCCACCGGCTGGTATAGCCACGGCTTTATCATTAAACGATTCCTTCAAAGCTTTCTCCACGCTGCCTGCATGTGACCTTGACACTATGACCTTGTAGGAGTCCTTGACCTGATTGTTGTTGTTTAGATTTAGTAGATCTGGACTCACACCGTGATCCACCCAAGCCCAGGCTGTCCAATCAATCAATCAATCAACCAATCAATCAATCAAAGACAATTAATACAGCGTATGGCAAATTTTTTATTTAAATGATTCAATCATTTCACACAATAGAGTTACAAAAGTCTCACAAAATACAGCAATGCACATGAAATGGAAAGGACACAAAGGTCTGAAGACTCTAACATGTGCCCTAAATCTAGCAGTCTGGCACAAAAAACACCCTTATCTTTTTCTTCTTCAGTCAATATAAAGTCTATACAAATATATAAGAGAATTATTTAATAGTCTCAAAGTTACAGAGTTGAGTAACCCAATTCTTGTGACGGTAGCTCGAGTGTGTAGATCCGTCTTGAAGATAAGTAATGTGCTTCTGAACCTGGACGTTAAACACACTACAGTCCACAAAACTGTTCACTCATTTTCAGTTCACACAGTTCCTCTACAGGGCTTCCTATGACTTTTTAACAACAAGGTTTTTGAAATCATAACCCTTCCATGTGTAGACAGGATTGCTGTCTCAGGGAATGACGCCCCTGCCCAGTAAATGTTAGTTGAAGCTAAAGAATGCATTATGGGGCCCACCTCGTCATAAAGAGAATCCCCCCCGAGAATAATGTTATATCACATTAGATGATTTAAAGATCATTTAAAGATCATCATGTAGATCATTATATTACGTGCATCTTTAATTTTACATGTTGTGATGTATGGTATATGGCCCCCCCTCTCTCTCTCTCTCTCTCTCTCTCTCTCTTAGTGCACAGCTTATTGCAAGGTCCATGGTATATAACTCTTCCACATATTTTTATCTTCTGCTTTTCTTTTTAAATATATATATAAGCAGTATTTATCAAATCATCCAGTATTCCAAGTCTCAATCTTCCACTAACTTATTTTACTCCATTCTTCCTTTAATTTCTTCCTTTAATAAGTCATTCTCTCTCAGCACATGATCCATCCAGTTCTTCTTCCTATTCTTAATGACATTTATCGATTGACTATTAAAGTCAGCCCTATTCAGCAATTCATCATTGGTAATTTTGTCCGTTCATCTGATCTTCTCCAATCTTCTACATTTCGAATGTTTCCTGTTTCTAATATCCTCATTTCTTAGCGTCCAAGTTTCACAACCGTACAGAAGCGTTGTCCACAATAAAGTCCTAACAATATTTATTTTCTAGGAAGCCTTCACACATTTTGTTAGTAGTGCTTTCCTCTTACTGAAAGCCTTTCGCTTGACTTAACCACACCTAACTTAAGTGTGGCTGGAGCCACTGACGAAGTCGGTTAGAAACTCGACCGGGGATCAGTATGTGCAGGGTTCAAATCCTGGGCTCGCCCGTCACTGACACCGCTTTCGAGTGAGGAAACTGGCGTTAACTTGAAACTGGCTTTACAAAGCTTTTGTCGTCCCTGACATTGCCTTATGGCAAGGAACCGGAAGTTAAATTTTTATAGATTGATTGATTTTGTTAAACTATATCGGTCAACTATATCGGTCAACTTTAGGAGTAAATGAAAGTTGCAGGAGTTGGGCTACATACAGGTGGTGTGATCAAATGGTTTGTGCACGACTCCAATGACTGGTACTCCTCCCACAGCTACACAAACCATCGTAGTCACATACTGCGTGAGGTTCTCTGAAACATGTCAACAAAGGATTTAGATTTTAAACACAGTAAAAAACACGCACTATAGTGAAATGATCAACTATGTCGACATCTATCAATTTTTAATACCACATGTTTAAACCTTTAGACAATTTAATCCATTTTCCATCTAACCAGTGAATGTGAATGACCAAGACTTTACTCTCAGATCAGCACAGCTGGGATTCGATCCCGCGAGGGTTCAATTCACCTCAGGATCTGTCATTTAAAACTTAATGACGATACCCCTACGCTGTTGACCTTCTAAATTTTTAATTAAATTTTTAAATTAAAATTCTACGTTTAGATTTATAATTTGTCTATTTAGATTTAAAAATTCTATATTTGGTTTTCAAAAATACCATGCCAATGAAGAGCTTGAGTGTGTGTGGCATAAAACAATGGAACAATTTATCAGATGCAATTCATAATTATGTTTCTTTTTCTGACGTTACGTCAACTTTCTTTAGTTTTATATAATTATTTTCAGTGATTTATTTAACTTTTTTATTTTTTGAATCTTTAGGATCTTTTTGCCTTAACTTTACTTTGCCGAAGTTTTTAAATAAATAAAACAACAAATAAATACTTGCCGTTAGGCACAAAATTTGTTTTAAAATGTGCCTTAGCAGGTTAACAAAAAACACTAAATGTTAAGTACTGACTCAGATATGCTACCACAAGTAAACAAAGAAATACTTTTTGTTAGGTACTGATTTATTTTCTCGGCAACAAGTAAATAAAAAGTAATATCTGCTATTAGGCGTTGTATCCCTGTGTTGTGTTTGGTTGCTTGAAGAATAGACCAACCGGTGATTGCACGTGACGTAGAAGGCGACTAAAGTACTAAGATCCATACCAACGTCAGAAAGGGCATTCGGGTGGTGAGTGCCTAGACTCCAGAAATTGCTATAAAATTTTCCAAAATAAATGGAAGAGATTATAGGGGATTGAGGGATGATATGAGACCCGATAAAGAGGAGTGGAGAAGGTTTATTTGTATCCCGACACTAGTTTAATTAAGAGTAAAGGGAAGATGCCAATGATGATTTACAATTAGCGTAAGTACTAATAAGTCTGCAAAGAACTACAAGTTAGCAAGTAAATGAGGTTTGTACAATGAGTACATAGAACTATCTGCAGTTAAGTAATTGAGTTAGCAACTCTACACGTATATCGTGCATACACAAAGCTGCAAGTTCTTAGATACTCAGATTGCATAATTTCTACCCAAGTCATCGCAGGACTAACTGAATGATTGCTTGATATATTGATTAATTGGTTGATTGATTGAACTACTGACTGATTAATTGCTTGATTGATTACCGGTATACTCTTGTGTAGCGTCCAAGGGATCTATCCACACTGTTATATCACTCATCGGCACCTCAAGGCTTCCCTTAACTAGACTCAACTCTTCCTTCAGCTCCTTCCTCGGCTCCAAAACTTCTCTCAAGTCCATCGCCTCACTGTCATGCTCCTCAGATATCAACTGCTCAGCACATTTTATTACTACAAGTTTAATACTCATTTTACTAGTTTTTATTATTTCTATTTACTTAGGTTCTTTCAATTGTGGGCACTCAAATTATTAAATATGTCATGCCAAAAAATATTTTATTATTTCAATAGTCCCTCTCTTAGGGCACTGCCAACTGGCAGGTCCATGATATATAATGCCTCCACCCTTCTCTATCCTCCGCTTTCCTCTTCATGTCCACAAATGAGTGGATATTAAAATCATCTAACATGATATACCATTATTCTTGGGGGATTCTGCCTATGAAGAGGCGGGCCCCCTATGATGCATTCCTCAGCTTCGACTAACATTTCTCTGAGAAATTAATCCTGTCTATCCATTTAAATAGTAATATGAAATATTAGTGAATAAAATTGTATGAAATAAATAAGTAAGGACATGAAACAGTGAGGACTAAAATAGTTGGGACTATAAAGATAAGGAATAAACCAGTTAGCTTTAAAATAGTAATAATTAAATCTTTACTTTTACAAATTGAACTTTCAATTAAATTCTGCTAGATCAATCAAACATGCATCATTAATAATTAATTTTGATTCAAAATTTCACACTGGTCACATAAAAGTCCAAAAATAAAAATATTTTATTTCCCTTCAGCATTAAAAACTAAATATAAACACAGAAAATTGAATACAAATAATCAATCATCTCACCGTTATACCAGGAAAAGCAACCTCGAACCCCGCTTTCATGGCCCGATGAGATTTCAAATCCCCCAGTGTTACAAATTCATTGGCGCCCTCTTTTGTCTTGGACTTGATTCTCTCATCCATGGATTTCTCAATGGGATTGAGCCTAACCTGCCTAACAGCATCGCCACCCCTGCGCGCTAGCTCTATGCTAACAGCTAGCAGCTGCCTCAGCTCAACTGGTCTGGACTGGTCATAACCGGTCTCGGCTGGTCGAGAGAACGAGTAGAGTATAAACAATAGCACAACGAAGCCGAAGGTGAGCAGAATGGCATTACGTCTGAGTCGAACGTTAGTGGGCATTTTATCCTGCAAATAAAATATCAGAGATTAGCTAGTTCTATAAGAAATAGGTCGAAAAATATTTAGTTGAGAGGAACAACGGACAAAGCAAAAGATCAGCAGTTGAATGAAAATGTGACCATCTTGCGGAATATGAACAGAACATTCAGATTTGTTGTAAATATAAAAAAGGAACAAAAACATTAATATCAATAACAATGCAGGGAAGTAAAGATGGAAATAAACAATGTGACAGAAAGATCGAAAGAATATAAGGAAAATCGGCACAGAAATGTTGAAAAGCAGCAGAGGCTTTTAATTCAAAGAAGAAACTGTAATAGCATATGATAAACGAGGACCTGAAAATTGAAAGAAAGAAATTATATGAAGAAAGGAAAGGCAGCAGGATTGATGACATTCCAGCAGAATTCCTAAAAGTATTAGAAGGAGAAACACTGCACAGACTTGTGAATCTATGCATGGAAATGTAGAATACTGGTATAATGCCAGAGGATTTTACCAGTTCAGTAATTATTCTTAAAAAGAAAACACAGTAAAATTTTCGGACTACAGAACAACAAGCTTAACATTGCATGTGTCAAAAATCTTATTAAAAGTATTAAATAAACGCATTCAATCTAAGGCAGAATTGCTAAATAGGTAAATCATAACAATATCAATTAATATCAAGAAAACCCAACTGATGAGTGTATAGAAAACCAGTTGGAGTCAATATAGAAATAGTTAGTACAGCTAAAGAGCTGCAGATATATGTGGAACAGATATAACATGTAGGATTGCTCAAGTACAAGATGCCCTCAGCAAGAGAAATGAACCACTAACAAAGCGTTTTAAGAAACCCACGAAGATAAAGATTATACAGACTTTAAGGTGGACCATGCTCCGGTACGGTCAGGAAACATGGACGTTATGAAAATAGGACATTAGGAAACTGGAAGCATTCGAAATGTGGGAATGGAGAAGAATTAAGAATAGCAAATGGACTGACAAAATTACAAAGTTCTTAGTGCTGTATAGTATTGGCACAAATAAACATCATCATCATCATCTTCCCTTAAATCCTAGTTTAACCAGGGTCAGGATACGAATAGCCTTTCTTTTATCCATTCGTATAAATATTTGTGGCAATTACTGGAGCCGAGGCGCCCACCAACCGAAAGCCCTTTCTGACGTTTGTATGGATTTTAGTGCTTTAGTTGCCTTCTACGACATATGCAGTCACCGGTTGGTCAAATTCTTCAAACGAACCGGACACAACACGGGGAACCTGGACACAACACGGGGAACTCGGACACAACATTTGCACAAGTAAACAATCGATAAATATCATCAGGAATAGAAAGAAAAACCAGATGGGCCATGTACTGAGAGGAAATAATTTCCAAAGGAGGCCCATGTAGGATGAATGGAAGGGAAAAAGGATAGACGAAGACCCAGGCTTAGGATTTGTTACTAAATTCATATGTTGACATGAAGAGAAAGGCATTGGATAGGCTCCGTATATTTATATGGAGGAGTTATATACCGTGGACCTGCCAATATGCAGTGTACTAGGAGAGAGAGAAAAAAATAGAGAGAGAGAGAGATGGAATAACATGTTATAGATATTTGCTTTTATATTTATTGTTACAGATATAACTTGGTCAAATCTGATACCGGTTCCGGCAGGATTTGTGACTGAAGGCCGGTTCCGTCGGATTTGAAAGAATCAAATCCAGTACACCCATAGAAAAATACAAACCCTGATAAGTTGATCTACCTAAAAAATACTACAATACTCAATACATACAGGTGCACACACATAGAAATATCATAATTAAAAACTTGCCTTGTATTCATTACTGTACATGTCACACACAATTAATAACTTTGTAGTCGATTAATTATCAAATCAATAATATCGTTCATATATATAAAACTGATAATATCAATAAAACATTAACAATTATAAAATAAAAAGTTAGGCTAACACAGCTGTCATTGTTTGTAAACAATGCAAGCTTGCAACTTCCTACAAAGCTTTCATCTTCTTTGTGCCGAATTATGCCGCTAATAGATCTCCAACAACAACAACAACAATAAGATTAGAGTGCTACTGTTGTCCATGGCAACATCGAACATTGTGGAACCAAATTACAACCGATGAGCAGAGTGAAAGGTCCAAAACTGTGCAAGCCAAAATTCGGGGGGGTCAGTCCAAGGAAGGGTATTAGCGGAATGGAGGTTTACGTGTTGGTCTCAGGTCATGGACATTTGGTGGATAGGAAAAGTCGAAGAGAAACTTGCTTTCCAAAGAAACATCGAGCAATATATTGCTAATTTCAAGCATATAAATATAAAGTATGAATATAAAGGAAGGATAAGTTTTTGTTTATTATATTGAAAGAGTTCAACGGAGAGCAACCAGAATGGCGCACGAAATGAAACCATCAGGTATGTGGTACGGTGCATACTATAGCGGAATTAATGGAAATATAGGTTGCTACAAAATTTTCCAAAAATAATTGACATACGTATAGGCCTAATTATACATTGCAATCGTCTTGATCACCAAGCTCATGGACATGTATTAATGTTGCACAGGAGAGATCAAACAACATTAAGCCTTTAGCCGACCAAATCGATGTAATATGTAGCCGACTATGAAATTCTTCATAAACAAAGAAAGGCTGATCAATAGAAGAAGAGGGGAGCAAAGATACATGCATGCAGTCTTATACTACGGTATGTTTTTCCTCTAATAAGTTGTTGACACTATGGAGAGGCAAAGCATTCCTTCTCGCAACAATTATCAATCCATCGCATAACAATAGAACCAACAATTAGAATGGTACGTACTGTCCTCCATAACGGTATCGAGCACTACTGATACGAATCCAAACCTATGAGCAAAAACTAGGTCCAAATTTAAACGATAAATTTATACTACATATGCATGTATATAGACCTACACACATAAGGAATTCTCTTACTTCCACTAGATCCCCTCCATAGAATAAAGAATTATTCTTATGTTCTATATTTTAGCACCCGACACTTATGAAACACCGGACACACCTGAAAACCTGATAGACCTCTCAAACCTGCACCTGACACATCTGCATGACTCACCTGACGTGTATACCTGACACACCTACAACATCTGACACATCTGAAAAATCCGACTGACTTGACACACCTGACACGCCTAGGTGATGCACCTGACAAACCTGATGCACCTGACAAACCTGATGCACCTGACAAACCTGATGCACATAACAAACCTGAAGCGCCAAACAGACCTGACAAACCTGAAGCGCCAAACAGGTCTGACGAACCTGAAACATCTGACGAACCCTGACATACCTAAAACATCTGACATATACTTAACACATCTGACACATCGAGACTTATACCTGACATACCTGAAATATCTGACTGACCTGACCTATGCATCAATCACACCTGAAACACTTGACATGCCTGAAATAATTGACACATCCTAGTCAACACCGGACACACCTGATACCTCATGGCAAAACCGCCGCATCAAGATCACCTGACAAACCTGACTCACCTGACTCACCTGACCCATAATACATATATGATAGGCCTACATCTGAAAAACCGGACAATCCTGACACTTCAGAATAGAATTCATTCGCCGAGCACGCGCTGCGCTGTCATTGTATTTACATAATAGCCTAGGTTCGAGTGCCATTGCAATCATCGTTACTTCAGACAGACAGACAGACAGTCAGTCAGACAGACAGAAAAACAGACAAAAACTATGTCGTTATATTGGATATTCAAATATGTACGTTTGGATACTAATTTAGTATTTATTTATTTTATTCTAATCACTTACAGACAAAAATTACAATCAAAATTTAAACTACTTACAATTTGAAGAGGTATCAAATAAATTCCATATATCTTAATTTGGAATGATTTTCTGGATTTGGAATTTGCAACGGCTTTGGACGGAATTTTTTTCTCTCGCCGGCTTATATTTTTCTCAATATTACTCGATGTTATCTGAGATGAGAGCTAATGCACTTTAATTGTTGTTCTGTTCGGTAATTTTAAATTAGGCCTATACGTAAGAATAGGGCTAATTTAACATTACTAGACTTTAATCCCAGTTCACGCGAATTGGGGTTAAAAGTCTGCATGACTTGCTGAACCAGTGTAATAATGTTAAGTCACTGATGTTATAGTCCAGTCCCAGTCACACCGCTTAGACCCTATCTTATTCACAATTTACACTAGGAATATTATGTTTAAATGAAACAAACAAACATTTTCAAATATTAATTTAACTTAGGATATAAAATAATGGGCAAACAATAAAGGGTAAACAGGATTGTTTCCTAGGGGAATGAGGCCCCTGCCCAGTAATTGTTAGTCAAAGCTGAGGAAGGCACATATAGGGGGCCCACCTCGCCATAAGCAGAATCCCCCAAGATTAATGGTATATCATGTTAGATGATTTAAGGATCCACTCGTAGTCGCGTATGTGGACATAAAGAGGAAAACGAAAAACAGAAAAGAGTGGAAGCGTTATATACCATGGACCTGCCAGTAGGCAGTGCACTGAGAGAGGGAGAGAGAGAAATATGGAATAATGAGAACGACAATCTTGTTCGCAATTGAATATTCAAAAGATATTTTCCATATTGTGGTTTCCATTTTCATTCATGTTATCACTGTGGCTTTGAGCCGTTACATTAAATATCTATCCAATTTAATTCAATATCAGTTAATTAATTTAACTCCAATTACTTTGAGACTAGTATTGCAATCATAATCGAATGCAGTCATATCGCTTATAATTTCCACCATTCACATAATATAAATATTTTATTTTAATCAGAAAACGAAAAGTAGTAAATATAAAATATAAATTTATCTTGTAAATACGTCTATATCTAATGACTTATTTCAACTTCTTTGTTCAATTCTGGTCAAAATCTGACCAATAGAATTCTAAGAAACAGCGACAATAGTTTTCATTGGTCAGTTTTGTATTTACCTCTACCGTAGTGATTACACTTTGATTCGATTAATCAAACAGTTCTCAGACGTCGTCACGACAAGTGGGATATAGGATATAGCATATGCATATAAGAAGTGCTATTAGAATTATTCTATTATTCTATTATTCTATTAGAGTTCTCTCTAAATAGTTCGTTGAGATATAAGATATCTACGATCGTGGACAGGTAACGCAATGACTCGTATATTGTTGGATTGTAAAATATTTACATATTATAAAAGTGTGCACATATAAATATTATATAATTATATAATATAATATAATACTATATATTATATTGTATTGTATTATAGGCTATTACATTACATTACATTTTATTATATTAATTTCTTTAAAATGCCCTGGGCTGTATAAGACCCTGGGCTAAAATATAAGATAAAAAAAGACTTCATTTAATTAAAAGAAAGATGAAGAATATGTAAAATAGTTCCTCTACGTGATTTCGCATTCGCCAATGTGCCACGAACGCATACAGCATTAAAACGCTGGAGTGCAACAGATAGGCGCTGCCATAGAAAGGCTTTTTCTCATTGGTCGCCTGTAATGGCACTGGTTCTCCTGCCTAATTCGTTAATGAAGTCAGACGCGGCAGAGTTGATGGGACCCAATGTCTCAAAAGCAATGCAGGAAGATGTAGCTGCTAGAGACTGCAGCATATTTAAGTGTCTTCCTATTGGCAGCGGCTTCAGCAGTTGAGCCAGCAGCAGCGCATGAAAGATTGAGATTAATTATATTAATTATATTTGATTATATTTCATTATATTTTATTTTAGACCTATTATAGTATAGTATAGTGGGAGCCTATAATATATTAGATAATATATTATGCTATTAGCCTGTTATGATTATGATTATTAATATTAGTAGTAGTAGGCCTATTAGTATTAAACTTCACCTTGGCTCTTAACGTTATAACGGCGACAAAAAATTATAAGCCTATTCATTAAGATTTAGATGTATTAGGATCTAGTATTATTTTAATAATTTTTTTGTTATTATTATTATTATTATTATTATGGGCTATATAGGGCCCTGGGCTAAAAATGAGATAAAAAAGGACTTTGATTAATTAAAAGAAAGATTAAAAAGAAATATTTAAAATAATTCCTCTACACTCTGGGAGATCGCATTCGCCAATGTGCCACGAATGCAGACAGCATTAAAGCGCTGGAGTGCAATGGACAGGCGCTGCCACAGAAAGGCTTTTTCCCATTGGTCGCCTGTATTAGCGCTGATTCTCCTGCCTAATTCGTTTTTGAAGTCAGACGCGTCAGAGTTGAGCCAGCAGCAGCGCATGATTGGCTGAGATTGCTTGCTGACTGCTGAGAATGTGTCCGTCACACTATTATTATTATTATTTATTATTA
This sequence comes from Enchytraeus crypticus, assembly GCA_905160935.1. NCBI lineage: Eukaryota > Metazoa > Annelida > Clitellata > Enchytraeida > Enchytraeidae > Enchytraeus > Enchytraeus crypticus. Next base: position 362,228 of record CAJHZI010000863.1, on the reverse strand, counting down.
ATATTATTATTATGCCGGAATAATTATGGAAGGATATCCTTGTCCTCTGATAGTTAAACGTTTCCTGAATGCCGCAGGGGGTGACATTGTCATGAAACCACTGTTTTTGGCTCCAGCAGCGCCCGGCCCCACTGCCTCTGTTATCCACCACGACTGTGACTCCCCTGACCATGCGTTGATGAAGCAGTTGTCTCTGTTGGGAGAACCGCTTTGAGACGTCAATGTCCCTGAAATCTGAATTGCTGTTCCTAGAGTATATTATTATTATGTCGGTAAGATATTCGTCTGCATATCAGTATGTGCGGGGTTCAAATCCTGGGATCTCCCGTCACTGACATCGTTTTCGAGTGAGGAATCTGATGTTAACATTTGCTTTATCTTTATTATTATTATTATTATTATTAGTATTATTATTATTATATAACTTGGTTTCTTTCATAACATTCTACCAACCGCAGATAGAAAAGATGCGAACATACAAAATGCAACGCACAATTACGACTAATAGATACAAAACATACGTGGAAATAATGGCATGGTAATTCAAATAGATATAATGTAGTTTAAACTCAGATTAAATTAAACATAGTTTAGTAGCGTCACTTTTAGTATCATGCATGTTATAAAGTTGTCACACAGGATGTTTTTATAGGTAAGTCTTAAATATTAGATATTAGATTAGGGTTGTTGAAATACTTTAACTAATTTCTGAATGTAGGAACTAACTATTAGAATGTCTCTGTAACGGCGAGGTGTAAGATAGGTAATGAAATTTTAAATGACAGATACCGGGGTGAATGGAACTCTCTTGGGTTCGATTCCTGGCTGCTCTGATACGAGAGTAAAATCTCTTGACATTCACTGGACTGGTTACACAAAAAATGGAATATTGCCTAACGGTTTAAACAAGTGGTGTTAAAAAGTGATAGATATCAGCATAATTGATCATTTCACTCTAATCATGGATCTATCTTACCCCCCCCCTCCCCCAGTTCGATTCTTGGAGAATGAAAGAGATCATGAGAGGAAGTTGTATAATATTCATAACGAATATTATACATAAGTTGCACAACATTTATTTTTTACAAGTTATCTCAAAACCTGCGAGGGACTTGAAGTATAGCATTTTTAGCAATTTAAAATATAGCATTAAGTCTGTAACTTAATGATATATTTTAAATATTTGTGTGCTATTCTAAGTATGAAAATTGGGCATGGGTGAATTGTACCATTTGAAGTAAAAAAAAGTTGTGCTCGCTTATGATTGTTCATCGTATCCCATAGCGCCAAACACTTATTTTGAAATGATGACATCTAAAAATGTTATTCTACTACAACTAATGATCCGATATATTTAATTATTGTTATATTTATTATTATTGTTATTTTAATTAATATGTTTTTATTAGCTTTAAATAATTATTTTTAGATAGAAAATAATTGATATTTGATAACAATGGTACTATGCTGGAGTTCATCAAATTACTTTATTCACTTAACTCATTCACATGATGCATCACGATCACTCAGTCATGGTTGCTTCTGCCGTGCAGGATGCATCGAGCAGCGATGAATCATTTAGTACAGATATTTGCGGATGAGGAGAGACCGAGACACAATATTTAGCCATGGCTATTCATTTGCATGGATGACCTTAGGCTCTCGTTCTCTCAACTTCTGCTACAAGTGTCTGTTCCAGGCCTGGTCAGACATGGTCATGTTCTTTCATGCATGTATGTCTCTATTCTTTGTTGCTCTGCTAATGTATATTTCTGTTTTCATATCTCATTCCATACAACATGCATTGTGTTTCAGTATTATTTGAATTGCCTGTTGTTATTTGAAATTTTTTCCCTCGTTGTGTCCGGAACACTGAAGAATAGACCAACCACAAACGCTACATGTCGTAAGAGACCACATGAACTGAGAAAGGCAACTCGAAACCACCTCTGAAGCTCTATTGTTCCCTAGCTATAGGCTTGGACCCTCCGCTTAGCAGAACACTAGAGAGCGTGAAAGTTTATGATTTCAGTCTGTCTAAAAAAACTTAACATCAGTTTCTTAGCCAAATGTATCGAAGAATGTGCCTGCATACGTACTTGTGTATGTGGAGACAGAAACTGAGATCAAAAACTGTGCTAATCCTTTAAGTCTGTGATTAGTGGGTCAATGAATTGATGTAATAGGAAATGAATCAGTTCAATGGAAATGAATCGTGCAGATGCAGCATTATTGTTGTTTGTGTATATTTAAAAGTGAACTGCTTCCACTAGGTCCCTAATCTTAAATAATTAATCTCTTATACTATTTTACGTGTATATGTAGGCTACCAGTTCCCTATTATCAACATTCTAAAATATTTTCTCTAAGTTCTCCATATTTCTCATTTAGCTGTGTTGTGTCCTGTTGCATTTGCTTGTTTGTATGTTATGCATGTGAACTCTACAGGGTTGAGTGACCCTTTTGGTGTTCTTATTAAACTGACTTGAATCTGCTATAAGTGCGTATTGGTGTTATTTGACAGGATCAGTTCATATAGGAAGTGACATCAGCAGGTGACGGCGGAGTATTTGAAAGCATGGATTACAACTCTAACCACTATAACAGTCTTGTTAATTCAGACACTAACGATGGACATGATTCCAGCAGTTCTTTGTCATCAAGCACAACTCAGGTTTCACTTTCATCTGTCAATAATGTATCAACAGTGTTACTTGTTGTATACTCCTGTAGCATTCTTGTATTTGTTATATTACTGGTTATTAATACAACAATGCTACAATTGTAGCATTTTTGTATTTATAGTAATGCTTGTTATATACAGCTATTGCCTTGCTGTATTTGTTGTATTACATGTTATATACAGCTATCGTGTTCTTGTATTCATAGTAGGCCTATTACTTGTTATATACGTCTGTAGCGTTGTTGTATTTATAGTAATACTTGTTATATACTGCTGTTGCTTTGTTATACTTAAACTATTACTCAATGAAATAATATTACAAAATAATTAAATAATTAAAAAATAATTAAGTAATAACTAATAAATATTGTATAATTTATAATATTTCTCAATACTCTCGATGAGAGAGTGTGACTGCAGTTCCTTTTGTTATCGTTACAGGATTCCTACATTGTGATATCTTCCTTCAGATCATCACTGTCAAATATATCTGAGGATTCATCTCAAACATCGAGTCAGGTGATACGGACCGCCATTCACGCTAGAGACCCGGTGGGTCTAATTAATCAGGTTAGGCTAGTATAATAACTTTCGTGTAATAACTATCAGTTATTAAACTGTGCATGGAATGTAGTTAGGTATCATAGAGAAAGTCTGCGGGTAGTGGTTGAGCATACATTGCAATAATGTTCAGTTATATACTACTAAATAATAGTAAATATTAACATTTCGCCAATTTTGTTAATGACATGTTCTTTAGCTTGAATAATAAATATTAACTTAGGAATTGCAATTCCGCGGAGGTTACTTGGGTGTTAAATGTGATGTGTAAGGTGTTACTTATATTTTCCAGTCTCTTAATGTTAAGTAGAATTACCATTATTTCAGATATTAACAGAAAATATAAACATTTCTTTGCTTGTCTGTAATTTTAATCGACACTAAATATTAGAACTTTATAAGCAACTTTTACTTTTCAATCTTTTATTTAAAATAGTTATGACCCGTATTATGTCTGGTTTGCTGAAAATAGACCAATCGGCCACTGCACTTGTCTTCAAAGGCGACAAAGCACTAAGATCCAAACCATGTCAGAAAGGGCATTCGGTTGGTGAGCACCTAGGCTCCAGAAATTGCTACAGATTTTTAGAAAACGAATTGAAAATCTATTCGTATCCTGACCCTAGCTTTACTGGGTTTCATGGGAAGATGAAGACAATTATTTTAAGTAGAATCGCGATAAGTTCAGAGTTAACGAGTAAATCTAAATATGGTCGGATGATCTGTAATTGTACTAGATGGAGAGAATGAACTGGAGCTCTCATGCTGTGGAGCTGACAAGTATCATACTGCAGTGCGAAGGTGGGGCTGAATCAGACGTTGCCGAGCACCATAACGAACCACCTGTTCTGCAGATCTTGTCTGATAATGGCCAGCAGACGGTAATCGTGCACCGTGGGAACACCAGTTGCGTGTATCGAGCGGCAGGCTTTACGTTAAAACTGAACAGATGCGATAATTCATTCTCGTTGGATCTTGCGAGTGCTTTTGCAGTCGGAGGTTCTCTACATCATGCTGCAGACAGCTTGAATTTTGGTAAGAAACATTGCACTGACTATTTACTGTTACTTTAGTCTGCCATCTACTAGTCTGGTAATTCTAAATTGTGATAGCGAATTCTAGAGTAGTTTGATTTCTAAACCATCTATGCTGTTTCTAAGTCACATGAATAGGTCAAATTAACAATGAAAGTCTGGAATACCTACTGGCAGGTCGATGGTATATAGTGCTTTCACTCATTCATGTCCACATATGAGTGGATCTTTAAATCATCTGTAACCTTCCTTTTGATTATACCATTATTCTTGGTGGATTCTGCTTATGACGAGGTGAACCCCGTATGCCTTCCTCAGCTTCGACTAGCATTTAACCTTCGACTTGGCTGGGTCGTCACTCCCCGAGAAAGCAATCCTGTTTACCCCTTAAAAATATGAATTTGTACTTGTAAATAAGAACGCTAATTAATTTAACTTTATTATTTTATCTTATATTGACTGGCATTTGTGGTTTAAAAATAATTTGCAAATGAAATTTATCTCTTTATTTATTTTTGTTTTGCAGATGGTGCCGAGAGACAAGTAAGTCTTTTATTAACTTTCTGATAATTTATTTTAATTAGCTTAAAAGTTTTTTGTTGTTACCAGCATTATGTAATAAAATATAATATACATGTATATATAATGTATATTTATATATATATATATATTATTATTATTATATATATATAGTGTTTATTTATTCATTTTAGCTGGTTCTTGCTAAATCATCATTCAATATATTTTAATAAATTAGTAATAGTATTTTTATTTTAGTATTTTTTCTAATTAAAGGTTTAATTTTACTAACGTTTGGGCTTATTTGAAATTAAATTAATATTTGGAATCAATTGTTAAAAGTGTAGTAGTGAGATATTATGTACCTTTCAATATATTTGATTCCATTGTTCTAGGCTGGTAGAGGCTTGAGTCAAGAAGAGATTGATGTGCTTCCAATGTGCAGCTACTTTCCCCGCCAGGTATAACAATATTTGTAATTTTTCGGGAGCTTTATTTTGTTTCAGTAGTTCATTTCCCCGTGCTGTGTCCGGGTTGTTTGAGAATTGGCCAACCGGTGACTGCTCGTGTCGTAGAAGGCGATTAAAGCGCTAAGAACCATACCAACGTCAGAAAGGGCATTCAGTTGGTGAGCACCTAGGCTCCAGAAATTCCTACAAAAATTTAAACTAATGGAAAAGTCTCTAATAGGGTATATTGACTGGTGGTGTGGTGTGGGACAGAGAGGACTGGAGAAGGTCTATTCGTATTCCGACCCTAGTTAAACTGGGATTTAAGGGATGATGATGATGATGATGAGTTCATATCGCAGTTATGCTTAACTGGTGACATTTTCTGTGAATTATGATTGTTTATTTGATCTGTGAAATAGGCCTAACACTTGTTTTACTTCTTAATGTTTTCTCTAGCATTTTTTCTCAGTTTGAAATATTTAAACAATTTATCACTTCGTCTACCATATTAATTGTTACGATTTGAGAACCTGTATGGATATGCTAGTCACTTGTTTAAACAACAAACTTTGTCTAATATTCTCAAATCTTTGATGATTATTCTGAGCCAAGTATTCCTAGGTCTTCCTTTTTCCTTTTTCCTTGATTTGGCATGCCGTTTTTGCATATTCATTCATTTATTCGTTCTCAATAATTAACCTAAGAACCTTAACCTTCTTTCGGAAACTATTTCATCTAGTTTTCTTGATTCTAATAATCCAGAAAACTAGATGAAATAGTTTGAAAAACTAGCTGAAATAGAGTTATTGTAATTATTCTTTTAATATCTTCCTGCAGAAATGGTTGAGCGATGTTGGCAGTTGCTCAGAACAGCAGACAGAGGGAGAGTGTGGGGAGTGTGCGATCTGTCTCGGTGTCTATGAGCTGCGAGATCAATTGACGGCGATGCCGTGCCGCCATTGTTTTCACTCGCGATGTATCGACAGTTGGCTAAGGGTTGGTCGCCATTTTATCTCTACATTGTTACAAGTCTGTTACTTTTGTTTCGGGCCCATTACTCTAGTTTCGAGTCCATTATTATTAACCGTTAGCAGTTCTTAGTATTCCGTTTACTATTTAACTCTTTGAATATTTGCTTATGTGTTTGTTTCATCAAACTTTCATGTAATTATTATTTCATATTTATTTAGTTCGCCAAGGAATTGTGAAGCACACATACGTATAAGGTCAGTTTCAATGTGGTAATAAGGGAGACTGAACAACATAATAAATGGGCAAAATAATGCAGTAGAGTATAGTGTACAACAATATTGTTTAACTGTGTTGATTTAAAGCTCACAGAATTGCACTTAAGTTTTAAGGTTTAGGTTGCTATGTATCATGGTTTCATTGCTAATGTAGCGTCATTATCATATATTGATTATATAAACAATTGAAGTAGGGCTTTGCCGTTAAGTGCTTATTTTAGTTTGTAGGTTACTTTAAAACAATATATCTATTCAAATTTCATACTTAAACCATTTGCCTTGCACATTTCGAAGTTTTAATGTTCATCTTTTTACTTGGTATTCGGTTGGTGAGCGCCTGGGCTCCATAAGATGCTAGAGAATTGTCTAATCCGGACTCTAGCTAAACTGGAATTCAATGGAAGATGATGATGATGATGATGATGATGTTGACGTTGATATTGATATTGTGTTGATTTTTGTTACAGTTGAAAGGAAGTTGCCCGCTGTGCAGGATGAAGTTATGCTATTGACAACACCCATGACAACTCCTCCTCGTCCTACATTTCTAATGTCTACTTCCAGTATCTCTTACATTTGAGACTGTGATATTGATTGTATTTACTTGAGCTATAGACTCACATTGGAAATTTTGCGATCTAATTCTGGTATTTTATGTAGACAAGAAAATTGTATCATAATATTTCTCAATTATTGTATTGTTGAGAGACTGAACTGCATGTACTATTATGCGTCATATTACTATTCTACTGTTATTTTATTTCGTCCGCATTTTATCGTATTGTGTGCAGTGGTTAAAATGGGGTCTCCTAGTAGACCTATCTAGCCTACTATGGGCCTCTAGCAAGGGAACGCATCTCTGAAAAAAATTCTTGTTCCCCTTAATTTTCGTTCCCCTGCTAGGGGCCCATATTAGATAGGCTTACCCGGAGACCTATAAAATCCTCACAGGTGGCCCGAAAGTTTCTGACCGTTCCCCTAGCTCTTAATTCCCAATTTAACCACTTATTATTTGTAACTTTCTCGTCTAAGAATTAAATTAGCGATGTAGTTATACAGATTGAATTGTCATGCTACCTATTAAAAAAAATCAATAGAACTTGAAGTTTTATTTTATTAATTAAATTTTGCGGCAATAAATTTGTCAATCATATATCTTGGCTCTTTTTTGAGAGCAAGCACTAATTCTTACGTACAATGAAAATTACAACAGATGGAATAATAGTAGTAGTAGTAGTAATAATAATAATAACACACATTACAGTGAAATGATCCACCATGTTGATATCTATCACTTTTAATACCACGTGTTTAAACCGTTAAACAAATTAGTCTATTTTCAATGAAAAATGTAAATTATGCTGTAAATAATTCTTTTTGAAGATCGAAACTATAGGCTATCTAATGTTCTTTCCAGCAAGCTGCACCACAGATCTGGAATCCTCTTCCATCCAATCTTCGGAAGTCTTCCTTTGAATCACATAGGTCTTACTTTCCTGTGAGCAGTTTCACAGGCAGTTGAAGATCTGCTCTTTCTATCTCTCATTTCCGTCTGGTGAGTAGTGACCTTTGAATTGAGAAATCAGAGATTTCTCAATTCAAAGTCAACTCAAATCAGAAATTAGAGATCTAACAAAATTAGAGTGCTACTGTCGTCAATGACAACATTGAGCACTGTGGTACGAAATCAAATCCGATGAGCAGAGTGTGGAGTCAAAAAACGGTGCGATCCAAAATCCGGGAGTTCGGTCCGAGGAAGGGTACTAGTGAAATTACTGCAATGATCGCGATCGAATTAATTAAGATTTACGTACTATAATAATAGCAATCATCTGATGGTTTATTAATTTTGCAATTGACAGTACAGTAACAATATAAGGGGCCGAGGGATGTAATAACCGTATACATAAAGAGCTAATTAAATAGACCTACCTACCCTATTCATTTTCAATTTCTCAAACCATTTTGATCATGGGCACATAGCCAAAGGGGGATTGGGGAGATGAACCCCACCCCTATGGGTTTCGTAGACACTATATTTTTCTTTCTTTGATAGACACGATCTTTTCTTTTTTTTCCTTCTTTCTTTCTTTCTGTCTCGTAACTAGACGTCTGCTTAATTAGATGTATAAAGAGTCGCGATCAGCACGTAAACCTCTTTATCTTTAATTCCTTGCTTCTTTGGAATGATTTGTTAGATTTTGAAATTTACACCGTTTTGGGCCTTCTTTTCCTTACGGGCTTGGATAGGTTTCCTTAGTGCTTGATGTTGTCGTGGGTACAGTGTCACAGTAGAACTATAATTGACGGCGGGATTTAGCGCACTTGGTTTACTTGCGCGTCAATTATCGAGGTTAAGCTACGTCCACCTCGGTTAGTACTTTGTGGGCGTCCACTTTGGAAGACCGAGTGTTGACAGCTTTGGAAGGAAAAATCCCAGGGTGATGAAAGGTTATTCTTAAATCTGCGCCGGCTGCAATTGATACGTCATCAAAAGGCAATGATTACTAATAACTATAGAGAGGAAGGATGAAATAGGCCTTAAATAAGCATCTGTGCTTATTGACCCAGTGTGCCGTTATGTTACGTTATGTATTGTTGTGATATTATATTCTAAACTATTTTGCTTTTTGTTCAACGTTGGTAACGTGTTAATTAAACTTTTTGCAAGTTCTTTTCATTTTGTGTAAACAAGTAGGTGTGGCAGATTGCAAGATACATAATCATGGTAATTCATTTAGTTTTCTCTCCTTTATATCTAACTATTAGGCGCATTAATAAATGTACTCAACATGCACTGTCTTAAGTCCAGCTCATTCGATATGAAGCCTGCTTATTCCCATCCGTTATCAAAAATTATTCGTAATACACTAAATGATTTTAGTTATATCATTTTTTATTATTTTATTTTTAGTTTATCTTTGAACTGATTTTTTGGTTTTTGGAATGAACCAAGGGAAGGCCAAAACGGTGCATATTTACACCGTTTGTGATCTTCTTTTTTCTCATTGGCTTGGATTTTCTCAATAGTACTGGATGTTATCATGGACGACAGTAGCACTTCAATTGTTGTTATTAAAATTGTTATTGAAGCTGTTTTAATTATCTTTTAATTCCTTCTCAGCCAGTTTTTATGCAGACGTATACATACACAGATGGCGGGATTTAGCGCACTTGTTTTAGTTGCTTGTCAATAATCAGAGTTATGCTAATTCGGCCACGGTTCGTACTTGGTTGAGTGATCATATCGGAAGACCGAGTGTTGACAGCTTAGGATGAAAGAATGCCAGGATGTTGGAAGGTTATTCTTAAATTGGCGCCGGCTGTAATTGATGCGCCATGAAAAGGTATCGATTACTACTAACAATGGAGAGGAAGGAGGAAATGGGCCTTAAACAAGCATCTGTATTTCCTGACGTAGTGTGCCGTTGTGTTTTTTAAAATTTCTGTTATACATGTATTGTTTATTATTACGACTAATTTCCGAATTAGCGCAATTTGTAGGACAGCCAACTTGGATGATGAATTTTCAGATGACAGGTTGTAAAGTACCTGCTCCAATATGGCTTCTCCGTAAAGTGGTTTATTTATTTAACTATTAAACATTGTTTTTATTTATTTGGCAACTAAGCTAAGTTTACATCTATCTTTGTAGCTTAAGAATAACACAAGTCTATTTTTGAGTAACATACTTTCGAGATAGTCGTGATTTGATTGAAACTCCAGCCTGCTTCAAGCAAGTACACCATCAACTCTGTCATTTGTTGAATATACTTTTTTCTGTCTTTGGTGAAATAATTAATTGATTAAGAGATTGATATGAAATTTGGTATTTTGTAGAGGTTTAGGTTTTGTGGGGATTTGGACTGCCCTGATTGGGTACTCGCAGAAATTAGCATCCTATCCAAACTGGTTTGATTTTCTCATTGTCTTTGTTAATTGTTTTCATTTTTTATTTGTTAATTTATTTTAAAATTATGTGTCTGTCTTAATATTTGCACTATATTTGTTTTACTGAAGTTATTTGGTTCAACTACTGCATAGTTTTGCACTGATTGTTTATTTAGTTTTACCATTGTTAGATTTTGAGATGAGCAGAAAGCATTCAGTCGAAAGCAGAGATGATACTGAGCAAGACACAATTTGGTTTTAGGAAAGGATGCGGCACAAGAGAAGCAATAGCAGTAATGCGGGTTCTTTGCGAAAGAAGCTTAGAATATGGTAATGACGTTTTTGTATGCTTTGTAGACTTCGAGAAGGCCTTTGACAGGATTGATTGGATAACGATGATGAATATCTTAAAAAGAATAGAAATTGACTGGAGAGACAGAAGACTAATTTTGAACTTGTACATGAATCAAAGAGCAGTAATCAAAATTCAACAAGAATACTCAGAAGCAGGTGAAATAGGACATGGAGTAAGACAAGGTAGCATTTCGCCGCTGCTGTTTAACATTTACGCTGAGGCAATGATGGAGGAAGCCATGGAAGACTTGGACGAAGGAATAAAAGTAGGAGGGAATTTGTTACAAGATGTATGATTTGCAGATGACCAAGGAATGGTAGCGGGCAGCGAGATTGGATTGCAGAAGATAATGGATAGGCTGAATGATGCTGCCCTAAGATATGGCATGAAGATTAATATAAAAAAGACGAAGGTTATGAGAGTGTCAAATAATAAAGGTGAAGTTAATATCACAATAAATGGTACAAAATTGTAACAGGTAAGGAGTTTCAAATATTTGGGTCATACTATAACCGATGATGGGAAATGTGAGACAGAAATATGCAGTAGGATTGCACAAGCAAAAGCGGCCTTTGGTAGTAAGAAAAGAACTATTAACAAAAAGTCTAAAGAAAGACACAAAGATAAAGATAGTGAAAACTTTTGGTTTGGACCACGCTATTATATGGATGTGAAACATGGACCTTAAGAAAGGAAGATATTAGGAAACTGGAGGCATTGGAAATGTGGATTTAGAGAAGATAGAGAGGATTAGCTGGACTCAAAAGGTTACAAATGAGGAAGTCCTGGAGAGAGTTGGCACAGATATACAGTTGATAAATTTATTAAGAAATAGGAAGAAGGGATGGATATGACACGTTCTAAGGGGGAAGGTCTATTAAAAGAGGTCATAGAAGGTAGAATGGAAGGAAAAAGAGCAGGGGCAGGCCGAGATTAGGTATGTTAGATGATTTAAAGACCCACTCATATGTGGAAATGAAGAGGAAGGCGGAAGACAGAGAAGAGTGGAGGCGTTATGTACCATGGACCTGCCAGTAGGCAGTGCACTAAGAGAGAGATTTTGAGCCGGATTGTTTTCTCAGGGAATGGACGCCCCTGCCCAGTAAATGTTAGTCGAAGCTAAGGAAGGCATAGGGGCCCACCTCGTCATTAGCAGAATCCCCCAAGATTAATGATATATCAAAAGTAATGTTATAGATGATTTAAAGATCCACTTGTAGACACTTGTTGAATGTGGACATGAAGAGAAATACGCAAGATAGAGATGAGTGGAGGCATTGTATGCCATGGACTTGCCAATAGGCATTGCACTAAGAGAGAGAGAGAGAGAGAGAGAGAGCGATTAATGAGAAACGAAGAAATGGGTCATGTTTTTAACTAATCTTTCATCTAATGTAGGAAGCATAAATTTGACTGGAATGCAATCTGATTAAACCCGTAATAAACTCAGCTCCATGTTGTACCATGTGATGTGTAATTTTATCCTATCCATTATTGAATTTTTTTGTTACACTTTGAAATTACTAATTGCAACAAGGCCAAAATACTTGAGTATGTTAGTACCAGAAATTTATATCTAATATGAAATTTTAATTTCAACAGTACAAGTGTGACATCTTAATGGTTGAGGTTGAATGGTGTAGTCAATAGGAACTAAGTAAATAGGAAATAAAGGGACGCTATAGCCAATGGAAAATAAGTCAGTAGTCGCTAATATGTGAAGGATGGACGCATTTTTTGGCAAACAAAAGTGGTTTTTGCATTGTTGATTCTTTGTTAATTAAAAAAAAAAACAATCTGTTTGAGGTGTTTAATTATATTTAGTAGGTAAAAATGGTAAATTGTTCTGCCGCCAGATATAATCATCAGCTTCTGCGGGATCTCTCTGCTCGACAATTCTTATTACTACCCTGATTCTCGGGTAGTAAAGTGGCTCCTGGTACTAAGATGTTTAAAGCGGGCTCTAGTAAGCTTTGTAGCTAAAATCACTGTGACGACGCGTTTAGTATGTATATATTGTATTGTATAATTTGTTTTAGTCATTTATTTTACTGATAGTTGCAAAAGTTTGTTTTTATTGCACAAATTAGTTCCAGGCAGCAACCTCTCAGATTTGGTCTGATGACCCCTTGAGGGGTCACGACCCTTGTGTTGAGAAAACCACGGATGTAAATGGATTACAAACGGAACTGCAAAACTGTTTAAAAAGAAATGAAGCTAAATCTTATGTCAAGTTTGACGTCTGTTTCCTGCTCGATAACTTGTCAGTGACGGAGAGATCACTGGATTTGAAGCTCGCACCTACTGATCCGCTGTCGAACAACTCAACAAGCAGTTACTGGCTAATAGTTGTTCTCTGCTGTTTCAGAGTTCAGTGAAAATGAAGTTGTTATGTGGTCATGTCATCAAAGATATTTTGGGGCAGCAATTTGACGTAAGTGTTCATAAAGTCATATACTCCTTAAATTAATAGCCATAGTCGAGATCAGCTCATTCATCAGCTTCCCCATGTTGTGTCCGGGTTGATTGAAGAATTGACCAATCGGTGACTGAACGTGTGATAGAAAGCGACTAAAGCACTAAGATCCATACCAACGTCAGAAAGGGCATTCGGTTTGTGAGTGCCTAAGCTTCAGAAATTGCTTCAAAAATTTCAACGAATGGAAGTCTCAAATAGGGGATTGGCTGGTGGTGTGGTGTAGGACAGAGAGGATTTGAGACAGTCTACTTGTATCCCGACCCTGATTAAACTGGGATTCAAGGGAGGATGATGATGACGATGATGATGAGTCGAGATCAGCTCACTGAGAATATCAGTTGTGTCTCGCAGCATATCTCTCAGTAAAATAGTCTAATTGTTGTCGCATTGGCTCAGTCATTGAGTTTTTATGGACTTTTATAAGTTCTTGCTTCAGTTGCGGCTCTGTTTTGTGCAAGACATTTCTACCAGTTGTATTATGTTTTATACATAATACAACATAAGACTCAAGGCATTGGCGATGTCGGCAAGTTACATTCACTCTGTTTCTAAAATGAATTTAGGTGTAATAAGTTGTGTTTTATGGATATGAAAGAGTAAGTAGTATTTAGATGAAATAAAGATATATTTTTCTGGGATTAAGAATCAAAACTGTGACGATTTAGTGTAAAAATTTACCTTTATTCTACATCGTGTAGAGAACTGGTTGGAATTGATGACATAAAATTGGTGCAATTCATTAATTAGTTCATTAACACATTTTGTTAATGTTACAGTATGACAAGTTACTCAAGCTTACAGCTGATGCTAAATTTGGTGAGACTGTTTCTGTTTAATTTGTTGATTAGGGATGATTAATAGGGTTCTTGTAACTTTAATACTATTGTGACACTAGATTTTTTTCTGGGGAATATATGATTCTCATCTAGTATTATGGAAAAAATTTCTTTTACCTGTCTAATGTGTTTCAAATTTTTAATCTATGCTAATTCCATGTATCTATCCTGACTATCCTGTGATCACCGGACTGGCTTTCATTTAGGACCTTACTTCTCCTCAGCACATTTCTTTTGCAGATTGGTCTGGGTAAATTGATCTATAGTGATGTGTGCTGTGGGGACGTCCCTGACATCATCCCTGGATGAGGAAACGGACGTTAAACCTATATTATGATTATTTATTTATTTTTCCTTTGTTATATCCACTTACTAGAGAATAGACCAATAGTTAATTTGCAAATGTTGGCAAGCTAAAAACCCATCTCTTGCCACCATAGGTCTAAATTTTGATCCGCTTGTCTGTGATCTTGGATTTGCACTGTTTTCATCTCGCTTTCTCTTGTGGTCTCTGTGTACTCAGTCGTCATCGTGTGGTGCTTTGGCGCCTGTTTGTGATGAATCTGCAGGAGACGTCCCTGACATTGCCTTATGGCGAGGAACTGGACGTTAAATTCTTATTGATTTATTGATTGTTGTTTTAAGAGGTGACTAAGAAGAAACTGAAGAAGGCCATGGGATTCAATACTCGAAAGCAGTATTTTTCTAAGCTGATGGCTACGTTATGGTTAAGTAAAGGCTTGGCCTTTGTGCTGGTGTCAACTTGTTGGTCTACAGTCACTTACTCTTACTTACCTAGAGAGAAGACTGCCAGTGGTAATATGTATCTTGGATCTGACACTTGTTAGAATACATGAGAGTGAGAATCATACCACCATTTGTTGATATTGTGTCCGGGTGGTGAAGAATTTGGTTACTCAGGCAATTGTACTGCACGAGTTACTGGTATATATATATATATACACATTCTTGATTAAATATGCCTGCTTAGTTTTATAGCATACGTAGTTAAAAGGACTTGACATCGTCATCTATCATGATAAAAGTGCTGTTTATCGTAATGGATGTCTATTTGCTAACGTTATAGAACCAGGAGACGTTAAAGCTTCAGTGGCCGTTCTGTCGTTTATATATCGTAACGCTACAAAGTTCAGCGTGGATGTGGAATCATTGTCCAGTGAACTGCAGCAGCTGGGTCTACCTAAAGGTATCATAGCTTTGATAAGAGCGAGAGAGAGAGAGATGTGTTTATTTCAGCATCAACACCAAATCACAGACAAATACAAATATATATAAACATTGAAAAAAATAAAATATTCCCAGAAACACAGGGCATCAACCAGTCTGTAAAAACTAGAACAACGTCCGTCAGGGAAGATGATACACATCTTATCTAGCTGACCACCGTCTATAACTATATTAATGTCATGTAGGCCTTTAATGAAAAATCAACTGAAATACCCACTTATTTCAGAATTAATGAACCAAACTAAAAGAAAGGAACATAAATTACAACTTAATCTAATTGGAAAGCAGTTAGCTTTAGTAACAATTCTAGCTGGACATTGATACAAAAATCTAAAATACAGAAATTTACTAGCCATCGAACAATGTACACTTGTAACGTTTAGTGAATTCAGCTAGAGACCTCGAACTGAGGATATCAGGAGGTATTTGGTTCCAAGAATTGATAAACTTAGCATAGGATTTAAAAAATTGATAACCAACATTGGTCTACCTAAAGGTATCAAAGCTTTGATAACTATCATTGATCTGCCTAAATGTTTACAGAACAAGCCACATTGCTGTGTTGTTTATGTTTACAGAACACGCCACTGTGATGTGTTGTTTATATTTACAGAACACGGCACGGTGTTGTGTTGTTTATGTTTTCAGAACATGCCACAGTGCTGTGTTATTTATGTTTACAGAACATGCCACAGTGCTCTGTTGTTTATGTTTACAGAACATGCCACGGTGCAGTGTTGTTTATGTTTACAGAACTTGCCACAGTGCCCTGTTGTCTATGTTTACAGAATACACCGCAGTGCTGTGTTGTTTATCTTTATAGAACACGCCATGGTGCAGTGTTGTTTATGTTTATAGAACATGCCATAGTGCTGTGTTGTTTATGTTTACAGAACATGCAACTGTGCAGTGTTGTTTATGTTTACAGAACACGCCACACTGCTGTGTTATTTATTTTTACAGAACACGCCATGATGCTGTGTTGTTTATGTTTATAGAACATACCACGGTGCTGTATTGTTTATGTTTACAGGACATGCCACAGTGCTCTGTTGTTTATGTTTACAGAACACGCCACGGTGCAGTGTTGTTTATGTTTACAGAACACGCCACAGTGCAGTGTTGTTTATGTTTACAGAACACGCCACCGTGCTGTTGTTTATGTTTACAGAACACGCCACGATGCTGTGTTGTTTATTTTTGCAGAACATGCCACAGTGCTGTGTTGTTTATGTTTAGAGAACACGCCACGGTGCAGTGTTGTTTATGTTTACAGAACACGCCATGGTGCTGTGTTGTTTATGTTTAAAGAACGCACTACAGTGATGTGTTGTTTATGTTTACAGAACACGCCACGGTGCTGTGTTGTTTATTTTTAAAGAACACGCCACGGTGCTGTGTTGTTTATGTTTAAAGAACACACCACAGTGCTGTTGTTTATGTTTACAGAACACGCCACGGTGTTGTGTTGTTTATTTTTGCAGAACACGCCACAGTGCTGTGTTGTTTATGTTTAGAGAACACGCCACGGTGCAGTGTTGTTTATGTTTACAGAACACGCCACGGTGCTGTGTTGTTTATGTTTAAAGAACGTGCTACAGTGATGTGTTGTTTATGTTTACAGAACACGCCACGGTACTGTGTAAGGTCTATGAAGAGAATGTTGACGCAATGAAATCTGAATTCCTTAAAACTTCACTGCGCCGTATGTTTTAGTGTCTATTTTTACTAAATTTGTTACATGTCCCGTTATGCTCTGGCCCGCCGCCGAATTAGACTAGCAGTAAAATGTAAATCTTGTGGCATAAGAGGCGATCAAGCAGAAACTGAGGAATGCACTGAGAAACCACTTCAAAAGCTACATTTTTCCCTTTTTAAAGGCTGCATAATATGGTTTGTCGAAGTCCTTTGCCTTTGTGATGAGATAAAAATTTTGGTCAACATAGTGAAAGCATACAATGCTGCAACCCATATTGTCTCTACAGATGATGACTGACTACAGAAAATGGTTGCATTATTATATAAATGTATTATTTTTATTATTTTCTAATGCTAAGAAAGAGTACTACTCCTCTTTGGTCAGTAAGGCTGTGAATGTCGAGAGTTTATGGAAAACCGTTAATGATCTTTTACATAGATCTATTTCTCCTTCTCTTCCTTCTAATCCTGTGGAGTCACTGCCTGAACAATTTTACAATTACTTTACAGATAAGATAAGCAATCTTAGAGAATCTATCACTCCAGCTCCTAACTCTACTCCTCATACTCCAGTAGAGAATCATTCCAAAGATAGACTCTCTAATTTCACTCCAGTTACAATTGATGAGATTACTAAATTAGCTTTAGACTCTCCAGCCAAACATTGTGACTTGGTATAACCTCTCAACCTCTCCCATATATCCCAACCTCTATTTTAAAGAAGTGTATTCACATACTTGCTCCTGTATTAACATTGATTGTTAATCTCTCTCTCTCTCTACTGGCATATTTCCTCGCGCTTTTAAGCGTGCAGTTATTACTCCATTGCTTAAAAAGCCCACACTGGATAAGGAATCATTGTCGAATTACAGGCCTATATCTAGTCTGTCATACATATCTAAACTCACTGAAAGAATTGTTTTTCAGAGGCTTTCCACTCATCTCTCTTACAATGATTTATTTAATAAGCATCAAGCTGCTTATACTAAGCATCGTTCAACTGAAACGGTGCTTCTATCTGTGTGCACTTCTATTGTTAATGCCATGTGCACGCAACGCTTAACTGGATTATGTATGCTTGATCTTTCGGCCGCTTTTGATATCATTGATCACAATATTCTTCTGGAACGTCTTTCTTCCTGGTTTGGTGTTCGTGGAATTGTTCTTGATTGGTTTTCCTCCTATCTGACGGATCGTTCCTTTAGTGTGAAAGTGATGGAGTACATCTCTTCGCCTTCTCACTTAAAGTATGGTGTGCCTCAAGGCTCCGTTCTTGATCCTATCCTCTTTAACCTCTATACAACACCCTTAAGCTCTCTAATCTCTTCTCATTCTCTTGATCATGAACTATATGCTGATGACACTCAAATGTACACTTGTTTCGCCCCTAACTCCTATTCTGATGCTGAAACCCTCCTGCAACAAAGTATTCAGTCTATATCCTCTTGGATGTCTGCTAATTTCTTGGCACTTAATCCATCTAAGACTGAATTCTTATTGGTCGGGACACCTCAACAGCTTCTGAAGCTGAATGAGAAAATTCTTTCGTTATCTTCGGGTATTAAAATATCTCCTGTTTCTTCTGTGAGAAATCTCGGTGTTATCCTTGATAAACACCTAACCCTCCACGAACACATAACTAAAACTTCACAAGCATGTTTCTTCCATATCCGTGATCTTCGTTGAATACGTCCATATTTGTCACGCGAGACAGCTGCTACAATTGGTGCTGGTCTTGTGCAATCGAAGTTGGACTACTGCAATTCCCTGCTTTTAAATCTCCCTGGCTATCAGATTGATTGAATACAGTTTGTTCAGAATTCTCTTGCGCGAGCAATTTTTTGTAGTTCCAAGTACTCACATGTTACGCCTATTTTGAAGTCTTTGCACTGGCTAAAGATTAAAGAGCGTATCATTTACAAAACAGCTTCGTTAATCTATAAGTCCATCACCAACCCTGGACAAACTTTTATGTCTCGCTTGATTAAAGTGATGCAGCCTGCTATTACTCGGTCTTCTAAGTTAATTACTCTTGTGAGACCTAGCTTACCTTCACGCTCTAAGCTATCTAATCGTTCTTTCCAGCATGCTGCACCTCAGATCTGGAATTCTCTTCCATCCACTCTTCGGAAATCTTCATTTGAATCACATCAGCCTTTGCTTTCCTATGAGCAGTTCCATAAGCAGTTGAAGACCTATCTTTTCCATCTCTCTTTTCCATCCAGTGTCCATGAGCAGCGACCTGCGCCTAAACCACCTTTTCTTTAACTCCCTTTACTTTGGACTGAATTTCTGGCTTTTGGAATTTGCACCGTTTTTGGACCTTCTTTTTGCTCGCCGGCTTTATTTTGACTCAATAGTGCTCGATGTTGTCATTGATGACTGTAGCACACTAATTGTTGTTATTATTATTATTATTATTATTCTAAAAGTACTTTATTTTGAATAGATATATTTATATTTATATTTATATGTCATATCTTTGTTGAACTATTTATCTTTAGTGAATATGACTAGTCATATCTTTATATATAATAGTCTTAGTCATATCTTTAGTGAATCCTTTCTATGACTAGTCATATCTTTAGTGAATCCTTTCTATGACTAGTCATATCTTTAGTGAATTCTTTCTATGACTAGTCATATCTTTAGTGAATCCTTTCTATGACTAGTCATATCTTTAGTGAATCCTTTCTATGACTAGTCATATCTTTAGTGAATTCTTTCTATGACTAGTCATATCTTTAGTGAATCCTTTCTATGACTAGTCATATCTTTAGTGAATCCTTTCTATGACTAGTCATATCTTTAGTGAATTCTTTCTATGACTAGTCATCTTTTGGTGTTTATGGCGTCAAATGGCTGCAAGCTCTGATGTATGATTATCCTTTCTGGTGCCCTACAGGATGGCATTTAATTATAGACTTACTGCGCTTCAAACTCAGGCCACTAGCTTCCGAGGTGAACACTCTAACCAATACGCAATAGCCGCTTCCCGTATAGCTGTTTAGTTTAACGTTTTTATTATGTAACTGTGTTATAATCTATAGGCTACATAAGGTAAGGATAAGGCATAGCCTTTGTGTGAAGGGAGTAACTTGTTGATCGTTGGCGTACTCTATGCTTTAGCGTGCTTTATGGAGCGTGAAAGCAGCCTCTGAGTGTGAATATGAACCTTGGACCTGCCACTTGGTAGAATACTTGAGAGAAAGATAGCCTATTAATTGATTGATTAATTGATTTAAACTTAAAGCAAATTTAAATTCATTCTAAAATTTATTTTAATTTAAATTAGAATTTAATTTAAATGTTAAATTAAAACGAATGAAAACGAAGCCTCTTCGTATCCCGACCCTAGTTAAACTGGGCTTCAAGGGAAGATGATGATGATGATGATGATGATGATGATTGATTTTTCAGTGTCAAAGCTTGAATCAGTTGATTGGAGGGTGGACTATGTATTAGGATCTAGTCATCTAAAGGTATTCACATCTCAGTACGCCTAATACGTATAACTGTTATAACTTTTGAATAAGTTTCTCTAGACTGTAATCAGTGTACAGCTGCATCCGCCATATTCGTTACTCGGAACTGTTATGAAACTCATTGGCGGCTCAATTGTTAGCGTGTTTTTCCGAAAGACAAGAAACCGCGGGTTCATAACGGAGTAGGAAGCTTCTGACTCGTTAATGCCGCTTATAACTGTTAAACTTGTAGGTTCAGTATTGAGCAATAGTGTGGTAGTAATAAATTAAATAAATAAAAATGGTAAGGTAGTAGTAAGTTGAATAAATAATTATAATGGGTGTCACCGATCAACCATGGGGTGGAGTCTACGACTGTCAGTCTTGTGTCACAACATATAACGTAAAGTAAAGTAAACAAGCATTATGGTGAAATGATCAACTGTGTTGATATCTATCACTTTTTAATACTACATGTTTAAACCGTTAAGCAATTAGACCATTTTCCGTGTAAACAGTCCAGTGAATGTCCGAGATTTTACTCTCAGATCAGCGCGGCTGGGATTCGAACCCACGAGGGTTCAATTCACCTCAGGATCTGTCATTTAAAACTTCATGACATTACCCCTACGCTATTAAGACATTCATAACATGAAACATACGTAACATAACGGCACACTGGGTTAGGAAGCACAGGGTTTAATGTCATTAATATGTTTAAGGCCCATTTCCTCCTTCCTCACCGTGTTTACTCGCAATCTTTGCCTTTTGATGGCGCATAAATTGCAGCCGAAGCCGATCTAAGAATAATCTTCTAACACCCTGGGATTGTTTCATTCAAAGCTGTCACCACTAAGTCTTTCAAGGTGGTCGCCCAATCATGTGCTAACCGAGGCAAACGTAGCTTAACTTTAATTATTGACGCAAACTAAACCAAGTGCGCTAAATCCCGCCGCTTGCGCTAAATCTCGCCGTTATCTTGAGATTAGCATTTCAGTTTATAATGGGAAAGATTCCCATGAGGTTTCCTGGTCACTGAGGAATAAACCAATCGTAAACTGTACGGGTCGTGATAGACGACTAATCAGGAAACTGAGGAAGTCAATGGCAAACCACCCAGGAATCCTTATTTTTCAAAGATAGCAGCTACATGTATACTAATTTTTGTTAAACCTTTTTGGAATGGGTCAACTTCCTTAGCAATGGACTGCACACTGAGCCTGAAGGCAGACTGTGAGTAGGAATATGTTTCTCGGACCTGCTATTAGGCCGAAAACGAGAGAGAGAGCGAGAGAAAATGGTATAGATTGAAATTGACGTCTCACTGACCTGATTATATATAATCATTAAAGTTGACAATCGTGACTCGGTAATTAAAGTTCTGTTAAATGTAGTGCAAGTGTGCATTTCAAATTATTGAATGTTTGAATAACTTATAGAATTTATAAAGTGTCGTATTTTAAGTATTTTTAATTTTTTTCAAAAGCTGATAAAGCTAATGTTAACGTCAGTTTCCTCACTCGAAAGCGATGTCAGTGACGGGAGAGCCCCGGATTTCAACCCCGCACATACTGATTCGCGGTCAAATATCTTACCAACATCACCACTGGCCCCAGCCATCTTATTAAATTTGCATTGGGATATTTTCTAGTCTATTTTATTAAAAAATCAAATGATTAACACTATAAAATATTGTAAAATATCTTTATATTGATTGATTGATTGATTGATTGACAGACCGATTGACTGACTGAGAGGTTGACTGATTGGTTGGCTGATATATTAATTAACGACTGACTGAGTGGTTGACTGGTTGGTTGACTGATATATTAATTAATTGATTGCTGTAGATATATTAATTGATTGATGTAGGATATATGCGAGCCTTCAGTGCAGATAAGACTGAAGATTTTGAATCCGGGACCCCCCGCTCACACTGACTCTCTAGCCTTCACTCTCACTGCTGACAAGTTTATCGTCTTCCTCGATGGTAAAAACTCTACACAATTTCTCTGTTTAGCGTCATTTTTGTCTCTCGATTCAATGTATAAGATGCTTGATTTTGACTTGAATGATTTATGAGATTTAAATGTCTGATGCATTTATTATTTGTTCATTGATATGATGTTTGCATGATGTGTCTGTGTAATGATTTCTCTAAAAAATTTTTACTTTGGTTCTAATAAACTTCTTAACTTTTTCTCAAACTGATATAAAAGTAATTTGATTTATAAGAACTGCCAAAAGCAGTTGAAGACCTATCTTTTCCATCTCTCTTTTCCAGCCAGTGTCCATTAGTTGCGACCAGCGCCTAAACCTCCTTTTCTTTAATTCCCTTAACTTTGGACTGATTTTCTAGATTTTGGAATTTGCACAGTTTTTGGACCTTCTTTTTGCTCGCCGGCTTGAGTTTGTCTCAGTAGTGCTCGATGTTGTTATTGATGACTGTAGCACTCTAACTGTTGTTATGTTATGTTATAAATGACTGTCGAGTATCAAACAGTCTTAAGAAACTAGAACAACGGCCGTCAGGGAAGATGATACACATCTTATCTAGCTGACCACCGTCTACAACTATATTAATGTCATGTTTAATGCAAAATCAACTTAAATACACACTTTAGCTAAGCAACAATTCTAATGTGGGATTTAAACCTCACATATGTCGATCTGCAGTCAAATCATGTCAACTGATCATGTCTTTGATGTATCATTAAAATGGTCTCCAAGACCGGATACCGGCCATGACACCTCTATAGAAATTGTCGGAGGTTATTATTATTATTATAATCTTACTGAGTGAAAGTATTCCTAGTAACAATCAGCATCATCTTCCCTTGTGTCCCTGTTTAAATTGAGTCGAGATTAGAAAATTGTGAATTAATTTCTGAAACCTAAGCGCTGTTCAACTGACAGCTCTTTCTGGCAGTAATTTTAATCGTAGTGTTTTGTGCCTTTACGATACTTACAGTCTACCGTTGAGCTATTCTTCAGCAACCTGAGCACAACACGTAATAAAGGGTGTGCATAAGGACTGCGTTTTGTTTATTCTAAATAGTTAAGTATATGATTTGTATATTTTCAGAATTGAAACAAGCCAATCAAGTGCTGAGCAGTCTCTCTTCATCATGATTTATAACTGTCTAATGAGAAAAGAACATTTTATGATTAAAATTTTATAGTAACCATATTGTGTCTAGCAAGAAAGATAATTAATACGAAGAATGATAACTAATTCGAAGACGATTACTTAATTATTTAATTTGGCCTAAATAATTTACTTACTTGCTGAGTATGGTTAATATCACTATTGTTGGCTCTGTTATTACATGTACATGTATGTCTGGAATATAGAAATTACTATGCATTCAATTTAAACTGAAAGATTGTGTTCAGTCAGCATTTGCCCTTTTGTTTCGGACCGTTACAAATCAGACTAGTCGTATCCTAAAATTCTCCAGCGCATTGAATACAAGGTTACTTTGATCACACACAAGATACTCAGCACAAATCAGCCACCATATCTTCGTGATCTTGTAAATGAATACGAACCAACTCGGCAATTGAGGTCACAAGGCCAGCGCTTACTCGCGAAACATGCTGGACTTAAGTCAGCTCTGGCATCAAGATCCTTCACAAGAGCGGCTGAATCAACATGGAATAAACTACCGGCATCACTGCGAAATGAACTCAGAACATTTTCTTTTAAATCCAAGCTTAAAATATGTTTATTTAGTGAAGTGGATTGGGACTAGTGTGTTGCCTTCTTTTTCCCGTACTTACGATTACAAGTGTTGCTTGCACTCATCGGTGCGCAGAAGTGCACATTAGTACTACTACTGATGTTGCAATAGGAGACTTAGCGGATTCTATTCGTATCCCGACCCTAGCTAAACTGGGATTGAAGGGAGGATGATGATGAACTAGCTTATTGAGACACCTAATCAATCGGTAGTTTCTAATACTGTGTGATACTGTTTAGTATTTCTACTACCGATGAGAGACGACAATGGAGTCGATTTACAAAAGATTGCTTACATATCAGGCATTTTCAATTAGTTGGATTCGTTGTTACTCCGTTGTCATGGAAGCGACTTCTGTCAGACACAAGCAGTTCGAGACGGCTTAATGACCTTCAATGGCTCATGCGCAGTAAATTAACGTCATTCAGCGCTGTCTAATGAACCGACTAATGAAACTGAACATCCTGAATCTCTAGAAGTTGAGCGAATAAAGGTTTTCATGTCCATTTCCTGGGTATTCGTAGCTTCTACGCAACATTCTTTTGCCATCCTAGAATTAAAAATATGTTGTCTGCTACAATGATAATCGTTCTCTCTCTGACGTCGTAGTTGGCGTTGCTTACATTCTCGCAGAATTGCAGATATACATGTATATCTAATTATTACTATCAAAGCAGGTACGAAGACGACGGTTATACATATATATATGATTAAAATAGTTTCGCTTAGAAAAAAACTGCCTGTGATATCTTCTGGCAGTTCTTCTGATAGCTCTTCAACATCTCTAAGTGTTACAATACTTGCTGTAAACATTCTCGTCGGGGCTAGGGATAGTTCAGACTTTCCTTCATCCTGACTTTTCAAAACTCTTTTTTCTTCTTTCCGAAGAAAGGATAACGTTTTTTGATTGCTTACAGTAGTTTGAAGAGTAGAAATAGTTGTCTTATATTCTTCAACAGCATTTATCTTGTTTGATAGTAACACTTCTCTGCCACTATAGCACAGATACTCACCTGAGTCTGCTGTAGACACATTATACAGATGAAGACAACAGAGACTGACCTCTTTGTTGCTGTCGCTTTGTATTGATAATCTTACCCTTGAGTTGCCCGTAGAACTGTGACCACTGTTCGAGCACAGATGTTGATTGTTGGTAAGAACAGGATCAGGTGTATAGGTCTCGTGTCCAGCTTGTTTCCTGTACCAGGCAAGTCTTGAGAAGTCATCAGATGGGCAGCAGTATGTGATCGATGAACCAACTGAGGTCTTAACGTGCACAGTAGATATTGGTCTGCCATTGGCTCTATCTAACGCGCTAAAACTCGATCCGAGGAACAGAAATGTAATAACTTGATACACATCCATTTGACGTGGGCCTAAGTTTCCACTGTACTGTTTATACTTTTGCAACAGTACTCTCTTCTATGGATTTTTCAATTGAACGTTAGTAGCTCTTTAGTAAACTAGATAACATTTATTAATCTTCAACCTGTCACACAGAATTTGTCTATAAGCAGTATTACTAAGTATAATAAAATTATACTTCGACTTACACACATTGAATAAATTAGGCAATATTTGAAAGTACAGCATAAAATATACACATTTTGTCACTCATCACCATTGCAAGGCCTAGTCATTTCTTATCTAGACGTCTTAGTTTCAAGCCAATGAGCCTCACAAGACATTCTCAGTTATAGTTTGGAATAATTATATACTTAGCCTATATAGAATATTTAGATCAGTGATTATTTATTGATCTAAACACTAAAATCCCAAGACTTGATTAGAAGCACAACATAGTTTAGAAGCACAGCATGGAAGCAACAATTGCGCTCAATATTGTAAACGACGCTGGTGTACATAAAAATACGGCAGCTGAAGCCAGCACTGGAGCTGATTTGACTGTAGGAGAGGACGGTTTGATCTTTGGCGAACACAGCGGCATAACTGGTTTACTTGTAGATGTTGTAGTTGAAGATATTCTGCTAGTGCTGGATACATGTATAGTAGAGCTATCAGGAGGTTTTAAAGTGGTAGACGAACTGCGCATGTCTGAGCTCTCTATTGGTTCAACAATCAGCCTGTATGATTTCAGCTCTTCCATTCCCTTGAAACATTTGTATTCACCCGAGTTGTTACGCAAAGTATTACTGATAATAACACAGCACTGCGGTTCTTCGTCAGTGTTAACGTACAACGACACACTGGCAGCTGTAGGTTGGCTATCAGAAGGCTTATTCAGGGATTGAGAGCAGACGTGTTGACCGTTTGGAAGGACCGGATCCATCGGTTGATCTTCATGTCCAGCCTGGATCCAGAACCACGACAGCTTGGACGCTTCATCGTATGAGCAACAAAATTCCACATTAGACCCTTCGGAGAGTGTAACTGACTCTTTAGGCACGTTGGTGTCGTGGGTTGAGCTGTGAATTAGAGGTAACATAGAGTAACACAGACATGTCAGCCATAGAATCTCCTGGATTGTTATCTTTCTATAGTTTGTCATCATAAAAATTAACCGTTTTGGAACAGTATCATAAACT
Organism: Enchytraeus crypticus; assembly: GCA_905160935.1. Lineage (NCBI taxonomy): Eukaryota > Metazoa > Annelida > Clitellata > Enchytraeida > Enchytraeidae > Enchytraeus > Enchytraeus crypticus. Next base: position 335,472 of record CAJHZI010000863.1, on the reverse strand, counting down.
TCTTTGCTACAAAATTAACTTCCAGTTAATTCAAGCAATTTTGTTGATTTCGTGATTATGCGCTTTCGAATCTAATATAAAACTAATATATATATATATATATATATATATATATATATATATATATATATATATATATATATATATATATATATATGTATGTATGTATGTGTATATATATATATATGTATGTATATATATATGTATATATATATATATATATATATATTATACGTTATAAATTATGGTAATATGAAACGTTTCCGATTAAGGTAAATTTAAAAGAAATTACAATTGGATTCTGAAATGCAATTTCTGCTAGAATAATAGACTCACACTATTCTTTATTTATTGTAGCTCATGAGAGGATGATATATTGCTGCTAAACCGAATTAGCCTTTGCTTCGCAGCTTGAGATAATAGTTCTATCATACCTTATTTGACAATAAGGTATTTGTTAATCACCTCTCCTATATAGTGTGTCATAGGCTTATTCCATGTAGTTTAAAGCAAAGTCTAATGTTACGTAAAACAAGGTATACTCCTAGAGACGTTCCGACTTAGATTCGAACCGATGACCTCCAACGTCTAGTGCAAAGCGCGAAATCCATTCGACCGTTCAACCAGTACTAGCACAAACCAAAGGAGAATGTAAATTTTCTCAAGTGTACTGCTCATTTACGGCGGGATTTAGCGCACTTGGTTTAGTTGCGTGTCAATGTTCGAAGTTAAGCTACATCGGCCTCGATTTGTACATGGTTGGGTGACCACCTTGGAAGACCGAGTGTTGACAGCTTCGAAGGAAAGAATCCCAGGGTGATGGAAGGCTATTCTTAAATCCACGCTGGCTGTAATTGATGCCCCGTCAAAAGGCAACGATTACTAATAACCATGGAGAGAAAGGAAGAAATGGGAAATGGGCCTTACAAGCATCTGTGCTTCCCAACCCAGTTGCCGTTATGTTATACTAATGTGCAGGTGCAAAGCATTAATTCCTAGAGGCCATTGGTAGTCATTGTTCACGTCCTCTATAGCGATCCGTTAACCAACTAATTGCCATAGCACGGTAATATATCAAATAATAAGCTTTTATTAAACTTTAACGCTCACTTTTTAGCTTTCGAAAATATAATCTTGAGACTTTTGAGAAGATTCTCATTGATTTCCTCAGTTTATACTTAAATGTCCCTTTAAATGCATACAGTTTACTACTAATTTATACTCAAGTGACCATAACTTAATACGATATCAAATGAACGTAGAAGTGAAGTATTAAAATTAGAGAATAGGCTGCAGATGTTGATATACAAAATACGGTCTCTCTCTCTTTTTCTCTCTCCGACTAATTTTCATGTAGGCTAATTTTGTGACATGTGGCAAAACGTTAAATGAAGAAAAAAGTAAAAATACGTAGATTTCAACGAAATGGCAACTATGACAGCTCAAATAGAATGGAATATAGCCTAGAAAAATGTTTATTCTGATATACGGATTTGTTGGGTTTCCAATGTAGGGGCGTAAACACTTAGCCTAATTTATGCTATATTCCTTTCCAATCACAATAAATTATTATAATGTAACTATAATATATAACTCTATATTACTATTTTTTATTTATAACTAAACTATTTAACTATATTTAGGGCCTACACATTATAACTAAACGCCTAATGTATAAGTTTTAATCGACATTTGTGTGTAATGGTGTTGGTACACTCGAAGGACGTACGTTACAGTCATTACAAGAAACACTTCTAGACATAGGCTTAACCTCGACCGAAAATCTGGGGGGGGGACACAATAGGGCCTATGTAAAAAATTCATATATTGTAAACTTTTCCAAATATATTCCGTATAACATAACAGCAATTAGAGTGCTACTGACGTCCATGACAACATAGAACACTATTGAGAAAAATCCAAGACGCTGAGCAAAATGAAGATCCAAAAGGGTGCAATCCAAAAATCCAAAAACCAGTCAATGATAAAAGGAAATAAGAAGAGGGGGTTTGCGGGCTGGTAGCAACTCATTGAGACTGGGTGGAAAAAGAGATGGAAAAGGTACATGTCTTCAACTGCCTATGGAATTACTCTTAAGAAAGTCAAGGTCGATGTAACTCTAAAAATGACTTCTGAAGATAGGATGGAATAGAATTCCAGATCTGCGGTACAACATGCTGGAAAATGAATCGAAGCTTAGAGCATGAAAGTAAGCTAGATCTCACAGGAGTAAGTAATTTAGAAGACGATTTACTGGAGGCTGCATGACTTTAAAAATTGAGACATAAAACTTTGTCCATGGACGGAGATGGACTCATGGATTAACGAAGCTGTTTTGTAAACGATACGCTCTTTAATCTTTAGCCAGTGCAAAGACTTTAAAATAGGCATAACTTGTGAGTACTTGGAAGTACAAAAAATTGCTCGCGCAATAGAATTTTGAACAAACTGCAACTGATATCTTACAGACAAAAAATTTACAAAGCGGAATTGCAGGAGTCCAACTTCGATTGCACATGAGCAGCACTAATTGTAGCAGCTGTCCCACGTGACATGTATGGACGTATTCGACGAAGATCACGGATAGTGAAGAAAGATGCCTGTGAAGTTTTAGTTATTTGTTATTGGAAGGTTTAGTGTTTATCAATGATGCGATAATTTGCAATAATTGCCATTGAATCATTTGGATGTTCGTGTTATGTAGGGGTTACATCAGAATAAATCAACAATTTTACTGAGATAAATACTAAGACCTCTTAATAGTATTTATGCCAACAATGTATCAGTAAATATTATTTTAGTTAACATGCGGGTAGTATTTCAATCTTTTTCAGTAGATATGTTACGCTAATTAGATATGTTACGCTAATTAGATATGTTACGGCCTTTGGAAAAGAACTTTTAATGGAAAGTCTAAAGAAAGACACAATGATAAACATTGTTAAACTTTGGTTTGGACCCCGCCATTGTATGGATGTGAAACATGGACCATAGGGAAGATATCAGAAAACTGGAGGCGTTGGAAATAAGAATGTGGAGAAGAATGGCGAAGATTAGCTGGACTCAAAAGGTTACAAATAAGGAAGTCCTGGAGAGAGTTGGCACAGATAGACAGTTGATAAATGTATTAAGTTAGCACTCTTCTATGATTCGTAACCCTCGCCTAACATCCGTAGCTCAGCGTACACAATACAACTACTGATTTCATTAATAAATGTAATGGAAGCACATCAGTAACCAGTCTACAAGTACCACTCTATCAGTCCATCTATACAGTTTATCAGTACCACTCTACGGTAGGGCTCTATAACTAGTAGGCCCTAATACTTAAGTCTTAGTCTTAAACAGTTGTTGAGCGATCTCGAAGACGACTCAATTTTTACAAATCAAGTATGTTTGAACCTAAATTCTGGGGGGACATTTGTATGCTGTCCCGAACTCGAATATTCTGGACAATTTGTCCCCCCCTGTCTACTCCCCCGGTGGTTACTCTTAGCCAATGCTTTTAGAGCCAATTAGCAGTTTACATTATGAGACTAAATAAGTAACATAATTATGTAGTATAATAAATACATGTATACGTTCAAATAAAAATCATTCAAACTTAATGAGGCAGAGTAGGCATATTGAATATTATGTATACATGTATATTATATGCGTGCATATATATATATATATATATACTGTATATATATATATATATATACTGTATATATATACACATGTATATATATATACAGTATAAATTTATGCATGTGTGTATATATACACGTATACATGAATATATATATATATATATATATATATGTATATATACATGTATATATATATATATATATATATATATATATATATATATATATATATATATATACATATACAGTACATATATAGCCAATAGAACCAAATTTACGTATCAGAATAATGGCCTAGACCTATGCTTAAGTCATCAGGATTAAGATTAAGCCTATCTTTGGCTGACCTGGCCGACACTTCTCGGCTATACTTCGATTCTTGTTAAAACGTGTTTACAACATGTATAAACAGAACTGTTGCTCTTAGCTTAGCATTCGTATTAACTTTCACTTTCGCGCATTTCCATAATTAGGTCTATCGCGCACATTTTGTTTCAATTTTTAAAGCTTAATCTAAAGCGAACATAAGCGAATATTACAATTTCTGCTAGGCTACTCTAATTAATACTGGCTAATCCTCCACTACATTGAATTAACGGCTCTCCTAAATGGACTGCACGTCATGCAATCTTCAATTCTTTTTAATTTAGTGTCAATCAACTTCGTGACGTTACCAGTGCGCTATTAAGACACTCAATTCAATTCAAGCTTAAAGAATAGTGTTTTGACGATTCTAACTTGTAGGTAAATAGAAAATCGCTCAATGAGCGATCAGCAGAAAAAAGTCCATAACTCTCGACGAAATTAAATCAGAAGCAGCAAAAAACTCTAACAAATGAAAACAACTCAATGACAAGGTTTTTTGAACCTAACAATTACACAACTAGCTTTTAGTTCTGTGTATTATTATATTGTAATATTATTATAGCTTATTAGAATGTCTCAATATAGCCTAGTGGTAGCGTCATGAAGTTTTAAATGACAGATCTTGAGGTGAATTGAACCCTCGTGGGTTCGACTCTCAGCAGCGCTGATCTGAGAGTAAAATCTCGGACATTCACTGGACTGGTTCTACGGAAAATGGTCTAAATTGCCTAACGGTTTAAACATGTGGTATTGAAAGTGATAGATATCAACATAGTTGATCATTTCACTATAATGCGTGTTTTTACTTTACTTAAAGTTCTACACTAACAACTTTATTAAACTATTAGTCAAAGTTAACTAAAAAGTAATTACATTTTGCATTAACTAAAAAAGTAAAGCTAAAGTAAAAAGTAAAGCTGTTTAAATATATTTGTAAAATATTTGCAACATTGCAACGATAATAATGGTATCTCTATCTTAGTGCACATGTAGGTCCATGCCACTCCATGGTATATAACGCCTCCATATTCCGTTTTCCTCTTCATATCCACATACGAGTTGATATCTTTAAATCATCCATGAAAAGGAAGGCTGAGAACTGAATTGATTGGAAAAGTTATACGCCATGGACCTGCCATTAAGCAGTGCACTAGAAGATTAAGAACGTTCCTTTTGATATGACGCTATTCGGGGGATTCTGCTTATGATGAGGTGGGCCCCATGGGCCAATGCCTTCCACAGTTTCGACTAACATTTGATGGGCAAGGGCGTCATTCCCTTTGAAAATATTCCCGTTTATCCAAAAAAACAATAATAAAAATAGTAAACAAATAATAATAAGAGAAAATAAGGCAGCAAGACTGCTTCGAACTATAAACGTTTAAAATTTCTACAAAAGATTTGATTCTATCATAATTAACGATCGAGTACAGGTATATATATATACACTTAACTAAGCAGGCCTGCTTAGTTAAGTGTATATACATGTACAGTATACGCCCCTTCATGTACAAGGAAATTAGAATGCTATAGTATCCTTATTTCCTTGTAGAAACACGAATTTTATATAGTATTCTTATTTTTTTATCAGCTAAGGACTGCATAAAGATAAAAGCTAAGGGTAAGGCTAAAGTTAAAGTTAGTTTCCTCACTCGAAAGCGATGTCAGTAACGTGCGATCCCAGGATTTGAACCCGGTACATACTGATCCGCGGTCGAATATCTTACCGACATCGCCAATGGCTCGAGAGAGTCTATTATCTCCCTCGAGGATCTCTCTCTCTATCTCTCTATCTCTCTCTCTCTCTCTGTCTCTCTCTATCTATCTCCCTCTCTCTCTCTCTCTCTCTCTCTCTCTCTTATCTTTATCTCTCTCATTCTCGACCTTTCTCTCTATCTCTCTCTCTTATCTTTCTCTCTCTCGCTCTCTCTTTCTCTCTCTCTCTCTCTTTCTCTCCCTTTCTCTCTCTCTCTCTCTCTCTCTCTCTCTCTCTCTCTGTGGACCTCTCGCCCTTTCTCACGAACTCTCTGTTTTAAATTTAAACCTTAATTATAACTACTTTTTGTTCATCCAATTAGATTTGACTTAGTGCTCGATGTTATCATTGATAGTAGAACTCTAGTTGTACATCTCACTGACATTTCACAAACCACAACTTTAGAATCTGTATGTATGTACAATGAATTTTACGTTCTCAAATAATTCTGAAGAGTTGGTAGTATTTTTTTAGAATAATTAAAATTTTTGCTTGAATTTAATTTTTTTTAATTGAATAAAAATTTAATGTTTTTTTAAATTTTTGTTCTTGACACAATTCAACTCAACATACAAGATGGCTTGACAGAAGTTGTTGTGGATCTTAGTTAGAGCAGCTTTAGTTGAGTATAATACACAATAAGCATATACGTGAGAATGACGAGAAGGAATCTAAATGACGAGAAAGAAAGAGTATATAACTCTCTCTGGCAAGTTGGAAATATAATTAAGATTTGAAATAAGCCGATTGTTTTTTCGGATGTACTTTTGAGCATTAATTGAGCTCATATTGTCGCTTATTTCAAAACAGTCTGACAACTGCAGATAGGTACAAACTTACGAAATAGAACATACGAACATAATTACAATATACACAACAGTATACGAGAATTTTATTTTATTTCCTTCATCTCTAGACGGATTTTCTGGAATGGAATTTACACCGTTTTGAACCTTATCAATCGAATAAAATGATAGAAATTTTACAGGCAAATTATTTTGCATCATCAGCATAAATATTTAGGTTTTTAAACTCGAACTGCAAGCGTAGAAGTCATTGATATAACTCACAAAAGGAATAGGGCCTAATATACTGTCATAACGATTTCATACTCCACAGTAGGCTACTGGACACTATACAGCATTAGTGCTACATAAACTTCTGGTCGGGCATCTACAACCCGTGGTTAAGGTCGTAGTTGAGAACTAGTGCTAGCCTGCGGTAAGAATTGTTCAGGCCAACCTATAGGCTAATGTTCAGATCTCCTAGTTTTTAATAAGGGCCCCTAGCAGGGGAAGCACGTAAGATTAAATGAGAGCTAGTGGAACTGAGTTCCTCTGCGTTCATCTCAACTTCTACCACTGTCTATATGTTACTATAGTCTACAAACGAGTCGATTTACAAAAGAGAGTTAACATCTCACTCATTTTAAATTCGTTGCGTTCGTTGTTAAGTTCCTCAGATGTCATGGAAGCGATTTCTTGCAGACACTGCGCGGTTTCGTAAGAATCGCACGGCCAATATCCGGAATCTATTGACACAGCTCGACTACGTTTTTCCTTCATTGAGATATTTACTGATGCTAAGTCCTCGGATATCTTATTAACAGTAAGATGTCTATAAAGTTGCTTAATGAAAACAGAGTTCTGATGTAGCTGCAGATTGCCTCGTTTGGCTCTATAACAACCTACACATTTTACAACTACATATACAATTATAAACATCGCTATTAATACGCATAGGAGTGAACCCATCGTAGCTGAAAAAAGAAGAGTTAGATGATTTAAGTTATTTTGATTAGAACGAATAATTTGATTGTCTTTATTTGCGACAGATTTTGATATTTCAAAAGACATATCTTGTTTAGTTGTCTGGGGGTCTTTAGTTATCAGATTTTCAAGAAATGCAAGGACTTGTGTGACGAAGCCACCAGAGTTTGAGGCAAATTTGTGGTCTATATTCGATTTGACCGTGACCGTAAAGTCTGACAATTCTTCAGTATGGGTGAAGGTTGATGTGATATGAACTCTATCTGTAGAAGGTTTAGAAATCATTGTCAGACTTTCTTGAACAACAACTAGCTTGTGTAATTGTAAAACGTCTCTTTTACCATAGCACAGATACTCGCCAGCGTCTGAATAAGACACGTTATGCAGTTGAATGCAACACAGTGATTCATTTACGGTCTGGTAGGCATACAGTGATCTTCTCACTCCAAAGTTCTTAGCAGAATTGGTTCCACTGTTTGAGCACAGATGTTGATTGTTAGTAAGAACAGGATCAGGTGGATAGACCTCATGTCCAGCTTGTTTCCAGTACCAGGCGAGTGTTGAGATGTCATCAGATGAGCAGCAGAATGTCGTCGATGAACCTACTGAAGTCTTTACGTGCACAGTAGATATCGGTCTGCCATCGGCTCTATCTAATGTGCTAAAACTCGATCCGAAGACCAGAATTGTAATAACTTGATACACCTCCATTTGACGTGGGCCTAAGTTTCCACTGTACCGTTTATACTTTTGCCAATAATACTCTCTTCTAAGGATTTTTCAATTAAACGATAAAGTCAACTGAGATCGTCGTTGTCTTGTCAGATGTGGTAGATACAGTGCCGTCGTCTCTGCCGTACAGAGTGCTATATCCCACTAGACACAGGAGTATGTAGTTTGAAAATAATTCATGTGAAATAAGTTCTTTATATGACACTACCTGCATATAGGCTACTCTAAGCATTTGACTCGAAAAGCTTCTCCGTACTGATACGTATTTTTCTTCGTGACTTTTTCTCGATTATTTTTTTCTTACCCGGACATTCTCTGATGAGGCACAATTCAGGAGGAGTCTGTTGTAATCTACAGCACAATTATAAATTTTAAATTTAACATCCGTTAATTGACAGACAGCTACGCGTAACTCGCTAAACCCGTCTACAAGTATATTGCTGAGTCTATTCTATCTACAACAGCTTAATATCGCAAAATGATATAGCACTTATATTTGTATTTCTATTTGTTATTTTCTTACACAGCACCCACAATCTGGAACTCTTTACCTGCAAATCTTCGCTATTATTTTTCTCTTTCAACTTTCTCTAGCAGGCTTATGACTTGCTTTTCCCAACGTAGGCATAATCAATCTACCTGACCAATTTTAATCACCGGACTGGCTTTCGTTTAGGACCTTACTTCTCCTCAACACATTTCGTTTGCAGGTTGGTCTGGGTGAATTGATCTGAAGTGGTGTGCGCTGTGGAGACGCCCCTGACATCATCCTTGGACGAGGAAACGGGCCTTAAACCTTTATTATTATTATTATTATTATTATTGTTATTATTATTATTTACCCCGGTGTAAAGAACATGGGGTTTGATAAAAACGATTCGTGCAATACGTGCTGATTCGCCGCCCGGCAAACTCGAGGTCATCAATCGGCTTAAAAGAATTGTTGAAGCAGACTGCATTAAATCTTTTCAAAGTCATGGAAAGCCTTTTGTTATTATTTTTTTACCCCGGTGTAAAGAACCTGGAGTTTATTATTATTATTTTTTATTTTTTTATTTTATTTTTTAAAATTATTTAAATTATTATTTCTTTATTATTAACCCCTAAGTAGGAAATTCTTTTTTCTTTTCTTTTTTTCTTTTTTTTCAATCATGCTCTCCACTCCGAAATGCCGTGTCACCAAAAGTACCACGGAAACAAACTGCATTGTATCGCTGCAGAGCCATTGACAAACGTTGCCACAGAAAAGATTTCTCGCGTAAATCTCTAGCTTGTAGTAGTCCTGATGACCGGCAGTAGTCCTCTTGCCTATCACATCAATGAAGTCTGCGCCTACAGAGTTTATGGGTCCCAGGGTCTCAAAGGCTATGGGTGCAAAAATGTATTTACAAGATAATTCGTTGTATTTAACGAGTTTCCTGCTAGCAGCTGCTTCGGCCGCAGACCCAGCAGCGCAACTTGAAATACAAATGTCACTAGCGGCAAGAGTGTCAGTGACAGTGACGTCCCATGTAATACATTTGCCCTCTGACCACGGAATTTGGGTTACTCCGTCAGGTCGCTTCTCATCTGATCTGAGCAGGCCCAGCGAGGGCCTGCTCAGATCAGATGGGAAGCGACTCGTTCTTGATAGCGAGGATGTTAACTTTGTTCAGAGCGCGCAATATGATGTCATTGAGATATTGATGACGTCCAACTCTACCGGCGCTACGTCTGCAAGATAACCCGTGAGTCCCCAGCACGTTAACTGCTGCACCACAGACACATGTGTGCGGTTCGCACAGGCTAGTGCCCAAACGAAGACCAACGGCCACTCTAACCGCCTCATCGTCCAGACGAAGACAGCAAGAAGATATCGGTAAGGTTTTAAGCCAGTGGCCACTGTGAGGAGATGAAACGGCGAGTAGTCTTGACTTATCCTGTGGGTCCAGGGAGATACTGAGGAGATCAGAGTGCAATGATTTGTCATGCGAGCGTCTCACGTCTTCTGCTGATGAGAAAATGAGCCTGTCGGAGCACCTGACTTACAACGATCACTCCATATTTCCTTAATCCTGCTAATCTCCGGATCATGGCAAAGAGCTGCAGAAGAGAGAATTGAGTCCTGGAGCACGTTAGTCCCTGCAGCAGAAGCCAAGAAGGCGGATGGTGCAAGCGAAGAGACAGAGCGAACCCCTACACCTCCTATTCTGATAGGTAGAGTAGCTTGAAGAAATTGATTGTCCGAGAGATGGACGTTAACAATGCTGTAAATAGCCTTTCGTAAGATTTCGTCGAATTCATCAAGTTGTGAGTGACCCGCACATGGAGAAGCTCGTAGAATATAGCTAAGTTTTAGTGCACTGAGGAAACTGCGCAGTGCCGTGAGAGCATCGTGAGCTGAGACGAGTCTGAGTCTGTTCACTGCTCGGTCCAGATTGACACACTGAGTTAAGAGCGCAGAATCCATTGACTCTCCTGATTGCAGAGCAGCTCCTAGATGATTAGCTTGGTCAGGCTTGAGGTGAGTAAATGAGCTGATGATTGGGAACTTATCAGGTGGAGAAGCACCAATGAGTTCGCACTTGGCTACATTTACACTTAAACCAATTGCACTCACTTCCGCCATGAGTTTGGCCACGTCACTCTCAACAGAAGCGTCATCCCCACCCGATCCAGTTAGCAAGAAGCCAAAGTTGACCCTAGAGAATTGAGTAGAGGATGGATTGTGAGGCAAAAGAGAAGTGGATCAAGAGGATCTCCCTGCTGTTGCTATTATTGTTATTATTATTATTATTATTATTATTATTGCAGCAGTTAATTAAGTGTATATAGTCACTGTAGGCCCTGTTAAGATACTATATATTGGTTTGAAACACTGAAGAATAAACTAAATGCTAACTGTTCGTGTCGTAAGAGGAACACTTAAAAAAGCCAGGGATGTCAATGGTAAATTATTAACCACTTCAAAAGGCCATATTATTTACAAGACTTCATAAGGTTAATAAAAAGCTGGGAAAGCTAATGTTAACTTTAGTTTCCTCACGAGAAAGCGATGTCAGTGACGGGCGAGCCCAGGATTTGAACCCCGCACATACTGATCCGCGGTCGAGTATCTTACCGACTTCGCCACTGGCTCCAGCCAGTAATATATATATATATATATATATATATATATGTGCAGATTCGATTATATATATATATATATATATATATATATATATATATATATATATATATATATATATATATATATATATAGGTTTATTTCACCACTCAGGTAGCAAGACAAGAAACAAACTACAATATGATCATACACGTAAACACAAATATTGCTTTGAAAAAAATCGACGCAACCATTCACTCAATTAATCAACTCCAAATTAAAAACTAAAAATTAATTTAATGATTTATTGCGATAGTTCAAAGTAGTTTAGCAATAATGACTTCCAGTCAAGTCTCTCAACCTGTAAGCTCTCTGGCAAGATACAGTTATTACTAACGTTCAAGCATTGTTTATTAATCAATGTCAACAGCTCTCCATTGAACCAATTAAAGTATTTACAAGTATTATCAGAAAGACACAATTTGCTCAAAAAATTAAATCTTATATTTGCAATCTTAAGTTCAATCGGAAATTGATCTGAAACAATTCGACATTACTTAATTGTATTCTTATCGAAAGTACGAAATAACTTGCTAAACAATTGAGAATAAGCTTATTCTCTTTTTCTAGGCTCTGAATCATAGATTTTGACATTTTTTCACATTCAGAACCATACAGCAAAATAGGTACGCAATATAATTCAACAAGTGAAATTACTAAAGAAGGTGCCGAGTTGCACCCAATTTTGCTGAAGATAGCGTTAAGTGCCCAAAGAAAGTTATGTTTACGATTTTGAATATTGATTTTGAAATTTTCTGAAGACACCAAAATCAACCCCAAATAAGGTATTTCATTAACCCACTCTATGCTTCTGTTATCAATTATCATATTAATGGCTTAATATTATGTCTAGGACCAATTCTAATGCAGAATGTCTTACTACAATTAATACCTAAACCTAAATTGGCTAATTCATGTCTGCTGAATTAGCTAATATTGATAAAGCATACCTTTTTTTTTATAAAATTACCTTGTTGATCTATGGAGTACCCATTCTCTGAATATATACTCGAATCTACACTTAACAGAATATACTTCATATATACAGTATATATATATATATATATATATATATATATATATATACTGTATATATATAGTATATATATATATATATATATATATATATATATATATATATAGTATATTCTGTTAAGTGCAGATTCGAGTATATATATATACGTATATACATATATACGTATATATACATGTATTTATATATATATACGTATATATATATATATATATGTGTGTGTGTGTGTATATATATATATATATATAATATATTATAGTGTATTATATTAATATTATATTTATGTATATTATAATATATTATATATTTTCCGTGTTGCGTACGGGTTGTTTGAAGAACTGACCAACCGGTAACTGCACGTGTCGTAGAAGGAGACTAAAGCACTAAGATCCATACCAAAGTCAGAAAGGGCATCGGTTGGTGAGCGCCTAGGCTCCAGAAATTGGTACAAAATGTAAACGAATGGAAAAGTCTCAAATGGGGGATTGACTGATGATATGATGTAGGACATTTCATTCTCTAGCCTCGATTCTTCTGTCCAAGCTTACATCTACCCTTAATCTAGTTCACTCCTGGTTTTGCGATAATCGGCTTGTTGTCAATCCTTCAAAAACAGAATAGCTTCTCATCGGCACCCCACAGAGCAACCATAACATGTAAAGGTATCCCCTCAATACACGCAGATTCTACACGTAACCTTGGTGTAATTTTTGATTCAAATCTTAACTTTAAAACTTATATTTCAGGAGTCTGTCGTTCTTCTTTTTTCCGTAACCGTCAATTACGTCAAATTCGTAGTCCCTTGATATTAATTTCGCCACTGTATTAGCTAATGCGCTTGTCTATTCTAAATTAGATTACTGTAACTCTCTGCTGAATGATCTCCCGAAGACCTCTCTAATTCGTCTCCAACACGTTCAAAATTAACTTTCTCGAGTCGTCTGTAATACAAAAATATTCAAATGCCACACTTCTCTTCTTAAGAAACTGCACTGGCTAACAGTCTCCGAACGAATAAAATTCAAGATAGCTTACTTGACCTTCAAAAATTTAAATTATGGTAAATCATCCTATCTGTCTGATCTTTTATCAATCTATCAACCCCAGTGGTGGATCCAGAGTGGTCCTAGGGGGCCAAGCCTCGCCCCCTTAGGCCCGCCGATAAAAAATTTAAACTATATTTTCATTGTTTCTATGGCAATTTCTATGCGTAAATTTGCAAGGGCAGTGGTTGGGGGAGGGGTTACGAGAGGGATCTCGAACAGTGCCACTAGCACGATGTTTTCAAATATGAGCCCTTAGTGGGGCCCATACTTTGTATACTAGGAGCCCTGTATATAGGAAGGGGGCCCGAAAAATATTGACCGATTAGTTAACTTTCAATTTTCACTTTAACCACAGTATAAGAGGAAAAAAAGGTGTAAGTAAAAAATGTGAACTATGTCCCGGTGTAGTGGTGCAAACAGCCTTGGCTGAGAGAGGCTTAAGCCCTCTCCCCTACCGCCAAATTAGGTCACTTTTGCAATTCGTCCAGATCCGCTGAGTTTCTTCAGAGGTGAAAAAATTAACCTACTTTTTTTCCAATGCAAATGTAGGATTTTAGGCAGTTTAGGTTTTCCCCTGACTTTAATACGGGTATGAGTGGGGTGTATGATACGGAGATATACTCACTCTATTAGCCGAGCGCAGTAGGCCTATAGTTAAAAAAGAGCCTCCTCAAAAGCATTTTATCTGGTTGCGTCACATGGCCCGGAGAAGGCGGGGCGTATGTAAAATATGTGTACACTCTCAAAAAAAAATTTCGCCCCCCCTTAAAAAATTCCTGGAATCGCCTTTGATCAAACCTCACGTAGTCTTCGTTCCTCTAGTAAAAACCCTCTCACTGTACCAACCTTAAAATATGGGCCATAGGCAGACGCTTCTTCATGTTTTCTGCTCCCACAATATAAAACTCTCTGCCACAAGACCTTCGATCTTGTAACTGTATTGGTAGGCCAACTTTCTTTGGCAAGATAAAAACCCATCTCTTTCCGCCACAGGTCTAAATTCTGACCCGCTTGCCTTTGATCTTGGACTTGCATTGTTTTGATCTCGCTTTCTCTTGTGGTCTCTGTGTACTCAGTCGTCATCGTGTGGTGTTTTGGCGCCTGTTTGTGTAGAGTCTGCAATAGACGTCCCTAACATTGCCTTATGGGGAGGAACCGGATGTTAAATTCTTATTGATTGATTAATTGATTGGTCAGAGATGATTTGAGGCAGTCTATTCGTATCCCGACCCTAGTCAAACTTGGATTCAAGGAAGATGATGATGATGACAATATATTATACATAGACTGGTAATAATAATAACACACATTATGGTGAAATGATCACCTATGTTGATATCTATCACTTTTAATACCGCATGTTTAAACCGTTAGGCAATTTAGTCCATTGTCCGTGTAGCCAGTCCAGTGAATGACAGAGATTTTACTCTCAGATAAGCGCGGCTGGGATTCGAACCCACGAGGGTTCAATTCACCTCAGGAACAGTTATTTAAAACTTCATGACGTTACCCCTACGCTATTAAGACATTCAATAGCGACATCGAACGGTGAACTAAAGTAAGACGTATATTATATATATATATATATATATAATTATAGTATATAATATATACACATATATATAAGTATATATACATGCATATATATATATATATATATATATATATATATATATTATACAATATATAATATATATTATATGTAGTGCATATATAAGTATAATGTATACATGTATATACATGTATGTACACTTTATATAATTATATGTATATATATATATATATATATATATATATATATATATATATATATATATATATATGCCCCTTATATATTATATATATATACATTATATATATATACATTATATATTATATATATATATACATTATATATATATATATACACATTATATATATATTGGCCCCTATATATAATATATATACATTATATATATATATATCGGCTGGAGCCAGTGGCGATGTCGGTAAGATATTCGATTGCGGATCAGTATGTGCGGGATTCAAAACCCTGGTCTCGCCCGTCACTGTCATCGCTTTCGACTGAGGAAACTGTCGTGAATATTTGCTCTTTTTTTCTTTATATCTTAGTGTACTGCACAATGGCAGGTCCATGGTATTAAACGCCACCACTCTTCTCTGTCTTGCGCTTTCCTCTTCATTTCCACATATGAGTGGATCTTTAAATCATCAAACATACCCTATCTCTGCCTACCTCTGCCTCTTTTTCCTTCAATTCTACCTTCTATGATCTCTTTTAATCGACTTCCCCCCTTAGAATGTGTCCTATCCAACTATTCTCCCTATTTCTTAATACATTTATCAACTGTTTATCTCTACCAACTCTCTCAAGAACTTCCTCTTTTGCAACCGTTTGAGTCCAGCTAATCCTTTCCCTTCTCCAAATCCACATTTCCAATGCATCTAGATTCCTAATATATTTAAGGCAAATTTTTGAAATCCACATAATAGCGTGGTTCAAACGAAGATTTTCACTATCTTTAGCTTTGTGTCTTTCTTTAGACTTTTTGTTAATAGTTCATTCCAATTACCGAAGGCCTCTTTTGCTTGCGCAATCCTCCTGCATATTTAAGTCTCACATATCCCATCATTGGTTATAGTAGGCCTATATAATGTATTATACTGTATGTATATATAACATAACATAACAGTTTCTGAGTCAGAAAGCAAATTACAACTTGTTTAAAAGTCTCATAAGCAAGGTAAACAGCTATTTCAATAAATATAGAGCTTTATTTTTTATTATAGACCTATTCTAATGACATAGGCCTATACCTATATCTATACACCCTGAAATACCTAATTAGGGACTAATATCTAACAAGTAATTATGCTCATAGGGCAATATTACACTAACTTCTTATATTTATCGTAAAATTTTTAAATTTATTTATGGATTTTGCTTCTGCAACTTGAACTTTTTCTGGACGCTCATTCCTGTTATTATTTAATTCTCTGACTAAGAAGTTTTTTCGTATATTTAATCTACTTCTAGGTTTAACAAGTTTGTATTTATAACCTAGTATATATATATATATATATATATATATATATATATATATATATATATATATATTATACGTAGCCTATAAATACATGTATACGTTTATATATATGAACCAATTAAATGAAGCCAATGACTGTGCAGTTAAATATTGATACATGATCTGATTATCTAGACACGCTATTTAAATATATTAGCCTAATTATTTAAGTATTCAAAGTCTAACTTAGGCCTACTTGTTACCATGATTCTGTAGGCCTAGATGTATAAATAAAAGCTGACTTTAGGTAGTTTTTATGACTTATATAGGCCTACATGTAGAGTCGCATCCGTTTTCATTTTCTGATCAATAACCTTAATAGGCCTATGCTAATTTCAGGACTTCTTAAATTATAATGCTAAATCGTATGATGTTGAATTAGGACGACAAGTAGGCTTATAATACTCAAATTTCTCTGGGCTGACATCAAATGTAAGGGGTTTTAAAAAGGTTTACAAACTTTGTAAATGGTTTTAACTTAAGAAAGTTTTAAAATGTTGAATTTCTGGGGCGTCACTGGTTTTTTCTGGGAGTCCACACACACGAACACACTCATACATACACACACTAAGAGCATGCATATTAGAGCTTATACACACACACTCATATTACCTTTTAAAATTATTTATATTTAATATAATAGTACTATTAGTATAATGATAGAATATTATATATGCATGTATATTATAATAATATATAATAATAGAAAATATAATTTTTTGTTCGTATAGTTACACACATGACATACCGCATGCGTTTACATAGTTCCCTTTCTAATTGTTGCTGTTTTTGTAGTTTTCGTTATTTCCTCCTTCCTCTGCATGGTTATTAGTAATCGTTGCTTTTTGGCGCATCATTTGCAGCCGGCGCGAATTTAAGAATAACCTTCCAACACCCTACGGGTTTTTTCTATCTAAGCTGTCAACACACGGTCTTTCAAGGTTGCCACCCTCAGAGTACTAACCACCGCGATGGAGCTTAACTTCGTTCAATTGTCGCACAGCTTAACCGAGTGCGCTAAATCCCGCCCCCAATCATATGGAATAGGTTTATTAAACTATAGAATACAGCCAATATTATTAATATGCCTAACCGCAGGTCTATAGCAAATAGTCTGAGAATAGTATTGGTTGGAAGAGATGCATGCCATGAAACTGCCGTTATTAAGCAGAGCACTAGAAGAAGAAGCCAATATTATATATGTATATATTAATATATATATATATATATATATATATATATACATGTGTATATATATATATATTAATATATACATATATATATACGAATATATATATATATATATATATATATATATATATATATATATTCGTATATATATGCACATATATATATATATATATATATATATGCGTTTTTTCATCTATGACATATATATATATATATATATATCATAGATGAAAAAACGTTCTTACCAAAAATATAAAACGTTAAAAAACGCGTTTTTTCCAAAAAATAAAAAAACGTAAAAAAACGTTGAAAAAAACGTTAGTTGTGTACACGTAGGCTTGCATATAGGCTATATTACCATGCCTTCATGCCATAAAACAAAATTTTATTACAACTAGACGTGATCTAAAGTTCCAAAGTTCTAAAGTATGTCCATAGACTCCATACAAATATAAACAAATACTTTCAGGTCACATACAGCCACATAAAATGTTCTTACAATTTCCTGTTTTGGCTCACAGTTGAAATAATTAGAGATGAGATCACAGTGTTTATCTTAATTTTTATGTTTGACGTTTACGGTTGACGTTTTTTACGTTTTTTATAAAAAATAAAAAACGTAAAAACGCGTTTTTTAACAGATATAAAAAACGTAAAAACACGTTTTTCATCTATGATGTATATACATAACTATGTATTGGTATGTGTGTACATGTAGGCCTATATATGAATAATTTATGTCGAAAGGCGTTGGGTTACGGAGGAGAAGGGCTCTTGCACCAATCCCATGACAAGAAGATCAGGTAATAAATCATGTAGCCTAGAAAATGTAGCTTAGGTGGGTTAACATAGAATCATGAAGCGGATTTCTGCCTCAGCTGAAAAAGTCCTGAAGTAAATTTATGGGTATGAAAAATGAATGAGTAATATTGACATCGTTTTCTGTTGAAGAATGAGACAGTGAATCTTTAGTGTATTGCTGGTTTATTTATTTTTACATATTGTACTGCTGCATGATTTATATTCATCAAAATAACTCTGTACCCCCCCCCATAAAAACTTCGAATTTAGACGAATTGTGCAAGTGGACAAGGCCATGAATGGCTAAGCGGGGGGGGGGTCCAGTGCCCGAGACCCTGGCCTGCTGAGCCACTGTAGAATTTTATTGCTTTTATGTATAACTCTTAATTGTCATTTAGATATTTAAATCACTCTTATTAAGTTTTTTTTACTCTTATTAAGTTTCTATTTTTCTAATCATGATTCCGATCAGAAACTGGCTCATCTCTCATCCATTCTAGACATTTCTGGTTTTGTGCTAACCGTCTTGCTGTTAATCCCTCCAAAACTGAATACCTTTTAATTGGTACTCCTTTTCAAAGAAATAAAATTACTAATAATTCTGTTAATTTTCAGATTCTTGCTCTTTCACCTTCTCGATCCGCCAAAAACCTGGAGTCATATTTGATGAAAACCTTGACTTTAAATCCCATATCTCTTCTGTTTGTCGCGCTTCTTTCTTTCAGATTCGTCAGATTAGGCAAATACGTCCATCCCTTACTAGAAATTCAGCCACTATCCTTGCTATTCTATAGTTCATTCAAAGCTCGACTACTGTAATTCATTATTACATGGATTGCCTACTTCTTCTCTCAATCGTTTGCAGCACGTCCAAAATTCTCTTGCACGTGTTGTTTGCAAGTCTTCTCGACTTCAATTTCGCTCTCTTTCTCTACTTCGCATTCTTCACTTTCTCCCTGTTAATCAACGCATAAAATATAAAATAGCTCTATTAACTTTCAAAACTCTGCGATTTGGCCAACTTACTTCTCTGAAATTCTTCTTCCCTATCGTCCCTCACGTTCACTTCGTTCCACCGATGCCAATCTTCTCTCTGTTCCAAATATTCTCACATCATTGGGCAGACGTTCTTTTTCTTACGCAGTACCCACAATCTGGAACTCTTTACCTGCTAATCTTCGCTCTTGTTCTTCTCTTTCAACATTCTCTAGCAAGCTTAAGACTTACTTTTCCCACCGTAGATATAATCAATCTACCCTGACCATTTTTGATCACCTGACTGGCTTTCGTTTAGGACCTTACTTCTCCTCAGCACATTTCTTTTGCAGATTGGTCTGGGTGAATTGATCTGTAGTGATATGTGCTGTTGCGGACGTCCCTGACATCATCCCTGGATGAGGAAATGGACGTTAAACCTTTATGAATATTATTCTTTGAAAAATGTCTGCATAATGCTATGTTTATTGCTTTCTATATTGCCATTTGTATGTGTGTACGTTTCTGCGGTATGTCAGATTTCATGTAATAAACGAATTTACAGTATAATAAATCACAACAAGTACACTTCAATGGGCTTAATCGCTCAAAACACTTGAATGTTTCAAAACAGCCTATGATATGATGAAATCATAAACTTAACTCGCCTATAATATAAACTAGTCTGTCCATTCGTCCATCATCCATCTATCCATCCGTCCATCCGTCCATCCGTCTATCCGTCCATCCATCTATCCGTCTGTCCGTCCATCCGTCTATCCGTCTGTCCGTCTGTCCGTCTATCCGACTATCCGTCTGTCCGTCTATCCGTCTATCCGTCTATCCGCCCATCTGTTTATCCATCCATCCATCCATCCATCCATCCATCCATCCATCCATCCATCCATCCATCCATCCATCCATCCATCCATCCATCCATACATCCATCCATACATCCATCCATCCATCTAACCATCCATTCATTTCATCCATCCATGTATCTACATGAATCGATTTTCGAAACTCAAAAGGACTCAAATGCTATTGAAGTAATAATTTAATGCCCGATTCATTGTGCCAAAAATTCTAAAAATCGATGTCTTTCATGATGAAAAATACGTTGGACAATAGGCTATTGATCGTATAACTTCAAGCTTTTGATTTTAAGCCAAATGAGAAAAATTAACGACAAATAAATATGTAGCCTACAGTAGGAATAGGGAAAATAAGTAAAAAAAATTAAAACTGAGTTATAATTTTATGTTACAGTAAAATGGAGATGAGTAAAAGCTAAAAAGAAAAAAAAGAAAAAAAGAAAAAAATGAAAGAATAAAAATGAAATGAAATTATTTCCAAAGAATAAAAGAAATCTGAAGCTGATCTAACCGGTCGACTATAGCCTATATACAGTCCACTCATCCAGGTTTATATGATTATATCAGCAATTAATGCACTTGAACCATCATTTGTAGTCCTCTCACCAGTCGCTTTACCTAAATGACGAACCGCACTATTTATTCTCTATATATTATATGTACACACTGCACTTTTGAACTGTCACATTTCTTTAACTGACTTGTTTTGGCAGAATTCTTAACAAGAAAAACTAAACCAAATTATTGATTCGTTATTCACGAGCTACAACAGACCATATAGGCGGTGAAATTAAGCTCCCATATAGCGGGCGGACAATGGCCTGGACAGTGGCGGATCCAGGGGGGATACTAGGGGGCCCGGGCCCCCCCATAGGCCCAGCGAAAAAATTTAAATTATTTATCATTGTTTCTATGGCAATTTCTATGTGTAAATATGTTTGTAAGAGGAGTGGTTGGACTCAGTTCCACTATAGCTCGAATTTTTTAAATTATGGGCCCACTAGCGGCCCGTATATTTGCTATACTAGGAGCCCTGTATAATGGCTGGGGCCCAGAAAATTGTTGACCTTTTCACTAGCTCTCAATTTTCACATTAACCACTGTCTGAGAGGAAAAAGGGTGAGTAAAAATTTTGAACTCTGTCCCGAAGTTGTGGTGCAAACAGCCATGGCTGGGAGTGGGAGGGCCCCTACCGCCAAAAGTAGGTCAGTTTTGCAATTAGTCTAGACCCGCTGAGTTTTTTCGAAGGTGAAAAAAAGAACCTACTTTTCCAAAACAAATGTAGGATTTTAGGCATTTTAGGTTTTCCTCTGACTTTAGTAGGGTATGAGGGGGAGGGGGGGGGGATAAGATACGGGGATACACTTACTCTATGAGCCGAGCGCAGTAGTGAAAAATTGTAAGCCCCCCCCCACAGAATTTTTTTCTATTTGCGTCACATGTCCCTAAAAGGGCGTGGCTTAAGAAAAAAAATGTGTACACTCTCCAAAAAAGTTTGGGGCCAACCCCTTAAAAGAATCCTGGATCCGCCACTGGGCATGGTCTCTGTCCCATTCAAGTGGACCAAAAAGACAGCATGACAATTAAGTAAAAAGTAAACACGCATTAAATGAAATGATCAACTATGTCGATATCTAGGCTATCACTTTTAATACCACATGTTTAAACCGTTAGACAATTTAGTCCATTTTTCGTATAACCAGTCCAGTGAATGTCCGAGATTTTACTCTCAGATCAGCGCGGCTGGTATTCGAACCCGCGAGAGTTCAATTCACCTCAGGATCTGTCATTAATTTTTTAATTAAGAAGTGGGGCCGCCCATATGAAAAGAAAGAAGGGCTGTCAACTGCCCGCCCTGCCCAATAGGCTCCGCCGCCATTGGCCCACAATACGGAATAGCAGGGCGAATAAAATAGGGATCAAAGCACGTGCTGCCAGGCAATTTAGCTAGAGGCTACCGATTTTAGGATTTTATTGTCTCTAAAAGTTGAGTACATGTAGATCATTATATTACATGCATCTTTGATTTTATATGTTGTGATGTATGGTGTAAAAATCTCGTATAGCAAAGGTTAACGTCAGTTTTCTCACTCTAAAGCGATGTCAGTGACGGTCGAGCCCAGGATTTGAACCCCACACATTCTGATCCGCGGACGAGTATCTTACCGATGTCGCCACTGGCTCCAGCCGGAAGATCATAGGTCCTATGATAGAAATGGGCCCTATGTATAGGCCCTATGAGAAAAATTTCTTTTCTGACTCAAATAATGGTAGGGCAAGAAATATGATTAAATAGAAATATTTATTAATATTGCAGTTCTTTATGCGTACTCGATCCATGGTCTTCTTTCCATCTGCCATACGAACAGTTTGAAAATCGATTCTAAGTAATTGTTCAGCTATTGGTCCCGCTTCATATTCCATTACTGCTTCGGATTTAAGACCTATCCACTCTTATAATGACATTATTAAGTTCGCTGATGATACATACCTCATTATCCCATCTCAGTATCTTTATACGACTGACGATGAACTTGCTAACATTGACTTGTGGTCCAGTAAGAACAATCTACAGTTGAATAAGTCGAAATCCCGTGAACTTCTTTTCCATCCTCCGCGATCTAGATTTCTAGCAAGTCCTGTGTCACCGCTCCTAGATGGAATTGTCAGAGTCAACACCTTGAAGTGCTTAGGTGTTACACTGCAATCCAACTTTTCTTTTTCTGTCCTCGTGGATGATATAATTAGCAGTTGCTCTTCTAATCTTTTTGCCATTCGCACTCTAAAATCAAAAGGTCTTAATTCTGACCTAATTGTCACTGTCTTTAAATCTATTGTACTCTCCAAGTTAACATATGCATCGCAATTTTGGTGGGGTTATGTTGGTTCCTCCGAGAGTGAACGCTTTGAAGCCTTCCTCAGGAAGGCTACAAGATGTAACTTCTAAGATGGACTACGATCTTTTGCGGATATCGCTGCCGATGCAGATGAGAAATTGTTTAACGCTATCATCAATAACACACAGCATGTCCTGCACCGTCTTCTTCCGCCGCTTAAAGATAATGTTAACTTTATGCTCAGGGAGAGGGCTCACCCTTTCTCTTTACCATCTAAGCGCACACCTTTGATGTGTAAGAACTTTATAATTAGAATGCTATATAAAGACTCTTATTAAGTTTTTTAAACAATGTCTGCTTATGTTTATTACTTTCTATATTGCTATTTGTGTGTGTGTACGTTTTCTGCGGTATGTCAGATTTAATGTAATAAACGAATATAATAATAATTGTTTAAACCGTTAGGCAATTTAGACCATTTTCCGTGTAACCAATCCATGGCAGTGAAAGTTCAAGATTTTACTCTCAGATCAGCGCGGCTGGGATTCGATCCCACGAGGGTTCAATTAACCTCAGGATCTGTCATTTAAAACTTCATGACCTTGCCCCTACGCTATTGAGACATTCAAAAACACAAAAGAATAAAAATAAAAATAAACAAAACATTAACTAATAATAATAATAATAATAATAATAACAACAATTAGAGTGCTACTGTCATCAATGACAACATCGAGCACTATTGAGACAAAATCAAGCCGGCGAGCAAATAGATGGTCCAAAACGGTGCAAATTCCAAAATCCAGATAATCAGTCCAAGGTACAGGGTATTAAAGAAAAGGAGGTTTAGGCGCAGGTCGCTGTTCATGGTCACCGGATGGAAATGAGAGATGGAAAAGATAGGTCTTCAACTGCCTATGAAACTGATCATAGGAAAGCAAAAGACGATATGCTTTAAATGAAGATTTCCGAAGATTAGATGGAAGAGAATTACAGATCTGCGGTGCAGCAGACTGGAAAGAACGGTTAGATAGCTAAGAGCGCGAAGGTAAGCTAGGTCTCACAAGAGTAATTAATTTAGAAGACCGAGTAACAGCAGGTTGCATCACTTTTACCGTACGCTTTAATAATGTTCACATAACACACAGCACGACAGTCAACATATTCGAATAACATAAAGGTACAAAGTAAAAATTAAAAAACGCAAAGACAGGCACACTAATACATGCAAAAAACCAGGCCATCAATGAGGAAGCATAACACCCTATCGAGTTGACCACCCGGATATCAATCACCTCGCTAACAAGCGTCCCACATGTATAAATCAAACTTTAATCAAAATAAAAGAGTGAAAGTGTCAATCATAGAAGATTTTAAATTGCAACAAAGCAGAGGTTGGATGAGAAAAAAAAACAATTTTTCTTATTGTGACAAATTTTCTAATAAATACTGTTTAAATTCTCTAGAAAAGGTTGATAGCAATTTGATGTTGCGTAATATTGGTGGAATTTTATTCCAGTCCGTACACGCCTCATTTACATAAGATTTATAGAATGTCACATTGGATTTTTTAAACAGATAGTTGGAGTCAAGCAGTCTAGTTGAATAATTATGGTTAGAGTGGTTGAGATCAAACATATTAGCCAATACTGTAGACTTAGGTAGATTACTGCTAATACATTTATGAATCAACTTGGCCATACAGTATTTATGCAATAGATGAACTGGCAAAATATCATAAGAAACATAAAGATCTTTAACATTACAGTAACGATGACTTCCCTGCAAGGTTCGCAGAACTCTGTTACAAGCAATATGTAGTGGTTGTAAAACATTCCAAGTGGCATAACCATAAATTTCAATGCAATATCTTACACGAGAATATATTATAGAGAGCTACAAGTTCCTGCGACAGGACATTGGTATAAATTCTCTTCGATTAAAGAGTAATCCGTTAGCACTTTTAACAGTTTTTGTAATTTTTTCGATATGATTTTTAAAACTTAAATGTTCTTCAATTTCTACACCAAGGAATTTAATACAATTACCTCTTGCAATTTGATTATGATCCATAAATAATGTAAGATTGTTATCACGTATATACGCTTCGTCATTGGTAGACGGAAAGAAAACAATATATGCTGATTTAGCTGTATTAATAGTTAAACGATTACTTTAGAACCAGTTACAAATTTTTTTACTTGCCGAATTGGCACATGCAAACAAATCTATCAAGTTATTTCCTTTAATAAAGGCATTTGAATCATCAGCAAAAAGTTTGAATGAAAGGTCCGTGCACGTATGATGGATATCATTGACATATATTAGGAAAAGTAAAGGCCCTAATATAGAGCCGTGTGGAACTCCAACTGAGATTGGTTTAGTGGAAGAAACTGAGTCGCCTATAACTGAATATTGCTGTCTATTTGTAAGATACGAGGTTAGCCAACTGAGTGGTAAACCTCTTATACCATAATTTTCTAATTTATTTAGGAGGATGTCATGATCGACCGTGTCAAATGCTTTGCTGAGGTCTAGAAAGAGTCCCAGTGTATGCTTTTTATTGCCTTTCTGAGAACGTATTATATTTAAACTACTGAAAATTGCGTCTACTGTAGAGTGTCCTTTTCTGAAACCAATTTGATTTTCAAAAGGTGTATTGTGCCGTTCAAAAAATTCAATAATTCTGTTATATACTAGTCTTTCAAAAATTTTACTGAGGTTGTCTAGCAAAGAAATAGGTCTAAAATTTTGTACATCGTCACTTTTTCCTGATTTAAAAACAGGGATAACTTTGGCTGTCTTAAATCTAGTAGGGAACACACCAGTAATAAAAGTTCGATTAATTTAATTATGTGTGTTAATGGTTCAGCAATAAAGCCTGAGGATAGTTGTAGAATTTTATTAGATAAGCCATCAGGACCTGGCGAATTAGTTTTTTAAGCGCCAGGCTGGTGTTGAAGACTTCATTGGTGGTGGCAAGTTTAAGAAATAATGAATTTTGACACGATGGTGGCAAATATTGCTTAAAATTAATATTAGTTGAGTTATGGGAGTTAAATTTGCACGCTAATTTTGACCCAATTTCAGAAAAATATTCATCAAAAGTTTCAGCTATTTCCCTTTTATTGTATATTTTTAGTGTCTTTTTTCACATAACCAATTTGGGAGTTACAACGCTTTTTTTAAAGCTGCAAATATTATTAAGAGTTTTCCATATATTCTTGATAGAATTTTTTCGCGAGTCAAGAAGATTTTTATAGTATTCAATTTGCGTATTTTTGATGATTCTATCAAGATCTTTTTTATAGGCTTTATAGAGTTTTATATCCTCTTCTTTACTTGATTGCTTAGCTTTAAAAAATAAAGAATTCTTATGTTTAATTTTTTTCTTTAGTTCATTATTTATCCAACTGTTATCTTTAAATTTCTTCCTTGAACAGCGTGTTAGAGGCATATTAGCGTTTGAAAGCTCCTTAACACCTCAATGGTGTTAATTAAGAAGTCTAACATCTCATATAAATCATTCATTAGCAAAATTTGAGACCAACTAATCTTAGATAAATTATTCTGAAAAGACTCAATGTTTTTCGCGTTTAAAATTCTTCTAAGTGGCCGATCGGCATAAGTGAGTAACTTTTCTTTGGAAGTAATTATAATCAGATTAGCGTAGTGGTCAGATATGTCACTGACAATAGTTAAAGATTTACTTTAATTTATTCACTTTAATCAAGTGAGACATACAAGGTTGTCCAGGGATGGTGATGGACTTATAGGTTAGCGAAGCTGTTTTGTAAATGATTCGCTCTTTAATCTTTAGCCAGTGCAAAGACTTTAAAATGGGCGTAACATGTGAGTGCTTGGAACTACAAAAAATTGCTCGCGCAAGAGAATTCTGAACAAACTGCAATCGATCAATCTCACAGCGTGGGAAATTTAAAAACAGGGAATTGCAGTAGTCCAATTTCGATTGCACAATAGCAGCACCATGTGTAGCAGCTGTCTCACGTGACAAATATGGACGTATTCGACGAAGATCTCGGATATGAAAGAAACATGGTTGTGAAGTTTTAGTTATGTGTTCGTGGAAGGTTAGGTGTTTATCAAGGATAATACTAACCTTCTAACTACCTTGTTATTTATTTTTTTAATTAAAAAATCTGTTGATTGGTTTGTTGGAATTAGTTTCGTAATGCTCAGTGTTTTCATGGACAACAGTGGCGTTGTAGCCAAGTTATTTTTTGTTGTTTTTTTGCTGTTGTTCTTGTTGTAGTAGATCCGTCACAACAAGGAAAGAAGTGAAATCGACGAACAGTACCAAGTCGTTGCGGAATGTTTGGATTTATCAGCTAAAACCAACCGGTAAGAGAACATTAACCGAATATTAATATTTAAATTAATAACAATTAAATGCTTCTGTCTTCCATGACAACATCGAACAATACTGAGACAAATCCTAACCGGTGAGCAAAAGGTGAGAATGTGCAAAACTGCTCAAATTCCAAAATCTAGAAAATCAGTCTATAGATATAAAATTGATAAAATCCAAATATATGAAGTTACAGTTAGAGAGGAATCTCCACGTGTAGAGTCAGCGTACTGAAAAGCGTCGAGATTTCATTCAGTGGAAACTTTCGAAAGTTCGTAAGAGACTGCAGGGAAACATTTATATAATCGTTTTACTAGCAGTTCCAGTTTTTATTAGCAGTTTTTTCTTTAATTCCCTGTATCTCTGGACTGGGCTTTGGAATTTTCACCGCTTTGGACGTTCTTTTTGCTCACCGACTTAAATTTATCTTGATAGTGCTCTATATTATCATTGATGGCAATAGCACTCTATTTGTTGTTATTATTATTCCATCAGCAGTTAAATATTTGTATTTGTATATTATCTTATTTTTCTGAAGCTCATGAGTTGTGATGCAAAACTTTCCTTTTATTAGTATGTTATTGTTTTTTCTTTGAATTTGAATTTTACACTGTGTTGTGAGACCTGTTACTTTTAGTTTGTCATAGTGCTCTATATTGCCTTGGATTACTGTAGTTGTATAATTTTGCATCGTGTCTGTGTGACAATTTTTAATTAATATTATAAATATTAAGAGTATGTGGCTGAGGTGGTGGATTGTTGGTAAGTTGTTCGCTATTGGATCAGTAGCTGCAGGGTTCAGATCTAGTGCTGTCACCATCACTGACCTGTTATCGAGCAAACTTGACGTCAACAAAAAAACTGACATCAAACTTGGTTTAGCATTTCAGTGTCATGGACAGGGCAGATCCAGGAATTTTTTAAGGTGGGGGCCCGAAAATTTTTTTTGAGAGTGTACACATTTTTTGCCTTCTTCGGGACAAGAGACGCAACCAGACAAATAGGGGGGGGGCCTCAAAATTTGTTCACTACTTCCTTCGTTCGGCTCATAGAGTGAGTGTATCCCCATAGTTTACCCCCCCCCGCTCATACCTGTACTAAAGTCAGGGGAAAACCTAAAATCCTACGTACATTTGTTTTGGAAAAAGTAGGTTAATTTTTCACCTCTGAAGAAACTCTGCAGATCTAAAAAAAATTGCAAAAGTGACCTATTTCTGGCGGTAGGGGGGGCCTTAAGCACCTCCCAGCCAAGGCTCTTTGCACCACTGCTATGGGACAGAGTTCACATTTTTTACTTATACCCTTTTTCCTCTAATGCAAAAGGTTAAAGTGAAAATTGAGAGCTAGTGAAACGGTCAACATATCGGGCCCCCTTCCACTCTACAGGGGTCCTAGTATATCCTAGAAAAAAATCAAGCTATTGGAACTGAGTTCCCTCTCGAAGTACCGCACCCCGGGCCCCCCCTCATCTAACCACTGCCATTACTAACTTAACATTTACACATCGCAAATGCCATAGAAACAATGCAAATATAGTTTAAAATTTTTTATCGGCAGACCTAAGGGGGGGCCCGGGCCCACTGGGCCCCCCCTGGATCCGCCACTGGTCATGGAACCCTGATTTTTAAGCATTTAATTCTTATTGCATAATTGTTCAATTTTTAACTGTCCTAGAAATCAAATTACTGCAATTGTTGACTAGAAATCTTGAGTGACAAGTGTCATTATTTAGTGCTATTCCAGATTAACTATTGAGCGTCAAGTGTTGTTATTCAACTGCAGCAATTTTAAAAGTTCTTCAACATTGACCTTTGTAGTTTTAGTTGACTGTAAATTATTTGACATGTAAATATTTCCATTTGTCTCCTGTACTTGTTTGATATTTTTTAACCTAAGGAGGTGACAGTTTTAGATGCTAAGCTAATTACAATAAATAATTGCTGTTGTTTAATTAGCCATGACTTTGTGCTAGCAATGACTTTGTGCATATTTTTATTCTAATGGGATCATCAATTAATAATATTGCCACAATTTTTAGAACAATACACACCTCAATTATCCCATCGTATCTAAAGGTATTAATGTTGGTATTATGGTGTGGAGAAGGTCTATTTGTATCCCGACCCTGGTTAAACTGGGATTTAAGGGAAGATGACGATGATGATGAAGGGTATTAATATAGAGTAACTTTGAAAGGGTTAGCAATACTTTGTTAACAAAATCATATCTGAGCCTCAAAATTTAGCTGTCACTCCTAAATGCCACTAAAGTGAAGTATAAAAGAAAATTCTCCCAAAATGTTTTCAAAATTTTACATTTACTTGGAAAGAATTTATAAATTAGTTTTATTTAGCAGCGTTATCTTTGTTTGTAGGGCAACATGAGTGTTGAGATGGGGTTACGAAACACCTTCAAGGGTCAGCTCGTCTACGACAATGCCTCTGAGCCCAAGCTACTTGAGGAGCTCGACAGACTGACGTCTCCCAGGCTATCCTGCCAATCTCCCGAGTCTAAGCAACTGCTTGGCGAGGGTGGCTTTACGGTAATAGTTCGTAATAGACGAATTAAATCTAAGGGATCGGCTACGAAACAATCGCTGGCTTTAAGCGTGAATTTCGATGGAAATAATTCTGCGAATAACTCGAGCGAGAGCACGCTAGAAACTTTAGACGTTCCTAGAATCGGAGGCAACTTGAGAAAAGTAACACACATAGACAGCGCTTCAGATCTTAAGCAACCGAGTAAAGAGAAGCAACCAAATAAGGGGAAACAATCAAATAGAAAGAAGAATAAGGAATCCCATGGTAATTTAGAGAAGAAATCCTGTAACAAGAATCCTAGTAATCAGAAAGTAATTCACTTGCACGACAAAGAAGAGAGTAGGAGAAATGAGGTCAAACCTGAGGTTTTTGTTGTGACGAACAGTAAAAACTTTAGAGTGTTAACCAACGACGTAGTTGATATCTCAAGTGGTGATGATGATGATGGAACGAGTGCCTCATCTTCCGATGATGTGATAAATATATCCAGTGAGAACTCTGACAAAGAGAACTTTCTAGAATCATCTCCATCGAGATACTATACCAACTTCAATCCAGATGATCTACAGAAGATCAGCCTACCCGTCGCTCGATTGGATTTTAGTGCGGGTAGTGGAAACGCTGGAATAACTGGTAAAGGGAACACTGGTGGAACCGGAGATGAGAATTTTAACAATGGGAATCGCTTGTCAAACAGTGCCATTGTGCTCGAGTCAGGACAATTTGAAAGTCTCAAGCCACGGAGTAAAGTGGGTCCGAGTTCGTTAAAAAATTCAACGAGAACTTCTCCGGCTAAATCTATTGATCGAAGCATAGGCGGAGTCGTGGATTTTGATAAATCGTCAGATGGCGACCAGAGTTCTTTTGAAATGGAAAACAGTCGGCGTCATTGTAGAAGAGCGAGGTACTCTCCTTACAACTCTACGCCGAGCCGCGACTCAGTGGAGAGAAATCAGCGATCTCCGTTGAGTTCTTGTGGCTCGCACCGACGCTCTAGCAACCTTGACCCTGCCGACCATGAGGATCCGGTGGAAATGTTCCAGCGGATGGTAATCGAGCTGAAGAGGGAGGACAGGAGCCGCTTGGAGCAGCTGGAGATGAGCAAGTGGAGAGAGTTTGAGCGACACTCGGAGACGATGGACGCGGAGCGACGGAGGAGTTGGCAGGAGATGGAGAGGAGGCTGAGAGAGAGGCAGGAGAGGGTGGTGGAGCAGGGGAGGGTGGAGGTTAAGGAGGGATTGAGGGTGGTGGAGGGCAGCGTGGGGGTGCTGAAGGACAGGCACGCGCAGAGAGCGAGGATGCTGGATAGACAGCTCAAGTTAGCGCACGACGAGGTAACGATTAAAGCTGTTAAAGCTAAGGTTAACGTCAGTTTCTTCACTTGAAAGCGATGTCACTGATGGGCGAGCCCATGATTTGAACCATGCACAAACTGATTCGCGGCCGAGTGTCTAACCGACTTCGCGATTGGCTCCAGCCGTAGTTTAACGATAGTTATACGTAATTTACACACAGGATTTAGCACGTTTGCCTTCTTTCTCTTCTATTCTTACTTGTTTAATTTCATTGCGTCTGTCTGATAAAATGTTATGATTGATGCAGAATATTTGATTCATTTGCTGCTACTGTTTTCAGCTTTTTAAACAATCTCTGTTCCAATTTCCATGTTACGTAGAAGAATCATGGTAGCGCGTCGATATATATTTCAACATTTGTTTTTGTATATTCTCTTTATTTTTACTTGCCTATTTTTACAGTTGCCTCATGATGAGTTAGAGGCTTTTACCTGTTTGTAAATTTTGTGTAATTTTTATTATCAATGGCTAAGGGTTAAGTAAGGCAGAATGAGATGAAGTCTTAATTAATTGTAAGTGTAATTATGAGTGTATTAGCTCTGGATGATTTATAATGATAACCAATAGAACAGTAATACAATACTAAGAGCTCCTCGTGGGTGCTGAAATAGCTTAAGCTGAATTTAATGTCAATTTTCTCTCGTCAAAACTAGTTAATTGATCATTTGCTTACTGTTGATTGGTTTTGCTAATTGATTGATTTGATTGATTGACAGTTTGACTGATATAGTCATTTTGTTAATGACTGATGGACATATTGACTAATTAATTTATTGATTGATTGATTGAGTGATTGATAGGTAGATTAATTGATAGATAGACAGATAGATAGATTGATTGATTTATTGTTGATAGATAGATAGATTGTTGAAAGATAGATAGATTGATTGACTAATCGATTGACTGGTTGATTGACTGATCGATTGATAGATTGATTGATCGACTGAGTGATTGATTGATTGATGTTTGATTGACTGACTGATTGATTGATTGATTGATTCAGGAGCGTGAGAAGAGGGAGCAGATGATGAGAGCGGAGGAGGCTCACAGGAATAAGATAGAAGAGTCTCTGGGAGCAGTCAAGGCTTTACTCAGTTCAGTCTCTGATCTGCTCGACAGCTGCTTGGCTCCACACCTGTTGCCCAGTACTGTCAGTGCTGCCTCATGCCTGCCTGTACTACAACAGGTTGCTTCATTGTCTTCATATCTTGCTCTGTCTCTCTCTCTCTCTCTGTCTCTGTCTCTCTCCGTCTCTCTCTCTGTTTCTCTCTTTCTGTGTGTCTCTCTGTCTTTCTCTCTCTCTCTTTCTCTGTCTTTCTCTCTCTGTCTCTTTCTCTGTCTTTCTCTCTCTCTCTGTCTCTTTCTCTGTCTTTCTCTCTCTCTCAGTGTCTTCGCTCTTGCTGCATCTTTTTCTCACACTTGATCTCTCCCTTGAACACACATTCTGTTTGTCTACTTTTCAAGAAGTGAATGTTTGCATCGGTTGTTGTTGTTTTCCTCAGATCTGCAGGAAGATAGAGGCTTTACTCAGCACTTTTGTTGTTGTTGTTGTTTACATCAGATCTGCAGGAAGATAGAGGCTCTACTCAGCACTCTTGTTGTTGTTGTTTACATCAGATCTGCAGGAAGATAGAGGCTTTACTCAGCACTGCTGTGCCGCTGGCTGGAGAGCCGGACCTGGAGCAGTTCAGGAGCTCTGAGGTGAGGAAGGTGGAGGAGCTGGTGGAGGAGGGCAGGAAGGTGTTCAATCTGGTGGAGTCTCACGTACGAAGGGTTAACGATGAGGTTAGGCTGAAAGAAGAGGAGGAAGAAAAGAGAAAGAAAGAGGAGAGAAGACAACAGGAGGAGGTATCTGCTGCTATCTAGTTTAATTAAATATTTTAGTTGAGATGATTAGTTGCCATTATTGCTTATTATTATTATTATTTTTTTTTATTACTTTTTTATTGACCCCGGTGTAAAGAACCTGGGGCTTGATAAAAACGATTCAAGCAATACGTGCTGAATTGCCGCCCGGCTACTCGAAGTCATCAATCGGCTTAAAAGAATTGTTGAAGCAAACTGCATTAAATCTTTGCAAAGTCATGGAAAGTTATTATTATTATTATTAGCAATCAATTCTTCTAAATCTATGTCGGCTGAAAGTTAAACGTTGCTGATTGCCGCAGGGGGTTATATATATTTTAGTTAGTCTTATAATTAATTTTGTAGTTATTTTAGTATTTCTGTAAATGTTGTTATTTTTTGTTATCTTCTCTAGACTCCTTGTTATATGGAGAATTGAAGTTTCTTTGTTTTATTGTTCTAAAGGTTCTACTGATCTAAAGGTTTACTTTTAACAGCTGTATATAGATGTGTGCTAGTACTGGAGTGAGATTCAGAGAACTTGGTACAATGTGCGCAACATTGATAAATTTAATTAATGTCAGGCCTGGTTAGTAATCGGATGGGCGACCACCTTTGAAAACTGAGTGCCGACTGGCAGGTTTAAATAACTCTAGAGTGTTGGTGGATCATTTTTTAGTTTATTTTTCGCAAGGTTAAAGATGCCTTAAAATGTTTCAATATTCGTCATGATCTTCCTTTGAATCCCTGTTTAGTTTTAGGTTGGGATATGAATAGACCTTCTCCAGTCCTCTCTGTCCCACACAATATCATCTGTCAATCCCCTGTTTTTCATGTCTATCCTAGTCATCACATCAAACGTTGTTGCCTTTTTTATGCCTCAGTGTTGCCTCTCTTAAGCTGTTCTCTCGATCTGCCCTTACTGCATTGAACTCCACTGCATTCATTATGCAGTTTATTACTAATCGTCGAATAAAAGACATAACGAAGTACTATAAATGCAACTTTAGATAGGAAACTGTTGCACATGTGTTTGTCATGTGTAGTCAAAAGGAAATTTTTAAAAAGAAGCTATAATGTCATATATATTTTAATAATATATATAATAAGCTATATAATAAGCTATAATGTATATGTATTTTTATTACTTTTATGTAATAAAAGTATTCTGAAATATTGAGTAACATAATACTAGAGAGTGTATCATTAGGTTATATTGCATGGTCCTATGTGTGTATAGTTTAACATAATTGTGTAGTGTTCATTAGTTAATTCATTATGACTGAATTGTCACTGCTTACAATGCCACTGTACAAACTGTAATACTGTAATACGGCTGTAATACTCTGATCATATTGGGTAACTAGTTGAGTGGATAACATGCTTGCCTGAGAAATAAGAGACGACCATTTCTAATACCATCAGGACTGTGTTTAACAGTATCCATGGTGATGAATAAGCAGCCACTGTGCTATGTAGCTTTTAGGTTACAGGTCACATAGTCCAGTGCTGTTGTGCATCACACATCTTTTATATTTCTTCATAGACTAAGATTATAATAGTAGTAACATAAGATTAGTGTAATGCAATGAAATCTTACATAACGCTGGAATTGTATGGACTGTATTTAAAATAGTTTTACATTTTTGTGCAGTACTGTGCATATATTTTACACAGGCCGCGGCAGCTGCTAAGAAGGCAGCAGCTAGAGCAGCAGAGAGAGGCCCAGGTGTAGCCACACTGCTGCAGGACATGGCTGACACGTACAGGCTCTCACAGGTCGGTCTAGAGCTGGTCCACTGCTGTACTCTGATCTGTCTATCAATAATCAGTAGATTCTATTTAAACTTTAAATTAATCTAGTTATATGGCGTGTGATGTAAGTATGGTATGGGACAAAGAGGAGTGGAGAAGGTCCATTCGAATCTCGAACCTAGTTGAACTGGGATTATAGGGAAGATGATGATGATGATGATGATGATGATGGCGGCGTGTGATGTAAGTCTGTTTGACATGGTGCCTATTATAGTTGAATAGCACTTATGGCAGCAGTTTGTGACGATAGCTCGAGTGTGTTGAATCGGCCAGAGTAGTGAAGCAGTGAGCTTCTCTAATATTTTTTGATGATTGGAAAATAATTTTGTGTTGCATTAAGCTGTAGTAGTAAGTTTATGAACTAAAATAAGTTTGATTGAAAAGTTTTATAAGTTTTAAAATATGTTTATGAACGAAGTAAGTTAATGAATCTTGATGTTAACTTGTTAAGCTAATGGACTGCATCAGGGCTGACATTTGCTAAATCTCTGTTCTCTCTGTGTGACTTCTCTTTGTAATACTGCTGAGCGATAGAACCATGGGTTTAACAGTCATCTAGCATTCATTCATTCATTTAACAGTCATCTATCATTCATTCATTCATTCAACAGTCATTTAACAGTCATCAGACATTGGCAGCTAGCTGCCTGTGATAATAGTATAATGTATAATATACACTGTGTTTTTTATAACTGATACCCCAAATTGCTTTAACAATAAAGTTCTAAGTCGTTGACCGATGTTCTTGAAATTTACAGCACTTGACCAGCAGCCAATTCTACAAAACATAGATAAATCTCGTTGGAAAATCTTTAATAACGTGAAAGTTATAGTTTTGTGAATAGAAGTGGGGTCAGATAAGAAATTTCCAGTACAGGATTACGGGTGTGTTACATGCAGCATAAAGTTATCTCGATAAAAATAATAACGAACGCGTCACAAAATTTCAGCTAATGCTATTTTGAAGAGCAATCATTGCTTTAAAATTACGTAAAATACGTGCTGATATGTGCTTAATTGACAAAGTTATTGAACTTTTAATGCATGCATTGCATGTCTGGGTACAACTGCTATCACCGCAGCCACTGCAGCAGAGTCCTCTTCTTCGTTTATTCTCTTCATGCAAGGCATGCATAAAAAGTTCAATAATTTTGTCAATTAAGAACATATCAGAACTTATTTTACGTCGTATTGAAAAGAAATGATTGCTCTTCAACATAGCATTAGCAGAAATTTTATATTGCGTGTTAGCTAGTATTTTAATAGAGATAGTCTACGCTAAATGTAACACGCTCGTAATCCTGTATTGAAAATTTCTTATCTGACCCCATGCATATTCGCAAAACTGTAACTTTCATATTATTAAATATATTCAAACAAAATTTATCTATGTTTTGTAGAATTGGCTGCTGGTCAAGTGCTATTAATTTCATGAATATCGGTGAACTTCTTACAAGTTTATCGTTAAAACAATTTGAGGTATCAGTTATAAAAAACACAGTGTAGAAATATAGTAGTATAATAGTATTAATAGTGTAATAGTATTAAAAGTAGTAATGGTGAAATAGTATAATTAACAGGTGTGTTAGTAAAAAAATAGTAATGGTATAATAGTATGATAGTGTGATAGTATAATATGGAATAATAGTAGAGAATTGTGTAGTCAATCGACTGCACATTTCTATACTACTATTCTATTATTTACTTTGTGTTCTAAGTGTCAGATGCTAGCTCATTAGTTTAGGACAAAGCTTCCTTTTTTAGAAGATGCCTCTCAGAGCTTGGGCTCTCTTGTAGTAGCCACTTTCATATTGCTTAGAACTATACTCAGTACATCACTTTATTTACTGCTATTTTACCAGGTTTTTCTGTACTTGTTAAAGTTTCTGCTGCGACGAACCTAACCTTTTAGATAGTTATAAGTCTGTCAATGTTATAAGATTGTCAGTATTTTAGGATTGTCAGATAAGACTGTCAGTGT
The DNA here is from genome assembly GCA_905160935.1 of Enchytraeus crypticus. Classification (NCBI taxonomy): domain Eukaryota; kingdom Metazoa; phylum Annelida; class Clitellata; order Enchytraeida; family Enchytraeidae; genus Enchytraeus; species Enchytraeus crypticus. The sequence continues at coordinate 298,320 of CAJHZI010000863.1, read as the reverse complement.
TATAAGATTGTCTGTATTATAAAGTGATCAATGTGATAAGACTGTCAGTTTTGTAAACTTGTTGGTGTTATATTGCTTATATCATTCCAATGTGTGCTTATCTGTAGGCGGAGCTAGATAGAGTGACGAGCATTTACCAGCCACTGACGGCTGACAAAGCAAACAACAAGCTGCGCTTTGAGCTACAGAAACTCGTCAATCAGCCCATCAATGCCATATCTGCCACATCGGGTGTCCACCTGCGTGACAAGCTGGACCGCTTGCTGTCGCTGCTCAAGAACCCGGTGGAGTCTGTGCGTGGACTGGCACAGTCTGTGGATCCCTCGGTGTGCTCGGCTTTCTGCAAGGAGCTCGTCGCCAAGCGTCTGATTGGTCAGGGGGAGGAGCAAGTGTCGAGAAACAACGACGATGCTTTCCCATTCGCTGCCGTAGCTCTAGGTTTGTGTAAATCATTCTCTGGGTACATATCAATCATTCTCTAGGATGTGTCAGTCAGTCGTCAGTTGTGTATTAATCCCTCTCTAGTCATGTGTCAGTAAATCAATCAGAAGTTCTGTAGCTCTAGGTATGTATCAGTCAAACAATCAATCAAATGCCCTGTAGCTCTCTTTATGAATGTCAAGAGATTATGGAAAACTGTTAATGATCCTTTACATAGATCTATTTCTCCTTCTCTTCCTTCTACTCCTGTTGAGTCACTTCCTGAACAATTTTCCAGTTACTTTAGTGACAAAATAAGCAATCTTAGAGCATCTATCTCTCCTGCTCCTAACTCTACTCCTCATACTCCAGTAGAGACTCATTCCAAGGATGAGCTTGCTAATTTCACTCCAGTTACAATTGAAGAGATTACTAAAATAGTTTTAGACTCTCCAGCCAAACATTGTGACTTGGACCCTATCCCAACCTCTCTTTTAAAGAAGTGTATTCTTATACTTGCTCCTGTAATAACATTGATTGTTAATCTCTCTCTCTCTCTCTACTGGCATATTTCCTTGCTCTTTAAGCATGCAGTTATTACTCCATTGCTTAAAAAGCCCACACTGGATAAGGAATCAATGTCGAATTACAGGCCTATATCCAATCTGTCGTACATATCTAAACTCACTGAAAGAATTGTTCTCCAGAGGCTTTCTACTCGTCTCTCTTACAATGATCTATTTAATAAGCATCAAGCTGCTTATACTAAGCATCGTTCAACTGAAACGGTGCTTCTGTGTGCAATTCTATTGTTAATGCCATGTGCACACAACGCTTAACTGGATTATGTATGCTTGATCTTTCGGCCGCTTTTGATACCATTGATCACAATATTCTTCTGGAACGCCTTTCTTCCTGGTTCGGTATTCAGAGAATTGTTCTTGATTGGTTTTCCTCCTATCTGACTGATCGTTCCTTTAGTGTGAAAGTGATGGAGTACATCTCTTCACCTTCCCACTTAAAGTTTGGTGTGCCTCAAGGCTCCGTTCTTGGTCCTATCCTCTTCAACCTATATACAACACCCTTAAGCTCACTGATCTCTTCTCATTCTATTGATCATGAACTATATGCTGATGACACTCAAATTTACACTTGTTTCACCCCTAACTCCTACTCTGATGCTGAAACCCTCCTGCAGCAAAGTTTTCAGTCTATATCCTCTTGGATGTCTGCTAATTTTTTGGCACTTAATCCATCTAAGACTGAATTCTTATTGGTTGGGACACCTCAACAGCTTCTGATGCTGAATGGGAAAACTCTTTCGTTATCTTCGGATATTACAATAACACCTGTTTCTTCTGTGACAAATCTTGGTGTTATCCTTGATAAACACCTAACCTTCCACAAACACATTACTATAACTTCACAAGCATGTTTCTTCCATATCCGAGATCTTCGTCGAATACGTCCATATTTGTCATACGCGACAGCTGCTACAATTGTTGCTGGTCTTGTGCAATCGAAGTTGGACTACTGCAATTCCCTGTTTTTAAATCTCCCTGGCTATCAGATTGATTGAATACAGTTTGTTCAGAATTCTCTTGCGCAAGCAATTTTTTGTAGTTCCAAGTACTCACATGTTACGCCCATTTTAAAGTCTTTGCACTGGCTAAAGATTAAAGAGCGAATCATTTATAAAACTGCTTCGTTAACCTATAAGTCCATCACCATCCCTGGACAAACTTGTATGTCTCACTTTATTAAAATGATGCAGCGTGCTGTTACTCGGTCTTCTAAATTAATTACTCTTGTGAGACCTAGTTTACCTTCGCGATCTAAGCTATCTAATCGTTCCTTCCAGCTGCACCGCAGATCTGGAATTCTCTTCCAACTAATTTTCGGAAATCTTCATTTGAAGCACATCGGCCTTTGCTTTCCTATGATCAGTTCCATAGGCAGTTGAAGACCTATCTTTTCTAGCTCTCTTTTCCATCCAGTGTCCATGAGCAGCGACCTGCGTCTAAACCTCCTTTTCTTTAATTCCCTCACTTTGGACTGATTATCTGGATTTTGGAATTTGCACCGTTTTGAACCTTCTTTTTGCTCACCGGCTTGATTTTGTTTCAATAGTGCTCGATGTTGTCATTGACGACAGTAGCACTCTAATTGTTGTTATTATTATTATTATTATGTCAAGCTAGCAATACATTAGTACAAGGCTGTTAATCACTATTAATTAAGGCGTTAATATTAATCACTATTAATTAAGGCGTTAATCACTATTAATCAATCAACCAGCAGCTGTTATGTAGCACACTCAGATAGATATTTATATAGATTTATTGACTAACTGACAGATACATAGATTGATTGATTGACTGATAGCAGATAGATATATAGATTGATTGATTGACTGGTAAAGCTAATGTTAATGTCAGTTTCTTCACTCTAAAGCGATGTCAGTGACGGGCGAGCCCACGATATTAACCCCGCACCATCTGATCAGCGGTCGAGCATCAAACCGACCTACGACAAAAAACGTCAGATCGACTGATAACAGATAAATATATAGATTGGTTGATTGACTGATAACAGGTAGATATATAGATTGACTGATTGATTGGTAACTCTGTAGATTGATTGATTGATTGGATGACTGAGTGATAAATTAAATGGTTGGTAGCCGGTCTTGAGGATGGAGGCCTTGCATGGGTTGGAGGACCAAGTTGATAGCCCGCTTAGCTGAAAGCAGGGGCCAATGATTCAAATCCCATTATCTGATAGTGTCCATTGTGATACAGAAACAGACTTTAAACTTGGCTCTATAGTTTAGTTTTATTGCTTGATAGAGTTGAATTTCTTACAAAAAAATTTGAAAATTAAGGACTGTTTCCAATACTTCATAGCAATGATTGATTGATTAATTGAACAATTGACTAATTAACTGACTAATGGCTTTATTACTATATTTATTGATAGATTAATTACTTGATTGATAGGTTTATGGAGGGACCATCCAGACGTGGGCAGGCTGCTGTTGGCTCATCTCTACAAGAAGTGCCCCTACGCTATACCCTACTATAAGCCTAAAGCTGATGACGAGGACATGAACTCATACTACAAATCACTGGGGTAATGTCGACACTCGTTAATCGCAAGTGATTGATTGATTTAATTGCTGATATATTGAATTGTATATTATTAATCTTTCAAACTAACTAGTAACTGACGTTAACATTGGTTCAATAGCTCTATGTGTGCCAGTATTTTGATTTAGGTGCAGCACAGAAAAGGGAATATGAGAGCAAAAGTTTATGCAGAAATGTGGAAAGTAGATGCAGGCACAGTTTTAAGGGTTGTGATGCACAGGATGATAAAGCTTATTGAAGATCTCAATCCTTAACTCCAGTCGTCCAGCAGTAGATTGATTGATTGATCGACTGGTCGATAGATTTCTTGATTTATGGATTAAATGAGTGAGTGTTTGGTTGATTGATTTATTGATTGATGGATTAAGTGAGTGATTGATTGGTTGATTGAGTGATGGACTGAGTGATTGATTGGTTGATTGATAGATTGATTGATTGAATGAATGATTGATTGATTGATCGTTTGATTGATTGATTGATGGATTAGCTACCTGATAACGGAGGACGGTAGGGTGGAGGACCAGGATAAGTTCCTGGGCAGGGTATGAGGCTGCATGCTGCTCTACTGATTGGTTGATTGATTGATTAGCTACCTGATAACGGAGGACGGTAGGTTGGAGGACCAGGATAAGTTCCTGGGCAGGATGCGAGGCTGCATGCTGCTCTACTGATTGATTGATTGATTGATTAATTGATTAGCTACCTGATATCGGAGGACGGCAGAGTAGAGGAACAAGATAAGTTCCTAGGAAGGATGCGAGGTTGTATGCTACTCTACTCTGCTCTCATCGTCTCGCTCCTCCCCCCGTCCTCTCCCGCACAGTTCCAGGGGTGGGGTAAGCCCCCAGTCACCCCCCAGGGCGGCGCCACGGGCTCCCACCCGCATGGGGTCCAGTACCTTTACACCTGGTGCTGCAGGCTGGTCAGTCAGGAGCCCAGGCCTGATATAACTGCTACTGTACTACTGGCTGCACTACAGGTACCTAGCTGTGTAATTAGTAATTGCTTCCTGACTCTGTAATGTTATGTGTAGATAGATATGTTCTTCTCTGTATTGTGTTTATTCTCTATCATCGTCATCATCATCATTTTACCTTGAATCCCCACTTAGTCCGATTATGTCTTTTTTACTATGAACTTATATTAATTATTTATCCTAACAGTTTGTTTTTCAGTCTATTCATATCCCGACCCTAGTTAAACTGGGATTCATGGGAAGATGATGATGATGATTTGCCCTAATTACGAATTGATTTCTAAGGTTTTGCTTATCTATTTAGCTACTTTTATGATATTTGAGTATCACTTGATTGTCCTGATAGGCCTTGTAGTCCTACTAGTTGATGAGTATAATTCATCTCATCAGTGTTATTTAGTGTGCTACCTTTTCTTGTGTTTCTCCCTTATTTTCTATTACTTGCCATGTTGAAGTTTTAAATACCTACTTCTACATCTATTACTGTACTGTATGTTACTATTACTGTTATAATATATCATTTGATCATCATTGCACATGTAAAAATTAACACTTTGATAAAGTATGAGGTATTAATAAACATGTAGCCTACCTTGACTCTGCCACTTAGCAGAACTGATATACGTTGTACTATTTGGTTAAACTGAGTTGTATTGTACTATTTGGTTAGACTGAGTTGTGTTGTACTATTTGGTAAAACTGAGTTGTGTTGTACTATTTGGTTAGACTGAGTTGTGTTGTACTATTTGGTTAGACTGAGTTGTGTTGTACTATTTGGTTAGACTGAGTTGTGTTGTACTATTTGGTTAGACTGAGTTGTGTTGTACTATTTGGTTAGACTGAGTTGTGTTGTACTATTTGGTTAGATTGAATGCTGTTGGAATATTTCATTAAACTGAGTTGTACTATTTGATTAAACTGAATTATATGTTGTACTATTTGATTAAACTGAATTATATGTTGTACTATTTGATTAAACTGAATTATATGTTGTACTATTTGATTAAACTGAATTATATGTTGTACTGTTTGGTTAAACTGAACTGCATCATATTATGTTAAATTGTATTGTTTTGCATTGTTTGATAAATATTGCAAACAATACAATTGAATAGAAATAATACAGTATGATGGTGTAATTCAATATAATATTTAGAATGCATTGTAACGTGCTGTTACTAGTTTATTTCATATTCTGTGCTACAGATAGGAAGTCATGCGCTGCACCAGACGTACGGGCAGCAGTTTGGTAAGATGATTCGCTACCTGAAGGAGGAATATCTACCGAGGATCATCGCTGCGACACCAGATGGCGAGGTGAGCGGCCCGGTGTCGCGACTCAGTCAGTGTCTCGACAATCTCATGAGATCAGGCAGACCCAGTCCACCCGCAGGATTCCTGTCCCCTCAGTTCTGGTCGACTAGATAACTACTGACAGCGTATGATCTCAGTGTCCATGACGATATCTAACACTCCATGACGATATCTCATTTCTCTTTGCCATGCTAGTCGACTAAAAAAACTATTGATGGCAGGATGTAAATGAACTCTAGTGGACCGTGGAAGTGAGTCTTATGAATGAGATGGACTCTAGTGTGTAGTGGAATATTATTGTGACAGAATGGATTGAGCTGAGCTGTAAGTAGATGTTGTTAGAATATTGCACTAGACGATTCATATGTGATATATAGGGAGTTAATGTGTTAGACAATATCACGAGAGAGTATGTGAATATAACATATACGTAATTAAGCAGTATTTTTGTAAATTAAATATGTACGATAGATTTAGTTTTGAAGTATTTGGTGTATATATATATAAAGTTATACATGTATATTTGATGGAATTGCCTTCTTGTAAACTGTATGATATGCTTGATGTTATATGACTTCTAGATGCTAGAATTAAATCATTAATGTCTGTGTGTGTGCTTGCATTTATGCTTGTATGTGTAAATATAGAAAATATGTTGGTGCAAAAGTTTTTCTGTTGCCTTGGTTGTGTTGTGGTGTGTTTATAGATAATTTTTTGCCTGTACATATCCACGTATGCACTCACCTGCGTGTGTGTGTATATTGTATGTAGAGAAGCTGGTCAGGGCATTGCTAATTTATAGTGGAGTATTTGTAAAAACAAACTTATATATAAGATTTATTTGTAGTGGTTTTTGCAAATCATTCTTTAAATTGTAGAAGTTGTCTAGCTTTATAGATTGGATTCAACAGCAACTTTATATGGATAATTTGGAATCGCAACATCCTTTTGTAGAACTGTTTTCAGAGATACGTTTGCGTAATTTGTTTCTGAATTATTTTTTTAGTGTTTTTTACGAACCGCTGCCGGTGCGGCCATGCTGTGTTGAAGAAAAACTGACAAAAACTATTTCTATTTCGCTTAATTGTTCCAACCTGCTGACTCATAGTTTCATGTAATTTTCTCGTACTCTGTTTATACCTTTGTTCATACAGTTCCAATGAGGCTGTTTTGTGTTTATATCGCAGAATTGATTTTGATAATTCTATTAGTTCATAACATGCTGTAATTCATATGTGGTTTTAAATAGAGAGTAAGGCAGCTAATTCTGGAGGGAGAAAACCTCATTAAAACTTCAATATCCTAGTGTGCTAATAAATGTTATATGAAATAGAAAGAAGAGCTGGATAGGACATAGTAAAAGGGGGGATGGTTTGCTATGTACTGTTATTTACCTTCAATGGTGGCATAAGAGGATACAAGACGTGTTGAGAGTTATTAAGTACAGAATTAAAGTATTATTAAACAATCTCCTGTCAGCTTTTTAGCAATTTCACTAAAGAGTTGAATATCACGACAGATATTGTACGCTTTAGCCCTCTTAAGAAAAGCCTCAAAATTCTCGCTTTATCCTATGCTCCAATAACAATAAGCCCCACAAGAACTGAGATGCATAACTTAGTTTTGATCAATTGGCATCCTTTAACGATAGCCAGCTCTGATTCTGTAAAGTTTTGATCGTATAGTTTCTCAATTAATGGCGATGTCAGGCACGTTTCTAGCAAGATTTACCTCTGTCTCTTTCTTAGTGTACTACCTTTTGGCAGATCCTTGGCATATGACTCAGCATATTTCTATCCTCCCTCTGCTTTTTCCTACATATCAACGAATATGAATTAGTTATCAACTCATCCTACATCCAAAATCTAGGTCTTCCTCTTATCTAATTTGTCTCATTTTCTAGTAATCTATAGAACAGACACCAGCCAAGAGCTGAAGAAAGTGAAAGTGAGATCTGAAGCGATTCCGGTCCACTAAGCTTTGAAATAGTGATCAAATCTGTTGAGGAAACAATAACTTAATTAACGTTCCAGACATTATGATGTTTGGTTTTAACCTGTCTCAGTTTGAATTGTACTATAATTCTTTATGATTAGCTGAGAAGATTAGTGATAATTCTGATTTTGTTTAGTTACTAATTAATCATTTAAATAGACTTTAGATAATGTTTATTTAGATTTAGACTTGTTTTGTACAGTTCCATGTCGTTTACTGTATAATAAAATATGTAACATTTTCCACTCACAATCTTTCGAGTTTTCTTTATGGTTTTTTTAATTGTAATGTTTATGTTTATATTCTGCTCCATGGCTTGGCTTCCTAGTGCTTGATATTGTCATTGATGAAAGCACTTCAACTGTAAGTTGCTGTTGTTCGCCCATTGGTTTCGTGTATTTGATGGACTTGGCCTGGTTGAGAAACTTTGGTGATATAAAAGTTATCAATAAACCTGTAAAGCGGTCTCGAAGACCGGACACCGGCCATGACACCGCTATAGAAATTGTCGGATATTATTATTATTATTATTTCTAATTTAACGTTTGTTTTATCATCTCAATTAACGAAAGCAGCTGAGAGAGAGAGTGAAGTACAGAGTTTATTACAACCAAAAGTAAAGATGTTTTTAAAAAATCACATCGTATAGACGCAGTATGCAAATATCCCGGGGAGAGGGAGAGAGAACTATGTTTATTTTCAACACACTCAACACATGCACTAACACAAAAGACCATCAATGAGGTTACAAGTAACCTATCCTTTAGACATACATGCAAATAGAATGAATAAATAAACAGAAAATGCATGACATTCAAAAAATAACCGCAAAAAGATCTCCATTTGTGTCCTGATTTGAATACTGGACAATGAAGGATAGACTAACTGTAAACTGCACGTGTCGTAAGAGGCGCCTGAGTACTGATTGAGGAAGGCAACAGGAAACAGTCCTGATTAGTCTTCGAAGTCTTGTTATTCCCAAGCTAACGCTGCGTTACGGTTTCCTAAGGCATTGACGCCTCGGCCAGTCAAATGCCGATTCGGCCGCTACCACTTGACTGACTCCACGTTGTCGTATTTGACAGCATGCAGCCTGACTGGAGCCAGTGGCGATGTTAATACGATATCCGACTGCGGATTAGTCGGTAGGTGGTTCTAATCCTGGCCGGGCTCATCCATCACTGACATCGCTTCCGAGAGATAAAACTGGTGTTAACATCGGTTTTACATCGCTTAGCTTTTATTGCTTTACTCTATTTTATTTAATGAAATGTGAGGACTAACTGCGAGGTTACTGTGCTCTGTGTTTTAGTGAACGATGATAGCACTTCATTCCGGGGTACGTCACGTATCATATACTGTATAGGTCAGATAAATAGGTATACTGGATAGAAAGGCGTTGGATTGGTTTTACAAGCCTTCGTGACTTCCTGATCCAATAATGTATTGTATAATTATGATAAATAATTTTTATAGATAAATTCTAATGTTAAAGCTTAATTCCCTTTACTTTAGACTTATTTTCTGGATTTTGGAATTTTCACCGTTTTTGACAAATAAGCTGGATGTTGCAATCATGCATGATTGCGGTTGAAATAAGCCCTTAGCTTTCTTCCCATGTTCCTGCTACCTAAGTTTGAGGAAAGAATGGAATAACGAAAGTTGATAGTAGTTCTGGTAAATTCAGGTATGTTAAGTTCATGACGATTTTGCAAAAATTATCTTTTCATCAATGTCCTACTTGCATTATTTACTTCCGTAAACATGATGTTTACATTAGGACATTTTAATGATTATATTATAAATAATTAATAAATCTTAGTTTTAATTAATTTATGCTAATGGAATGCATTTTATTGATGAAATTAATATAGTATGTCAGTTTAAGTAAAATTGTATGATGTCAGAATTCAACAGAGTTCGTATTAAAATTAGCTGAGCTTCTCTAACGTTGTACTTTTGTCCTTTTCTTTCAATTATCTCTGTTATCTGATTTCTGATATTCATTATCATCTTGACTGATTCACTCACATTGTATTTTTATATGCTCCTGATATTTTGTACAGTTGATCATACTTAATATCCACTGATTTTGTAAGTATTCTTATTATTTTAATGAAGAGGCAATATAAATATTTTAACTGATTTCTGGTGGTCTTTACAGGGTTTCAATTGTTTAGGAATTAGTAACTATTTAATTAACAATAAGTGAGTGGTAGTAAATTGCATACAGGTTTGAGTAACTTTCTAAAACCATTTATTTGGGCTTCCGAGGATAATTCCGAGATGACAGACAAGCAAGCACAGGTTACGATTGGCCCATACATTCTGGGTGAAACGCTTGGTACTGGTACCTTTGGAAAAGTAAAGAGTGAGTAATTTATAAGTTTTTAAAAGTCTAGAATTTTATGTTTTTTCTGAAAATAATTTTGTTTTCTCTGAAAGCTTAATTTGCTAATCTTATCCTTATATTGCTTCGTGTCACAATGCGAAAAATATCAAACAATATCTTCAATGAGTTTGGCTTCGTCCATATCAACTATAAGTGTAGATCTACAATCATAGAGCTGTAAGCATAGAGCTTTGTGCTGCTTATGCTTTACAGAACTACTTTTAAATTGTAAATTTTAAATTTTAATTATAAGAAATTTCTGGAAAATCTGATACTTAATGCCAAATCTTTCAGATTAATTTTTACAAAAACCTTCAAAGAGCATCCATTTAATCTCATCTTCTTTGAAATTGAAGTCCTTCTTCGAAAGAATTTTCGATCAGCAAGTTTTTGGCTTCATTGAAGGCAATCAGGATATCAATGGTGATCCGATGCTACTTGCTGAATTGCTAATTGCTTAAATATATAAATTATGTTTCATTTTTAAATTACCTGAATTGCTGGCAGAATTGCTGTAAAGATAGATAGATAAATGAAGAGTTAATATATGAAATGGGTACAGGATCAAGAATTTAATTTGATTGATAGATGTATACATCCTCCCCCCTAAAGCCTCGACGAATGCACGCAAATTTCCCCGTCGACTGAATCACCATGTATAATTTTTTACATCTCCTTTTTTAAAACTCAGTACCTTTTCTACTTTCCTGGGTTTATTAACTGATTGATCGATTGAATGTCTGATAAAATATTTGATTGCTTTATTAATTTAATCCTTAAATGATTGATTGATTTATTTATTGATCTATTTATTGATTGACTGATTGATTGATTGAGTTGAGTGATTGATTGATTGATTTATTTATTTAATGATTAATAGATTGATTGATTAATTGATTGATTGATTGATTGATCGATTGACTGATTGATTAACTGTAGTTGGGACTCATCAGTTGACGGGACACAAGGTTGCCATCAAGGTGCTGAACAGGCACAAAATCAAGAGCCTGGATGTTGTGGGTAAGATAAGACGAGAGATACAGAACCTCAAGCTCTTCCGTCATCCTCACATCATCAAACTGTGAGTCACTATGTTTTAAATATGACAGAAAGGCTAAAATCAAATAAAAGTGTGTATAGTATAACTACGTAACCTGTATACATGTATGATATTATAATATACAGTCTTTGGGTCTTGGTTTAATGAATTTAACATGAATTTAGCGATAATTTGTTCTAAAGATTAGTTGTTTGTTCTATCTATGAACAGTGTGCAATTCTAAAGTTAAAGCTTAAGCCTAGTTTTACTAAGCATAGCTAAGACTAAGCCTAGTTTAACTAAACCTAGCTAAGACTAAGCCTAGTTTAACTAAACCTAAGACTAAGCCTAGTTTAACTAAACCTAGCTAAGACTAAGCCTAGTTTAACTAAACCTAGCTAAGACTAAGCCTAGTTTAACTAAACCTAGCTAAGACTAAGCCTAGTTTAACTAAACCTAGCTAAGACTAAGCCTAGTTTAACTAAACCTAGCTAAGACTAAGCCTAGTTTAACTAAACCTAGCTAAGACTAAGCCTAGTTTAACTAAACCTAGCTAAGACTAAGCCTAGTTTAACTAAACCTAGCTAAGACTAAGCCTAGTTTAACTAAACCTAGCTAAGACTAAGCCTAGTTTAACTAAACCTAGCTAAGACTAAGCCTAGTTTAACTAAACCTAGCTAAGACTAAGCCTAGTTTAACTAAACCTAGCTAAGACTAAGCCTAGTTTAACTAAACCTAGCTAAGACTAAGCCTAGTTTAACTAAACCTAGCTAAGACTAAGCCTAGTTTAACTAAACCTAGCTAAGACTAAGCCTAGTTTAACTAAACCTAGCTAAGACAAAGCCTAGTTTAACTAAACCTAGCTATGACTAGGCCTAGTTTAACTAAACTTAGCTAAGACTAGGCCTAGTTGAACTTAGCTTAACTAAGACTAGGCCTAGTTTAACTAAGCCTAGCTAAGGCTAAGCCTAGTTTAACTAAGCCTAGCTAAGGCTAAGCCTAGTTTAACTAAGCCTAGCTAAGGGTAAGCCTAGTTCAACACTGTGCGGGGTTCAAATCCTTGGCTTGCCCATCACTGACATCGCTTTTGAGTGAGGAAACTGACGTTAACCTTAGCTTTTCCAGCTTTATGGTTTCAATATATCAAGGATTCTTTTATGATTTTATTATAAGAAATCATAAAGTTATTTGTAGTTTGAGGGTTTTTATTTTTTGACTGAATGCTATCATTTTTAGATAGATAAATTTATTAATCGATTAATTGGCTGATTAATTAGTTGATACATTAAGCGAGGAAAGAGAAGCAGAGGCAGACCGAGATTTGGAGGTTTGTTAGATAATTATTTAAAGATCTACCCGTGTGTGAAAATGAAGAGGAAAGCGGAAGACAGAGAAGAGTGAAGGCGTTACATACCATGGACCTGCCTATAGGCAGTGGACTAAGAGAGAGACATTAAGTAAAAGATTGATTTATTGTATGAGTGATTGATTGAGTGGGTCATTAATTGATTAATTGGCTGATTTATTAATTTATACTTGTACATTGATTGATTGATTGATTGATTGATTGATTGACGTGCACAGCTATCAGGTGATCAGCACCCCTACAGATATATTCATGGTGATGGAGTATGTGGGAGGTGGAGAATTGTTTGACTATATCATCAAGCATGGCAAGGTAGCTTCCCTCTCCTTACATGTATTTATTTATGTACTTTACGCATATTTAAAAAAGAAAAGCTAAGGTTAACGTCAGTTTCCTCACTCGTAAGCAATTTCAGTGACGAGCTTGCCCAGGATTTGAACCCGTACATACTGATCCGCGGTCGAGTATGTTAATTTCATAACTTATATTAACAGCTTTGTCTGTCCAAAAGCTGAGTATAGCCTCAGTTTTCTCTCTATAGTGTGTCAAAAACTGACTTTGATGGCATTGATATACTATACCCACTAATTTGTTCTGGAAAACCTTGATTACTGACTGGCTAATTGAATGACCAATGTTTGACTGATTGATTGATTACTTGTTTGAGTGACTGATTTATTAGTGTAGAAATTAATTGATTAATTAATTGATTGACTGATTGAATACTTGCTGGAGTGATATATGGATTAGTGTATTAATTAATTGATTGATTGATTGGCACAGCTGAAGGAGAACGAGGCACGGAGGTTCTTCCAGCAGATCATCTCAGGGGTGGACTACTGTCACCGACACATGATAGTGCACAGAGACCTCAAGCCTGAGAACCTCCTGCTCGACAAAGACCTCAACGTCAAGATTGCTGACTTCGGTTTGTTTTCATATTGATTTTGTGATTGATTGATTGACTGACTGAATGACTAATTGATTGATTGTTTTATTGGATGACTGACTGACTGATTGATTGATTGACTGATTAATTGGTTGAAAACCTGCTGCTCGACAAAGACCTCAACGTCAAGATCGCTGACTTCGGTTTGTTTTCGGTTTGATTGCGTGATTGATTGATTGTTTGATTGACTGACTGAATGACTAATTGATTGATTGTTTTATTGGATGACTGACTGACTGATTGATTGATTGATTGATTGACTGATTAATTGGTTGATTATTTGAGTATTGCTTACTTTTCTCATTCGATAATATTTTTATTTGTCACTTATAATTTATAATATTTTATAATCAATAGTAATATCGGGGTTTACACGCTATGGATCGATGGACTGCTGACTGAATGATTGACTGAGTGACTGATTGATTGATTGATTGATTGATTGATTGATTGCCAGGCCTGTCTAACATGATGAGTGATGGGGAGTTTTTAAGGACAAGCTGTGGCTCTCCAAACTATGCTGCCCCTGAGGTCATCAGTGGCAAGTATGTGCTTTACTAATATATTGTTAACATTTATGATCTCTACTAATATATTGTTAGCATTAATTATCTCTACTAATATATTGTTAACATTTATGATCTCTACTAATATATTGTTAACATTTATGATCTCTACTAATATATTGTTAACATTTATGATCTCTACTAATATATTGTTAACATTTATGATCTCTACTAATATATTGTTAACATTAATTATCTCTACTAATATATTGTTAACATTTATTATCTCTACTAATATTTTATTAACATTAATTATCTTTATTAATTTAGTAGAAATATTGTATCCTGCCACCAACGACGATAGTTTAGTAATAAATATTGATAATAATAAACATCATCTTAATCATTTTGCCTTGAATCCCAGTTTAATTAGGGTCAGGGTACATATGGAAAGTCTTTTTTATTCGTTTTAGAAATTTTTGTTTAACTGATTGATTGATTGATTAGACTGTATGCAGGCCCTGAGGTGGACGTATGGAGCTGTGGTGTGATACTGTACGCTCTCCTGTGTGGCACGGTCTGTCTCATTTCTGATGTTTAGTAAATTAAAATATTTGTTAGGGTCATTCTGATGTTTTAATAAATTAAAATTTTTGATTGGGTCATTTCTGATGTTTTATTAAATCAAATCTTTGATTGGATCATTTCTGATGTTTTAGTAAATCAAATCTTTGATTGGGTCATTTCTGATGTTTTAGTAAATTAAAATCTTTGATTAATTCACTAATTTAGTTCGATTAATTGAAGTCTTTCATTTTATTCAATGATTACCTGATAGTTTAACAATTACCTGACAGTTTAACGATTACTTAACATTGTAATGATTACCTTCCAGTTTAAGGACTACCTGACAACATTTTAGCGAATACCGTAAAGTTTAACAATTGCCTGACAGTTAACGATTACCTGACAGTTTAATGATTACGTGACAGTTTAGCAATTACCTGACAATTTAGCGATTACCTGACAGTTGAACTGTTGCATGATGATTTAACACATTACCTGACATTCAAAATTTAATGTCTACTTGACAATTTTATGATTACCTGCCAGTTTAAAGATTACCTGACAACAGTTTAGTGATTACCTGACAGTTAGCGATTCTTCATATGCAGAAGGTAACTACAATTGTCTTAAGCACTTAATAGTACAAAATTAAAAGTGATTTTTCAAGATTAATTAAATCAAACAAGAGTAGATTGAGAGTAGATGCAAGGGTGAGATGATAAATGGAGATAGAATACTAAGTCAGGGGTGGAGCTAAGGAAGGTAACAGATTTTAAGTATTTGGGGTCTGTAATAGAGGATAATGGGGAGTTGGAAAAGGAAACCTCCTTTTCCAACTCCCCATTATCCTCTATTACAGATCCCAAATACTTAAAATCTTACTAGTAGGATTCAGGCTGGATGGGCACCTGGAATTTGCACCGTTTTGGACCTTCCTTGTGCTTAACGGCTTGGATTTTTCAGATTGGATTATCAGTAGTGATTGATGTTGTCATGGATGACAGTAGCACTCTAATAGCTGCTATCTTATGTTATCATAATGCACTCTTGTTCTTGTTTCTTGTAGCTACCATTCGACGACGAGCACGTACCCACTCTGTTTCGCAAAATAAGAAGTTAGTCAGATACTTTTTGCAATTTTTTATTTGTCGAGTTCTTTAGAATCAGTTTAATGCAATATCTTTAATTGTAAGAATGTCGAAAATATATATAAATAAAAATTTCTCATGCTATGATTGTTTTAGATTGTTTGGAATTATTTAACATAATTGTTAATAACTAGATATTAGTAGTAATTGTTTACTTATGATTATTATTTACAACATTTTTTAACCTTTCTTGTCATTCGGTATTGCAGGAGTTGCCTCTTAATTAGTCTGACAACCTGCTTAGCACTTTTATTACTCTGTGTTTTATTTAATTTATGAATCATAATTTAATATATTCAGCAATGTATTATATGCTTTTGTAAGTTATTATCAAAAATCAGTTCTGGCCAAATGATCATATCATGTTTCTTTGATAATTCACACCTACCGTAATTTATGTAATTTTATTTTTCAGTATTTGGCTAATTAATTGACTAATTGATTGGTTAATTGATAGGTCTACTGAATGATCGGTTATTGATTGATTGGTTTAATGATTGACTGATTGGTTGAATGATGATGGATTGATTGATAGATCAATGAAATGATTAGTTGTAGATTGATTGACTGATGGTTGATTGATTGATTGACTGATTGGTTTATCAGTTGATTGATTGATGATGATTGATTGATTGATGATGATTGATTGATTGAATGTTTGTTTGATTGATTGATGTAGGTGGGTTGTTCACAGTACCTGATCATGTAAGTAAAGTGCCGGTGACTCTGATCAAGAGAATGCTTCACGTAGACCCCATCAAGCGAGCAAGCATCAAAGATGTCAGGTCTGCTCTATGTTGTCACGTTGTCAGTACACTGTCTGTTGCTGCTCTATGTTGTTATGTTGTCGGTACACTGTCTGTTGCTGCTCTATGTTTTCATGTTGTCGGTCCACTGTCTGTTGCTGCCCTATGTTGTCATGTTGTCAGGCCACTGTCTGTTGCTGCTCTGTGTTGTCAGTACACTGGCTGTTGCTGCTCTATGTCATCAGTCCACTGTCTGTTGCTGCTCTATGTTGTCATGTTGTCAGTCCACTGTCTGTTGCTGCTCTATGTTGTCATGTTGTCAGGCCACTGTCTGTTGCTGCTCTACGTTATCAGTACACTGTCTGTTGCTGCTCTATGTTGTCAGTCCACTGTCTGTTGCTGCTCTATGTTATCAGTCCACTGTCTGTTGCTGCTCTATGTTGTCAGTCCACTGTGTGTTGCTAGCAGCTCTATGTTATCAGTACACTGTCTGTTGCTGCTGTATGTTGTCAGTCCACTGTCTGTTGCTGCTCTATGTAAACAGCAACGTGTTTCAAATTGTTACTCCACGTCCTATTTCACCTTCTTCTGAGTATTCTTGTTGGATTTTGGTTACTGCTCTTTGATTTATGTACAAGTTTAAAATTATTCTTCTCTCTTTCCAGTCAGTTCCTATTCTTTTCAAGATATTCAGCATCGTTATCCTATCAATCCTGTCAAAGGCCTTCTTAAAGTCCGCAAAACATACAAAGACATCATATCCATATTTAAAATTACTGCCAGAATATTATTTTCTCTCAGCCGTTGATGATGATTGGATGATTGATTTGATGGCTGATATGATTGATGGATTATAATTATAGAGATTATGAATAGTTTGAAGTAAATAACCAGATGTAGACTTAGTGCTTGATTGTTTGATTGATAGAGTGATTTAATGATTAATTGATTGATTATTTGTTTGGTTGTTGATTCTTGATTGACCGATCAATCGATTGATTGATTGATTAACTGATTGATTGATTGATTGATTGTAGAGACCACGAGTGGTTCAAGGTAAATCTACCTGAGTACCTCTTCCCCTCAGCGAGTGACGTGGACGCCTCGGTGGTCGATACAGACGCTATCCGAGAAGTCTGCTTGGTCAGTCTGATTGTTCTTACATCATCATCATCATCGTTCATCAGCATCATCATCATCTTCATCATCATTTTCATCATCATAGTCATCATCATAGTCATCATCATCATCTTCATCATCATCGTCGTCATCATCATCTTCATCATCATCATAATCATCATCTTCATCATAGTCATCATTATCGTCATCATCATCATCGTCTTTATCATCGTCATCAGCATCATCTTCCCTTGAGTTTCAGTTTAACTAGGGTTGGGATTAAAAAAATTTAAGTAATTTCTGGAGCCTGCGCTATCACCAAGCAAATGCCCTTTCTGACGTTGGTTTGCATCTTAGTGCTTTGTCGCCTTCTACGACACGTGCAGTCACTGGTTGGTCTATTCTTCAGCAACCCGGACGCAGCGAAGCTATTTCACGAGTCTGATGATAATTCTTACATTGTAATAAATAAATTTTCCGACATTATAACACTTTTTATAAACTTTTAAATTATTTCGAAATTTGTATGCCAGAAGTTCTCTTAAGCTAAAGTCTGATTATTGGTTTGTTGTCTCAAAAGAGCGTGAATGCCGAAGTGATCACTGGATTTGAACCCTGCACCTACTGATCCACAGATGAGCAACTTATCAATTCGCTATCGGCTCATTCCTCTAGGCACCTAAATCATCTAAATCGTTAAATGCTCATAATGCCAGTAGCCTAACAGTGGCAGTTTAAAGCGTCCGTTTAGCGTCAGTTTCAGCTTTTCCTACTGATGTATTTTCTTATTGCATTACATACGTAACGTTGCAATTTGGAATGAATGTGACCAGTGCGGCATAAAGTTTTGCTTAATTCTATGTAATTAACTCGCCTGATCAAACTTTTTTGACAGTTTCATTTCTTCGTGAGTGTGATAGATGTTTTTGAAGAAAATTCAATTTTGTTCCGTGGTAAAATTTATTTATTATATAATATGACGAATGATGAATTTATTGGTGGATACAAAATTTATGTAGGAATTAATTGCTGAATACTTTATTTCATTGATTTATTTACTGATTTTTCCATTGATTTGTTGACTCATTGACTGGTCAATGAATGATGTAATGATAGATTAATCGATTGATAAACTGATTGACTGGTCAATTGATCGACTGATGGAGTGACTGGTTGACTGACTGACTGATTGATTTACTCATTAATTGGCCAATTGATTAATTGATTAAACGATTAATTAATTAAATGATGGATTGAACAACTGACTGAACGATTCATTGAATAATTGATTGATTGAATGATTGATTAGTTGAACGATTGATTGATGGAACAATTGATTGATTTTATCCATTGTTTGATGGATTGAGTGAGTGATTGATTGAATGATTGATTGGTTGAACGATTGATTGATGGAACATTGGATTGATCGATTAATCGATTGATTAATTGATCGATTGATTGACGGAGCAGAAGTGTCAGGTGTCAGAGATGGACGTGCACGCAGCACTGTTGAGCGGAGATCCACAGGATCAGTTAGTGATAGCCTACAATCTCGTCGTGGACAACAAGAGGATGGCCGATGAGACGCCGTCCAAGCTCGAGATCAGAGACTTCTTCGTAGCGTCCAGCCCCCCTGGGTCCAAGGAACAGTTTTCTCTGGTATAGTCCTATTTACTGTTTTGACGTCCCTACCATTGCCTTATGGCGAGGAATCGGACCTTAAATTCTTATTGATTGGTTGATTTAATGCCTCTGATAGCTTACTAAAAGAGGTCATAGAAGGCAGAATGGAAGGAAAGAGAAGCAAAGGCAGATCGAGATTTGGAATGTTAGATGATTTAGAGATCCACACGTATGTGGACATGAAGATGAAAGCGGAAGACAGAGAAGCGTGGAGGCTTTATGTACCATGGACCTGCCTGTAGGTAGTACAGAGAGAGAGAGAGAGAGAGAGAGAGAGAAATTTTGTTAATGCTCCTGTCTTGACATGACGGGAAAATTCTAAGCTTAACACGGCCCAGCCAACACTATTTTAATTGACAAGTCTGCTTGAAAACGTTGCCTACGTGAAATTAATTTTAGATTTTAGATTTTAAATTCGATGCTTAATATGTTGCTTGCTATACATCTGTGCAAAGTTGCTTGTGACGTGTTACCTTTTTAGTTATTTTGTTCTTGGCTGTTTTTTTGTTTATTTGATCTGCTTATTTGAGTTTTTTAATTTATTTTGCACAGGGATCACCAGTACGCTCACATCCTGAGAAAATGCCAGGTTAGTTGTAGTTCAATGAGCTATTTCATTAGGGCCTTACTTCTCCTCAGCACATTTCTTTTGCAGATTGATTTGGGTGAATTGATCTGTAGTTTTATGTGCTGTGGGGACGTCCCTGATATCATCCTTTGATGAGAAAACCGACGTAAAACATTTAGTATTATTGTTGTTATTATGAAATTATTAGTATTATTACCTTTACTACTATTATTAAAGTTGTTATTATTATTAATATTGATTTTTGAACTTTTTTGCTTGTCCATGATTTATTGTATTATTGATTTTATGTCCTAGTATTCTATGATGCTATAGGTGCAAAGTTAAGTGTACTAATTTCTGCTGGATATTTACACTAAAGCAACGTTTGCTATATTAATTCATTGATTGATTTATTGATTCTATTGATTGATCTATTTATTTATTGATTGGATTGATTGATTGACTGACTGATTGATTTATTGATTGATTTATTGATTATATTGATTGATTTATTGATTGATTGACTGCAGATATTCACACGACGCCCACACTGGACCCTATAGCTCTTGTAGAGAAGAAGACGGCGCCATTCAAAAAAGCAAAGTGGCATTTAGGTCAGTGATCTAATTTCCCTTAGCTTTTATGCTCTGTAAATTGCAATGCACAAATAAAGTGTCATCTTCTTCACTTGAATACCAGTTTAACTAGGGTCGAGATTAGATAATTGTATAGCAATTTCTGGAGCCTAGGCACTCACCAACCGAATGCCCTTTCTGACCTTTGGATCGTAGTACTTTGTTGCCTTTTTACGCTAAATGTAGTCTATAGTTGGCCTATTCTTACCTGGACACAACACGAGGGAAATACAAATAAATAAATTTTAAAAATTTCTCATAACAAGGTTATTTTTATTAATTTTATTATGCTATTTTTATTATAAATGCATTTATTTTTGCTTCAAGTTTTCCTTTAATTGTCTACTAGCCTCTAGTTATTCTTAATTTGCAGAAAATCCTGTATCTAATGTAGAAGATACTTTTGCATTTTCCCTGACGGCCAATATTCCTTAGAATTTTTACTAAGAATTTTTCTCTTAGTTTTGATTTTGTGTTTATTTTTATATGTTTGTTTTGTGATTTTTCATCTTTTAGTTTAACTGTACGTCCATACGGTTGTAGCATGGTGGTCATTTCTATTAGTTTGTATAAACTTGCATATGCTTTTGTATTGATATATTGTTGTCGAAATTTAAAAAAAATAGTTAGCAAGTGACTGCTGCAGAATATTGCTGTTGTATGGTGGACAATTCTTTCATTACATGTGGCGTTGAGTGATGGACTCGGATTTAACACATTTGTTAAGTTGTCCAACTGCGGAAGTGCAGTGATTGGTACAGTGGCATACAACGAAGTGAAATTATATTCCTGATGAAATCTATCATTTTTATTTCGGGTTAAACTGTTGTTATTTATGCATTTGACAGGCATTCGCTCTCAGAGTAGACCAGCTGATATAATGCAGGAGGTCTACAGGGCCATGAAAAACTTAGACTATGTGAGTTGTTTTGAGATCTATTTGTCTTTGTAATAAAAATAAAAATAAAAATAATATTAATAACAAACATCTGGTTCTTTACACCCGGGGTAAAAATAATAATAATAAAGGTTTAACGTCCTTTTGCTGATCCGAGGACGATGTCAGGGACGTCATTAAGCTATGTCATTGTCTCTGTCTCTATCTACATCTACTTCTCTCTGTCTCTTTACTTCTCTCTCTGTCTCTAATTCTTTCTCTCTGTATATCTATCACCTCTCTCCGTCTCTTTATCTACCTCTCTCTTCTCTCTATCATTCTCTCTCTGTCTCTTTCTCTACCTCTATTGCTCTGTCTCTCTATGTACCTTTCTCTGTCTCTCTGTCTACATCTCTCTGTCTCTCTATCTACCTTTCCCTGTCTCTCTGTCTACTTTTCTCTGTCTCTATATCTACGTCTCTCGGTCATTCTATCTACCTCTTTCTATTATTTTTGGCGTTATTTTGGATAAGTTATTTTCTAAAATTTATTTCTACTGATTAAATAATATATTTTACTAATTTACCTCCGCTAGTTGTGATCTCTCTCTTAGTGCACTGCCTACTGACAGGTCCATGGTATATAACGCCTCCACTCTTCTCTGCTTTCCTCTTCATGTCCACATATGAGTGGATCTTTAAATCATCTAACATACCTAATCTCGGCCTGCTTCTGCCTCTTTTTTCCTTCCATGCTACCTTCTGTGATCTCTTTTAATAGACCTCCCCTCTTAGAATGTGTCCTATCCAGCTCTTCTTTCTATTTCTTAATACATTTATCAACTGTCTGTCTGTGCCAACTCTCTCCAGAACTTCCTCATTTGTAACCTTTTGAGTCCAGCTAATCCTCTCCCTTCTCCAAATCCACATATCCAATGCCTCTGGTTTCCTAATATCCTCCTTCCTTGAGATCCATGCTTCGCATCCATATAATTGGCAATGAATAGATTATTGCATTATTCGCTTGAGTGTCTACTTTGAACTGCCGTTTCAAATTGATGAATTAAATAAAATTAAGTTAGGTAGAATATTTTAAATGAGTATTATCCGGTGAAATTTCGAAAAAGCTGTGCTTTTTATATTTTACAGCCGAATATTTTCTATAACGTAGTCGATTCAAAACTGACTAAACTTAACTTTTATGTCCGAAAATATCATATAATTTCATTATTCAAGGCGTATAAAGGAGATAAAAAATATGATATGTCTGTCTTATTATCTTATTATTTTTATATTCTTGTATTATTTTTATTATTTCTATATCTTTTATTATTTGTATATATTGTATTTATTATTATATATTTATTTCGTGTTTATTGCTTTTTTATTGAGTATTAACTTGATCGTATAATTTTAAATGAACTGGTTAATTTCTCAGGATTGGAAGACAGTGAACAACTATCATGTACGTGTGCGCAGAAGGAATCCTGTGTCAGGAAAATACGTGAGTTTAATATTGCGCTAACACCCTTTTTTAATGCTACCATTTATTTTGATTTAAATAAGAGTTTCTTTGTGTGTAACAATTTCTCTATTTCTCCATAAATGTGGTAGTTTTTGCGCTCGCCTTTGCGAGTCCATAAGGATTGAATTGTATTAGTGTGTTCAGAAATAGGAAGAAGAGTTGGATAGGACACATCCCAAGAGGGGAAGGTCTATTAAAAGAGGTCATAGAAGGTAGAATGGAAGGGAAAAGAGGCAGGGGTAGGCCGAGGTTAGGTATGTTAGATGATTTAAAGACCCACTCATATGTAGAAATTAAGACGAAAGCGGAAGACAGAGAAGAGTGCAGGCGTTATATACCATAGACCTGCCAGTGGGCAGTGCACTAAGAGAGAGAGGAGGATTTAATTAGGACAATTATGATCATTAGGACATAATTAGGGCATTTTCTGAACCGAGGTTTAAACTGTGGTTTAGTTGTGCATCTGTGGTAGATAATGTACGCCTGTTTCAATCGTTATTCAAGAAATAACGTGCAGTAACTTCAAGGTCAACCGTCAAAATTATATCGTTCAGCAAATGTCAGTGCTGACTGTCGGGCCGATTTACCAATCAGCTTAGTTCAAAAACAAACCTAGAAGTTTACTTATTAAAACTGCGAATCATCTAATATCTACATTTACTAAGCTCGTCTTGATCCACAGATCACTTTGAACTCGAAGGAGAGTTAAAACTACCGATCAGAAATTTCGATATTCAATCAATGTTATGTGGTTATTAACTACAAGATCAACTGCCAAAATTCTAGCGCTCAGCCAATGGCAGCGCTCTCCTTCAGGGTGGTCAGCCAATCAGCTAACTTCATAAACAAAACCAGAATAGTGCTTCTTAATCTGTGGTTTAGCTAATCCATGATGTAAAGTTTGTAAACCCCACAATTTGGTATTCTGTAAGCCTGACTCGTGGTTTAAAGAAAAGAGAGGCGTAGCTACGCCTCTCTTTTCTTTAAACCTTTTTCTCTCTAAAGAAAAGAGAGGCGTAGCTACGCCTCTCTTTTCTTTACACCACGAGTCAGGCTTACAGAATACCAAATTGTGACAACTCCGTAGTTTTCACCTCTGTTGAGGTTTAAACTGCGCATTATTTCGCTAATGAATACGGCCATAATTCGCAAGTTAAATCTCTAAAATTAGAGGAACAACTACTTAGTTCGTGAGTCAAGCTTACGTAATGCAAGATAGTGATTGATTCTGTTGTTGAAACCATTGTTGAGGTGGTCTGCGATTTATCTATTCCTGTAATATTAGTCGACTAAACATGACATGCGAATATTTTGGTTACTATGTCGAAATGATTCTCTTTGACGACCTGCCATTAACCCTGATAACGGATTAAATCGACCTGACTTTAAACCTTCATCAGTCTTAAACTATTCTTAACTCTATCCCTAATCCTAATTCTATACCAAACCCTAGTCATAACCTGAATAAAAGGACACGCTTACTAAAATTTTGCAGATATTAAACTTTTGGCCGAACACTAGAGAGAGAGAGTATGTTGGTTTATTTAAATTAGAAATCCATTTTACATGAAGCCTATGAACCCAAAGACGTTCATTTGGCAAATTTATCTAAAGTAGTATGATATAAATACTTAATTGATCGATTGATTGTTCTTTGCTTAATTGTTTGTTTGATTGACTGATTGATTGAGTGACTGATTGATCGATTGATTGATTGATTGATTGATCGATTGATTGATTTATTGATCGATTGACTTACTGGCTGACTGATTGATTGATCTATTGATTGATCTATTGATTAATTTATTTATTGATATTGATCTATTGATATCGATTGACCTGGATCAGAAGAACTCATTGCTAGACATCAATAGTCTCGACACGCAGGATCATCTGATTGATTGATTGATCTATTGATTGATTGATTGAGTGATTCATCTATTGATCTATTGATTGATTGGGGTAGGTTAAGATGAGTCTACAGTTGTATCAGGTAGATCAGAAGAACTATCTGCAGGACTTCAAGAGTCTAGACACTCAAGATCATCTGATTGATTGAGTGATTGATTGATTGATTGATTGATCTATTGATTGATTGCGATAGGTTAAGATGAGTCTACAGTTGTATCAGGTAGATCAGAAGAACTATCTGTTGGACTTTAAGAGTCTAGACACTCAGGATCATCAGATTGATTGATTGATTGATTGATTGATTGATTGATCTATTGATTGATTGGGGTAGGTTAAGATGAGTCTACAGTTGTATCAGGTAGATCAGAAGAACTATCTGTTGGACTTCAAGAGTCTAGACACTCAGGATCATCAGATTAATTGATTGATTGATCTATTGATTGATTCATGTATTGAGTGATTGGCTGATCTATTGATTGATTGATTGATTGATCTATTGATTGATCTAATGATTGATTGGGTAGGTTAAGATGAGTCTACAGTTGTATCAGGTAGATCAGAAGAACTATCTGTTGGACTTCAAGAGTCTAGACACTCAGGATCATCCTGACGCAGCGAGAGTCAAGCGCATGACCAAGGCGAGCATGTGCTCCTCCACTGACGACCCCGCAGGTCTCTCTATCATTATGTACTAGTTGAATGAGTGGCTGAATGGTTAGCACGCTTGTCTGAGAAGCGAGAGGTCATTGGTTCAAATCCCAGCTAGAGTGTCCCTTAGAAATACTGAAATTGACATTAAACTTGCCTTTAATCAATCGTCAATGATTAATTAGAAGTTTACGTCCGGTTCTTCGCCTTAACGCAATGTCAGGGACGTCTCAAACGGCCTCTATACCAATAGACGCTAAAGAATAAAACGATGACGACTAATCAATCAACCAATAATCAAGAAGAATTTACCGTCCGGTTCCTCGCCATAAGACAATATCAGGGACGTCTCTTGCAGATTCTACACAAACAGGCGCCAAAGCACCACACGATGACGACTGAGTACACAGAGACCACAAGATAAAGCAGTTTGATACTGCTGCAAGTCTAAGATCCAAGGCAAGCTGGTCAAAATTTAGACCTATTGCGGAAAGAGATGTCACTAAGTATACAAAGACCCAAGAGAAAGCGAGATAAAAAAATCAGTGCAAGTCCAAAATCAGAGGCAAAGATTCAAAATATCTTTATTGTTTTTAAAATTATGTAAGAGATACACATAATTCCCCGTGTAGGTCCGGGTTGTTGAAGAGTTGACCAACCGGTGACTGCACGTGTCGTAGAAGGCGACTAAAGCACTAAGATCTACACCAACGTCAGAAAGGGCATTCGGTTGGTGAGCGCCTAGGCTCCAGAAATTGCTACAAAAAGTTAAACAAATGGAAAAGTCTCAAATAAGGGAATGGCTGGTGATGTGTTGTAGAACCAAGAGGATATGAGACAGTCTGTTTGTATCCCGACCCTGGTTAAACTGGGATTAATGGCGGATGATGATGATGATGATGATGATGGTGATGGTGATGATGATGATGATGATGATGATGATGATGATGATGATGATGATGATGTTGATGATGATGTTGATGATGATGTTGATGTTGATGATGATGTTGATGTAAGAGATAGACATAAGACTAAAGCGAGAGCACCAATGCTGCCCTGTAAGTATCCATGAGCTAAACATATAATTACATTTAATGTCTATGGATATATCCTGTTTGTCATCAGCCGATGGCTATTTCGACAAGATATCCGACTACGGATCAGTATGTGTGGGTTCAAATCCTGGCCCCGCCCGTCACTGATATAGCTTTTGAGAGATCATTTCTTTTGCAGGACGGTAATATCGGCTTACAGCTTTAACTAAGTCCTAAGTCCTATAAGTCCTGAAGCTGGCGTTATATATTTTGCAGGATGTTAACGATCCTATGACATACCTTTACCTATTCTATACGTAATATAAGATTTCTTGAATGCATGGTTACTGCTGTGAATGGGTTAGACTTGTATTAATATGTAAACAATGTGAGTGACACGGAGATACTGGATCTTAATGATGTTTGAAATTTGACTAATACAAATTTTGTGTGATGTTTCTACTGGACAGTTTTAGACTGAAATGTCGCAGGATATGATTTAATGTTTTCAGATTTTCTTAATAGTGGTAACTCTGCTGCTCGTTGATGAGAATTAGAATGTCAAAGAATGGTTCGGCAACAGCTGCATGTGTAGAAAGAGCTGCTGAACACTGATAGCGTATAAAGATGAAGTTAGACTCTTTGGATCTGTATTTATTTATATATGTGTGCTTGTATGTGTGTATGTATGTGTGCCGACATAAGTAGGAGTGGAGTAAGAAGGAACTCAGTTCAGGACAGACTCTTTGGATGTGTGCTTGTATGCTTGTATGTATGTATGTGTGTGTGTGTGTGCAGATATAAGTGGAGTAGGAGTGGAGGAAGAAGGTAATTTAGAGGAACTCAGTTCAGGACTGACTCTTTGGATGTGTGCTTGTATGTGTGTATGTATGTGTTTGTGCAGATATAAGTGGAGTAGGAATGGAGGAAGAAGGAGATTTAGAGGAATTGAGTTCAGGACAGACTCATCAGATACTTGAATTCTTTGAGATGTGCTGCAATCTGATCTGTGCTCTAGCTAAATAGTCAACTACTGAGTTAACGCCGCTAGCCAATCAGATTCTTTTTATTATCAACGCTAACCAATCAGATTCCTTACCTTTTAAACGCTAGCCAATCAGATCCCGTAAATTTATTAACAAAAGCCATTCAGATTTTTTAAAATATTGACAGTAATAAATCGGGATGCTAAGATTTTCAAAAGTTTTCAATTTCCTATTATAGAAATTAACTGAACTTTCAAATCTAATTGAAGAAATAATAAGCATCAGTCAGTTTGATTTCAGAAAATACCTACTGTAGTCAATTGGATTTTGAGTATAGTTAGCATAGATAGGATAGAGAAATTGACTAATCCTGCCAAATTTTATTTAATATGATTAAATCTTAAATTCTTCGTCTTATATTTTGAGAGACATTTCTGATCTAGTTTTCATCTCTAATTAGAAACGTAAAAGCGATTATTTTCCTGTCTTTCAAGCTACTTCAAATTATGGGAACTTTATTTTTATTTTTTTCTATTTTATTTCTGTTAGTTATACCTTGATGCTGAACGCCTCTTTCAGATTTGAATACGTACTAAATTTCACGTTTAATGCTTTTATTGTATATGTGGAGATTTTTAGTAATCATATTATATTGTCCATAAGTAATATTTAGTCCATGATGTATTATGATTGCTATTAGGGCCTATTATAATTATGTACTCATAATTATACTAAATTTAATTAACTGAATGATTAATTAATCTTTAGTTAACTAAATGATTAAATGATAATAATAATCATATATTCATAGAAATTTAGCTAATTGATTTACATTTTTGCATAGTCGTAGATCATTGTATATCGTGCTGTTGATTGAGATCAGTTTGATTTAAATTAGACATGTTTTTGTCAGCCGTATAGATTAGGTATGTTAGATGATTTAAAGATTCACTCGTATATAGACATGAAGAGGAAAGCGGAAGATAGAGAAGAGTGGAGGCGTTATATACCATGGACCTGCCAGTAGGCACTGCACTAAGAGAGAGTTTTGGTCACCTGTAATATGCCTACTAGTAAAAATGTTAACGCGTATTATAGTGAAATGATCAACAATTTTGATCATTTCTTAATCTGAAAGCTTTTTAAAACCTGCATCCCACATTAACAAAGTTTAGCTACAATTATTACATAGTATAGTTTTATTTGTTTAGCATTTGAATTCGTCTTATAAATACAGCATACTTGAGACTTACAACTCTGAACAAGATGCTTTTAATTTTTAAAATTTAACCCTCTTGCTTTTTTCAAAATTTAAAACAGACCTAACCAGTTTCCTAAAAGGCGACTGCGTCAGGTATTGAAGATAACAGGAGTAACTTTCTTGTAACTTCTCCGAGGTAAAGGATAGATACTTGTAGATAGTCTTTGTTGTGTGATCGATTTGTTGATAGAACAATTGCTCATTACTAACCGTAAGAGTTGTGAGTAGGGATATGTATCTTGAACCTGCCTTTATATTAAGGTCTCAACAGAACATTGTCGGTATATTATGCTTAGAATCGGTATATTGTGCAGAGAATCGGTATATTATGCTTAAAATCGGTATAATATGTTGAGAATCGGTATAATATGTTGAGAATCGGTATATTATGTTGCGAATCGTTATATTATATTGAGAATTGGTATATTATGTTGAGAATCGGTATATTGTGCAGAGAAATGGTATATTATGCAGTGGCACAGTAGACAATCATTTATTTGATTTAAATCTAATTCAGCTGTTGAATGGTTTGTCTTATTTAGTAACTGATTTTGTTTATAATTGAATGATCTTCTTATTAATCTAGACTTTAGGGTTTTGATTGAATTTATGTTTTTTATTCTACTGTTGTTTAGAACATCAAGCGGGAGCGGTTCTACAAATAACCTTGAAAATATATCTGACCTTGACGTTTGACCCTCATTTTAAGAGAAAAAGGGTTATGAAGCTGATGTCCTCAATAATTTCACCCTTGACTTGTTTTCCCCTTTCTTGTTCTTTTATCTTTTGTTCACATCTCTCTCTCTCTCTCTCTCTCCTTCTCTCTATCTCTCTCTCTGTCCCTCGCTCTCTCTTTCTCTCTCTCTCCCTCTCTCTCTATCTGTCCCTCTCTCCCTCTTTTTTTCTCTCTCTCCTTCTCTCTCTCTCTCTGTCCCTCACTCTCTCTCTCTCTGTCCCTTACTCTCTCTCTCTCTCTCTCTCTCTCTCTCTCTCTCTCTCTCTCTCTCTCTCTCTGTCTCTCTCCCGTGTTCTGCCAAATGGCTGGTGGTTTCCCATTTCCCTCCTCTGTTGTAGCTTATTCGCCTTTTACGACGTTTGCAATTTACGATAGGTAAATTGGTCTATTCTACCTTTGTTTAATGGTCATGACGCAACGCGACGCTTGCTTTACTAACAGTGTATCACTCCACACTAAACCTTATAGTAATTCAATGATAAAAATAGTTTGGGATGGTAACAAATATTCTTACTGTAAAGTTCGTATATTTAATTTGTTTTGGTATCGGCAGTGATATATATTTAAACGTGATTACAACTTCTCCTAAAACCCTTTCCCGCTACTGTTCAAATTTAATTTTTAGGCTGAATGTTTTTAAGTTGTTTTTTCTGGAGTTTGGGGGTTCGACACCTGGCGACAGATGGTTGGCCACCTCTGCTGAAGTTTTAACCCCCAGTTTTAACCGCCCCTATGACAAAACCCTGGCAAGTCTTCGACCCCCAATGATCCCTCTTAGAAAATTTAACGAATAAAACCCTGGGCTGATCCACCCCTACCCTGTTGTTCTGTTGTTTTCATTGTTGACGATTAACTGCATATACATATATTATGATATACATGTGTGATTAGTGAAATAGGTATGGAGCAACTACCTACAGGCTGAAGTTGATGTTTTATAACGATGTCGTTTTAAATTGATGTCTAGAATAGGACTGAATCTATATGCTGTTGTTTTTAAATATATCTACAAATTCGATTGAGTGGTGTTTTGTCGAATTAAATATAATGCGCTATATGTAAAAAGCTGTTTTGCATATTTCTTCTGCAAATGATTCATAATGTTCAATAATTGATCATCTTAAAATGTTTTTTATATTTTTTTATCAGTTTAGTATCGTTTATTACATACTTCTCTAAAACGTCTTCATTAGTACATAATTAAAACATATTTAAACTCAGTTTACGAATTTCTAACATAAATTTTAAAGAGAAAATACTAATGTAGATAACACATTAATTAAATGGCGGCAAAGCCAATGTCAGCGTCAGCTTCCTCACTCGAAAGCGATGTCAGTAACGAGCGAGCCCAGGATTAGAACCCCGCACACACCGATCCGCAATCGAATAAGTTGTTGGTGATGGTAGATTTAAATGCGATTCTTCACCACCCAGGGGAGGTAGACCTACCCTCAGATTCCACTCCCATCTCGCTCTTCACCAACTCCGATATCATAGAAAATTGCTTCCCACCAATCAGCTGACTGCTGCGCTCCTGCCTCATTCGAGCAGCACCAGGCTGCTGTTGATGTAGCAGTGGCAGACCAAGTAGCTGCTGATCATATCTCGTGGGAGCAGACGGAGCTCTACCGAGAGGCTGTTTCAGAGCATTGTTCTCCAGATTGGACGGACGGTTGACGTCGAACGGTGAGAGCAGGCCAGCCGTGGGTTGAGCGTAGCCATCCTGAGGCGGCTGAGAGGTGGCGGTGTCAGGACGCAGAAGAACCCGAGGGATCAACCCAGCCGGTGATTAGATCGGGTTCTGCGGCGGGTGACCCATGAACGTGGGGCGCCTCACTGCGGAGTCAACACTCACAGTGGCCAGGCTTGAGAGCTGAGGCCCTGCCCCTCGCAGAGGTTTGTGGGTCGAGGAGTGCGGTGGAGGCAGGGAGCCAGATGATCCTGGTGAGCTCACAGTAAACCCGATATGCTGTCGATCGAAGCTCTGATGTTGTTGTTGCTTCAGGAGATTGAAATGAAGCACCCGCTGAATCTGAGGCCTCCACGACTGCATCTTCTTCTTCTGTTACTTATGAAGTGTCTGACGGCCGTGACTATCGATTTGATCATGCTTCTCATGCTGTTCACAATGATCTTCAGCACTGTATTGTCCATGATAATTTTCTGCACCTTGCAGTTCATGATGTTTTTCGGTACCGAGCTGTTCATGATGATCTTCAGTACCGAGCTGTTCATGATGATCTTCAGCACCGTGATGCTGTTCATGATCAGCAATGTGTTGTTCATGATGTACCTCGGCGCTATATTGTTCAAGATGAACTTTAGCACCATGCTGATAAGGGTCGCTTCCATGGGCTTCATTATCAAATATCTCAACGTCTACTATCTCTCCCTCCACTGACGTCTCATCGTGCTGGATGTTATCATGAACATGATGATCTTGTACGTGCTCGACGTTGTCAAGTACGTCTTCATCAAACAGTTCTTCTGAAACCATCACTCCTTCCATTAGCACGTCACTTTCTGCCTCGTTATCAGCTGTTACAGACAGCTCATGAGGTGGATCATCCCCTTCGAGCAATTCGTCTCGCACCAGGTTCCATTCCACCAGGAATGGAAACTGGAGAGATCATGAGTCATGGCCGACGAGACCTTAAGCAGAACGACGTCATCCTCAACCTCCTGATCCTTCACTTCCGGTGTCAACAGCTTCAGAACATCCACTACAGGAACCTCCACCTGATCCCCCCCCCCTGCTTTTGCTTATTCTTGTAGAGCAAGGCACTGTCATTGTTGATCTTCTCTGGGTAGTTTTTCTCCGCCTCCGAGATAGCAGCCACCCCAGCCGCCGCCTCCCCAGTCTCATCATATTCTGCTGATTTATCCTCATCACCACCCTTAACGTCAGCTTCTTTTTTCTTAGTTTGGCGTCTAGGAATTTCTTTCTCTTACATTCTCGCTTCACTTTAATCTTAGACGCATAGGCTCGAATGGAAGGTAACGGCGTAGTAAGGAGCGCCAGCGTTGCGCTTGACTTTAGTTCTTGCTCTATTTTGTCCAGATCTCTATGGGTGTGGCCCACAGCAATGCTCGCAGTAGGAGTGAGACGAACAACACTCGATGGATGACAGTAGTAAGTGTCCGGTTTAGGAATCTTCTCCGCGTAGTATCTTGAATAAGATTCGGGCAAATGAGATACGTAATATCCATAACCATGACTATTCAGAGGCACCAGCGCCGATCCCTGCTGAGTCCCATAAGTCTTGATAATCGACACTGCGATGTGGTAGAAGTTCTGCAATGAGGCAAAACTAAGGTTCAATACTGGCGAAACACTACCTCTACACAGAACTCTCGAGGTCAGCGGCATCAGCAAATCCACGTCATAGCTGACTTCGTAAGCGATAGCTGAAGGTTTGTACAGCGACATATTCCCAGGATGATGTAGAACATCGAGGTAATGCAATGTCATCGATGTTGAGGGGCTTAAAGAAATTAGGGACTTCAGGCGACAACAACAACATGCGACGTTTGAAATTTGTTTGTGACTTGTCAACTATGACACAAATTTCAGCAGAACGCGGACATACAGCTCTACCTTTAAATACTTTAACTTTCTTCTTCTTCAACCCCGCCACCAAACTCACTCTATTAGCAATCTGATGATTGTGGGAAGCAGAACAATGCAGTAGTTTACCGGGTGTATCGAGAGTAGAGCCGGTGAGCCCGGACAACTCCTTGACATATGAGATCCCAGGGATGTAGGGTAGATTTGTGAGGGGACTGATGGCCACTGAGTTACGATACTCTAGAAGAAAACTGCGATCATACATAAGGATCTTACTTGATTCAGACGATTTTATTCTTGAAAATGATGATTTTTCAACCGATGAGTTCTCTAGGATATTTCCCTCTGGCTCTTCATTTGTCTTAGGGTCTGTGACTATAAAGTTCATTGCCTTTTCAGGCTTCTCTTTTCTCTTTTCACGAGTCTCGTAAACCTCGTTAACTTTAGATTCCGGATGTGGTTTACACTACTTTAGTTGTCGACTGGATGAATTGTCTATATCTCCACATATTGCTTTAGCTTCAACGATGGTCAGGTCAAGAACAGATCTGCGAGATCCTCGTCTGCTTCTTTTTGTATCAGTAGCAGCTGAGTTAAAGAGATCCATGTTATCTGCTACGACATCGTTTCTATCTTTCTTATTCAAACCTACCACTTCTAAATCATACGATGACTCATCATGAGAGATCGAGGAAAGCAGTGGATGTGCTCCATTGACAGGTTCAGAAGTTTCAAGTGGCGCTCTCAAAGGATTAAACAAACGCTTGAAATGGAATCGACATCTGAAGGCATGGCTCGTCTGGTGCATCAGCTAGATTTGTTGTCATAGCAGCTGTAGACATCGAGACAGGTAAACCATGGTAAACCATGGTAAACCATGAGAGGTAGTAGGATTCCCATTATCCTCATAAGCAGGATCATCAGAATGAGAAAACGATCCTCTAAAACAGGCAGCATTAAAGCGTTGAAGAGCCATTGAGATTCTTTGTCTCAAGAAAGAGGTTTCACGATTATCATCGGTAATATCTGAAATTTTTCTACCTAATATATTGATAAACTCTGAGGCAGCTTCATTCATTGGGCCAAATGTTTCAATTGCTATTGGCATGAAGTCGTAGACTGAAGGCAAATCCCTATATTTCTCGAGTTTCCTTCTGGCAGCCAGTTCGGTTGCTCCGCCAGCTGAAGATGACGTTACGTGAAGGTAAATATTGGCTAGGGTATCAGAGACTGTTACATCCCATGCTAAGCACTTACCCTTTTGCCACGGTATGAGCGTAAGGCCATCCGGACGCTTTCCATCAGACCGAAAGAGACCCGGAGGCTCCTTGATAGAAGGAATGCTGGCTTTGGTAAGAGCACGCCAAACGATGTCGTTAAGATTGTGATGTCGACTAGCCCTACCTGCACTCCTCTTGCACGATAGACTGTGGAAGCCTCTTGAGTCTACTATGGAACCACATGGACAAGTGTGTGGCTCACATAGCC
This sequence comes from Enchytraeus crypticus, assembly GCA_905160935.1. Classification (NCBI taxonomy): domain Eukaryota; kingdom Metazoa; phylum Annelida; class Clitellata; order Enchytraeida; family Enchytraeidae; genus Enchytraeus; species Enchytraeus crypticus. Next base: position 263,715 of record CAJHZI010000863.1, on the reverse strand, counting down.
GAGCACCAAGTCTGAAGCCAATAGCAACTCTAACGAACTCGTCATCCAAATGAAAGCCGCAGGATGAGATAGGGAAGGCGTGTAACCAGTCACTGCTTCGTGGACTAGAAACAGCCAGGAGCCTTGCTGTATCAGATGCGTCAGATTGAAAATGTAAAATCTGCTCAAAGCATTTTTCGATAGCTGCTGCATCCCAGAATTTTTGTATTTTATCTTAATCTCCAGTTGCAGCTACAGCGTTATACCGTTCAGATCATAGCGAAAGAGCAAAATCAAAGTTGACATCATGATAGGATGAGAAGTGACCTAGAATGGAATCCTGGAATCCTGAAGTGACCAGGTAGAAATGTATGAAGATATGAATGCTGAGTACCTAACCCACCTTTATTAACTGGTAGAGTAGCCTGTGACCACTGAGTATCAGACAGGACAATGTTAGACATCGTGGAATGGCACTCTTTCAGTTTATTATCAAATGTTATTAATGCTGGGTGATTGAAGCAAGGAAATGATCTCAGTGTGTACAACATTTTAGAAATACTAAGAGAATATCGAAGTATTGTCAAAGCATCATGTCTCGACATCAATGGCAATCGACTTGAGGCCAGTTCAAGATTCGCAATTTTGGCCGAGAGGGATTTGTCCATGGCAATTCCGAATGATAGAGGAGCTCCGAGAAGTGAACTCTCATCCTGGGGTATTATTGTGAATAATTGTAGGATTGGATGGCGTATTGTTTGAGGGCAGGGAGAAACTATTTCACATTTATTCAGGTTCAACTCTAGGCCAAGAACTTTTCCATTCTCCATAATATTGTAAATATCATGGCTTAATGAATCCTCATTTCCTCCAAGAGTCACATTGTCTAAGTATGCAACTCTCAGAGGGCTATTCAGAGATCTCAGCAGAGGATGAATAGTGAGGCTGAATAGAAGTGGCCCAAGAGGATCTCCCTGCTGAACACCAACCATAGACTCAATGATGTGATCGTTGTATTTGAGGTGTGACGTTGCACTGTATGATGAGTAGCAAAATTTGTATATCTCTGGGATATATTTGTAGACTTCTTGAAGCATCTGAAATCTATTTCATTATTGAACGCATTCTTGAAGTCTAATTTAACTACACTGAATTTTTCCGGCAACGAAGTGAGAAAACGTCTGACTGCATGCACAGTTGCTTCGCAGCCCCCGCTTACTCCAACACCCACCGGAATAGGCCAAAGGAATGATGCCACTTTAGATGAAACATGTGCATTTGCGCATTTAGCTGCGATACGCCTCCAGTTGTATCCAATGGCAATAGGACGAACTCCACCATCTTTCTTACCTATGGCTATTAGGCGTCCACCAAACAGAAGTTTCCTAATAGGGTCCGGGCACTCACCGTTCAGTAGAGTGTTGGTGAAGGAGGTAAGAGCTGGGAGAAGTATGGGTCCGGAAACCCGATCATTTACTAAGTCTAGAATATGTTGTGGTTTAATACCATCTGGACCAGCAGAAGAACCTGCTGGAAAACTACGAACAGCATGTAAAATATCATTCTCTGAGGCTTGAAATGATTGAGTAGTGAAAGGATCAGGAGCGGGCGGAAGAACCTCTGAAAGTAATGGATGCTTATCTTTCAGGTTTTGCAAAGTGTCCGGATTGTCTGCGGCAAGGGTATCATCTGAGCATAGCAGTCTGACGGCAGCCCTCATGTTGCCGACTACTATTTTCGACCTGATGAGTGAATATAGCTTGTCAGAATTGCCAGGAGAACGATTAGACTTCTGCTTAGGAAGAGCAGTCTCTTTACGACTATCAAAGAGTTCAGATCTTTTCTTTATTGCATTAGACAGATTCATAAGTTTCCCTGCACGAGGAGGTGCAATTAGAACCTCCTTTCCAAAATTCAATAAGTGGCTCCAGTCATTTATATTCCGTGGACAATTAGAAAATTTATTAAGAATATTAGCCAAAGATTTAGCACAACTGGGTGTAGCAGCTTTAGGAATGTGTTTGATTGTGTTATTTGGTAAAGATGGCTGCAGCAACAAACTTGTAGCCTTATGTAGAGCTGATGAAGGTTCCAGGATGGGCTCAGGCGGTGAAGCAGAAATATGGGTAGATTGATAATTTTTGTTAACGTCTTGAATGCGAAGCGACAGAATAGACTCTAGACGCGGAGGAAAATGGGACTCCGGGCAACGGTTTGACATTTTACAGTGCACGCTGACTGCTCCTGTCTCTTTGCAGATTTGATGTACAGAAAAGCACACACTGCAAGCTCCAGAAGTTCTGTTTGACTGCAGGTAATGAATCGATAGAAGCAGAACTACAGGCTTGATAGCTTGATACATTGTTGCGACGGACTGAAGCCGTTCCTTGTGAAACACAATTGAAGTTAGAAACAGGCTCGATATATGACTTGGAATTAGCCTGTATGAGAGATGGCTTGCTTGTATTCGTCTCATTATTCCTGGAGGTAGGCCACCTATACTCCAAGCAGTCTGGACAGAGATACAAGTCACAGAGTGAGAACTTAACAGAACTGTCGTTACGTGCTGGAGGACAAGGCTCAAATGGACGACCAGCACAATTAGGCATGGTAGCGAAATAATCTTACGAATATTTTTACCTATAAATTTAAGTGTAGATTATAGCACAGTGATTATCCAGCATATAATAAGTAACCATCGCAAAATTTCCAAGTAGAACAACTCGATGCTTGGCACAGTTACTAAAAATAGTTAGAGGCACGAAATGTTATGAATACGGATATAATAGTTAATGTATATCCAAAGTGAACGCTAGTATTTTTTTAAATCGTTTATTAAACAGCATCGTTTATTTCTTCAGCACAGATTATACAAACAATAGGAACGTGCATGTAGTTAGACAAACAAACAACAACACGAAAGAGGATACCATAAAAGAGCCATTGCTCTGTTCGGTAATACCATAATTAGCAGCTATAACAGAGTCTAATTAAGTCTGAGATACAAAATGTTCTATTACATTACTAATTACAGTAAAACCGTTGGTAGCCATACAATTGAACATTTTCAAATTAGGAAATGACCAGACACTGGCAAGTGAAACTCAAAGTAAATTTTCAAAAACATCTCTAAATTATTACAAATTAAATAAGTAAACTAAGTTCATAATCTCTAAATAGCAAAAAACTAACTATTTAAACTAAACTTTAGAGTGCAAAGAAAAATAATAAAACAAGAAAAGGAAAATACAATGAAAAATGTAGTGTCTAATTAACTAGTACAAGCGTTCAAGGAGAGCTTTACTTGTATAAATACATAAAGGCTTAATTAATATTGATTAAAAATTACACTAAAAAATTATTTCTTAAAATTTGAAATAGACGTAGCATTTTTTATAACATCTGGAAATTTATTCCACAGTTTTGGACCATGTACAGATATGCATTGAGCTCGTATATTTGTACGTGAGAAGGGAACAATGAATTTATTAACTTTTTTTAGGTGCCCTGGGCTGTATAAGGCCCTGGGCTAAAATATAAGTTAAAAAAGACTTTATTTAATTAAAAGAAAGATGAAAGATATTTAAAATAGTTCCTCTACGCTCCGGGAGGCCGCATTCGCCAATGTGCCACGAACGCATACAGCATTAAAACGCTGGAGTGCAACAGATAGGCGCTGCCATAGAAAGGCTTTTTCTCGTTGGTCGCCTGTAATGGCACTGGTTCTCCTGCCTAATTCGTTAATGAAGTCAGACGCGGCAGAGTTGATGGGGCCTAATGTCTCAAAAGCAATCGGCAGGAAGATGTAGCTGCTGGAGACTGCGGCATATTTAAGTGTCTTCCTATTGGCAGCGGCTTCAGCAGCTGAGCCAGCAGCAGCGCATGAAAGACTGAGATTGCTTGCTGAGAATGTGTCCGTCACAGTGACATCCCAGCCGATGCACTTGCCTTCTGCCCAAGGAATCTGAGATACACCGTCCGGTCGTTTCCCATCAGAGCGCTCTTTTATCCCTGGGGCTCTTTTATGGCCGGAATATTTGCGCGAGTTAGAGCACGCCATATCAGATCATTCAGATACTGGTGTTTGCTGATTCTACCAGCGCTCCGCATGCACGAAAGGCCGTGAGTGCCCAGAGCATTGACCGATCCTCCGCAGACACAGTTGTGTGGCTCACAAAGCGTAGAGCCCAGCCGAAGACCAACCGCTACTCTCACTGCCTCGTCATCCAGGCGGAGGCCACAGGAAGATAAAGGCAAGGCTTTCAACCAGTCTCCACTATGAAGAGTAGAAACAGCAAGCAGCCGGGCCTTTTCTTGTGGGTTTAACGCCTTCTCGAGGAGTTCCGAGTGGGCAATGGCAGAGATTTTGGAGTCCCAGGCCTTCATGGACTTAGACACCATTCCAATAGGCGCCTCCGATAAGGATAGAGCAAACCAAATGCCTTGAACCCTGGCTACCTCTACATCGATGAACTGAGGAGAGCATGAAAGGATCGAGTCCTGTAAAGCGCTTGTTCCCGCGGCAGAAGCCAAAAAGGCAGAAGGTGCCAGCGACGAGACAGAACGAGTACCTAGCCCTCCATAGCAAATGGGCAGACTTGCTTGGATCCACTGACCTTCGTTAATATTAACGTTAACGATGTCACTTAGGGACTTTCGCAGGATTAAATCAAAAGACTGCAACATTGGATGGCCCGCACATGGAGAAGCCCGCAAGATGTATATCAGTTTTGATGATCCAACGCAGCTTCGCAATATTGTTAAAGGATCGTGCGAGGAGATAAGCTTTAGCCGGCTGGAGGCCCTCTCTAGGTTCGAGCACTGGATGTTGAGAACCACATCCATAGCCTGACCTGTCAACAGTGGAGCTCCGAGAAGGCTGGCTTCAACAGGTTTCACATGAGTGAATGAGTTGATGACAGGAAAGTTACTGTCAGAGCGAGTGCTAATCATCTCACATTTCTGAATGTTAAGACTTAGCCCTACAGCCTTACCCGCAACCATCAGCCTAGATATGTCATCCACAGTAGCCTCATCCCCGCCCACCGTAATGTCGTCCAAGTAGCCTATTTTCAGCGCAGATGATAGTGACTGGAGTAGCGGGTGTATGGTTAGACTGAACAGGAGAGGGCCCAACGGGTCACCCTGCTGTACACCCTCACAAGACATGATCACCTTATCACCAAAACGTAGTGCGCTTGGATCTCCATAGGACAGGCGACAGAAAGGACCCAGTTCAGTTAATGAAGCGTCTACTGCCTCCAGCATGGAGTCTCTTTTCAGGGAGTTAAAGGCGTTACAGAAATCAAGTTTTGCCACCACCCAATCTTCTGGCATGGTGCTAATGAAACGGCGGGTGGCATGCACAGCTGCTTCACAACCACCTTTCACCCCCACACCTACCTGAAGTGGTTGAAGATAGTCTGAGAGCCTGGTTAGGGCGAAGGTATTTGCGCATTTAGCCGCGATTCTACGCCATGCGTAGCCAACTGCGATCGGTCTAAGCCCGCCAGACTTTTTCCTTAAAGCGATTGGATTGGCTCCAAAAAGGATTGGCTTGACTTCCTGGTGGCATTTACCCTGTAGAAGTAGATTTACAAATCTAGTAATAGCTGTAAGAGCCTCACTGCCCTTAACGGGGCACGACACCAACTGCAGTATGTGCTGTGGCCAAACACCATCCGGACCACCAGAGGAGCCAGCGGGGAAACTTCTTACAGCTTTCAATACCTCAGATTTAGTGACTTGGAAAATGACCGCCTGAGGTATGACAGAGCTATGACTAACACGAGGTGTGCAGTCTGCAGAAGGACGTTTCTGACATAACTCTCTGTAAGCCTCAGTATTGCTCGGGGCCAACATCTATTCAGAGCAGAGGATTCTCACGGCTGCCCGCATGTTCCCGTCCTCGATCTTTGACGTTACCACTGTTCGTAAGGATTCCTCAGGGATACGCAACTTGAATGGTTTACGACTCTTCGCACTATCTATACAAATGACAGGGTCGGCAACCCCAGACGCTCTTTTGCGAATAATGGACGCCAAGTTGTGACTCTTTCCAGTTCGTTTAGGAGCCAGCAAAACGTCCTCACCCATGGAGAGCAGTGATTTCCATGCTTCTAAATCGTCCGAGTCCCGTACGATTTTGTTCAAAATGTCAATCAGGTAAGTGGCACAAGTTGCTCGAACAGATTTTGGGATGTGCTTAATTGTACCACACGTGAGGTTAGGGTGAGCAAAACTCTTGGAAGCAACAATTGAATGTGGCACCGGGGGGTTGCTGTTTATTGGGGGTCCAGGTGAACAGAGGTCATCAACCCTTACATCGCTGGAGGAGGGCTGTGACGAGGATGGTCTTTGAGCATCAATTGGGGGCTTGTGAGACCCTAGGCAGCGGTTATCGCGGGGACCATGGAGGTGAACGGACCCGTCTCTAATGTGTAACTGAAACACTCCCACGCATACGCTGCAAGTGCCGTTTTTCTTATTAGCATCCTGAGATAGAGGCCAAGCGTGTCTATGAGACGGCATTCATGCTTGAAGTTATAAACAGCCCCCTGAATACTGAGTCTATTAACAGCCTTGGAAAATCCTATAAACACATTCACACCTGTATCTCATAACTGACTACGGAATTTGACGAAATGGCAGGAAAAACGCAAAACTTTCGGCAAGCGGGAGATTTACTGATATTTATTGATTTACTGATGATTTATTTACTTTACATTTTAACATAAATAACACTGTGTTATAGTAATTTATATAAGACAATTGCAAAATGGCAAGGTCCTTGAATATTGGAGACGTATGTGACAAATAATTACAATTATTAATAATTCTAATTGCACGTTTTTGTAGGACAAATAATTCTTTTAGAGCAGAAATGGATGCTCAACCCCATTTCTTAATCATATCGTTTCATAATCTTCAAATGATTCATCATCTTCAAATTATTCATCATCAAAATGCATCATCATCATCAAATGATTCGTCTTCATTATGCGATTCATCTTCATCAAACGATTCATCGTCTTATAATGATTCATCATCTTATAATGATTCGTCATCTTATAATGATTCAACATCTTATAATGATTCAACATCTTATAATGATTCATCATCTTATAATGATTCATCATCTTATAATGATTCAACATCTTATAATGATTCGTCATCTTATAATGATTTAACATCTTATAATGATTTAACGTCTTATAATGATTTAACATCTTATAATGATTCATCATCTTGTAATGATTCGTCATCTTATAATGATTCAACATCTTATAATGATTCAACATCCTATAATGATTCGTCATCTTATAATGATTCATCATCTTATAATGATTCTTCATCTTATAATGATTCAACAACATCTTATAATGATTCATCATCTTATAATGATTCATCATCTTATAATGATTCAACATCTTATAATGATTCGTCATCTTATAATGATTTAACGTCTTATAATGATTTAACATCTTATAATGATTCATCATCTTGTAATGATTCGTCATCTTATAATGATTCAACATCTTATAATGATTCAACATCCTATAATGATTCGTCATCTTATAATGATTCATCATCTTATAATGATTCTTCATCTTATAATGATTCAACAACATCTTATAATGATTCATCATCTTATAATGATTCATCATCTTATAATGATTCAACATCTTATAATGATTCGTCATCTTATAATGATTTAACATCTTATAATGATTTAACATCTTATAATGATTTAACATCTTATAATGATTCATCATCTTGTAATGATTCGTCATCTTATAATGATTCAACATCTTATAATGATTCAACATCCTATAATGATTCGTCATCTTATAATGATTCATCATCTTATAATGATTCTTCATCTTATAATGATTCAACGACATCTTATAATGATTCATCATCTTATAATGATTCATCATCTTATAATGATTCAACATCTTATAATGATTCGTCATCTTATAATGATTTAACATCTTATAATGATTTAACATCTTATAATGATTTAACATCTTATAATGATTCATCATCTTGTAATGATTCGTCATCTTATAATGATTCAACATCTTATAATGATTCGTCATCTTTTAATGATTCATCATCTTATTATGATTCTTCATCTTATAATGATTCAACATCTTATAATTATTCAACATCTTATAATGATTCAACATCTTATAATGATTCAACATCTTATAATGATTCAACATCTTACAATGATTCAACATCTTATAATGATTCAACATCTTACAATGATTCAACATCTTATAATGATTCAACATCTTACAATGATTCAACATCTTATAATGATTCATCCCTGGATGAGGAAACGGACGTTAAACCTTTATTATTATTATTATTATCTCAAGCCGTTATCACACATCTCAAGGCAACCTTTAGAACTGATGCGCCGTAGTCAAAATAGCAGGCATCCGGACATACACGAGAACTGTGCAGATTATATTCAGCAGCGGCTCTCTCGTATTCACCACACGTGGCTCCATCTGTTGCAATGATACAACGCGCTTTGAGGTAGAGAGCAAACTGCACGGGACAGGCTGGCAGGTGAACTGGTCGATGGTCTGACTCGTGTGTAACAAATCTACATAGAGCCGCGAGACCAAGAACCTTCTGTAACTCTCTGTCGTACATCTCAATCCACTGTGTGGAGAGTAGTACGGGGAAACCTTTCTCTGCAAAGATTTTATTGTTGAATGACGCATTATAAGCGGCGAGTATCTTATCGCAGAATTCGAGAGTGGTTGCGTAGTCAGAAAGAATTGTGAAGTAGTGGTTGGCGGTGTACGCTTTGTTGATGAACCAGGTGACTGGCACAGTGGGTGAACGTCCTGATCTGTATGCGCAAGATTTTGGAGTACTTAAGAATTCATCTCCCGCTGGACAGACAATGCAAGTTGTGAAACCAGTTTGTTCCAGGTTTTTATGATCCGTTGGGTGAGGCCGCTTGGTAGCTTTTTGAAGTCCATCACTAATTGTTGACTTGGTTGATGTTGTTGCTTCAACATGCAATCTCCAGCTCTTGCTTCTATCATACAACAATTCCTTCATTCGTATCCTGCCTTCTGCCACATTCGATGCCCTCATTTCAACGTCAGCTAACTCGTAGCTGATCAGCCAAGAGTCGTAATCTAAATGATCGAGTTGATAATGCTCCGTGACAGCATGCCAGAAACTTCTGTTTCCACTACGCCGACAGATGCTATGCTCTCTCTCATCTCCATCCGAGTCATAAATTAATCTTTCCAAGAGTCTGCCGTTTCTTCCTGCTGATGGTAAACATTTTCCTGACTGAAGCGATAGCATGCGATATGTAGCTTCTAATTCAGATCTTAGGCTGCTCTGAGCAGTGCTTCCCTGCGACGAGCTGAAGAGATCTAAGTATCTATCGCTCTCATCATTCAAGCGAGTTGATATGTTGAAACCGTTGAACAGTTGTCGAGGCATCGCTACAAACATTTCACTGTTGCTTAAAAGCAGCTCTTCATCCATACAGCATTCTACTACACTCGTCATCAACTCATAGTCCTCGAGTACACTTGCTAAGACTCTGACTTCCTCCGAGATATCCTCAGTGATGAGATGATCAAAGAGATTGTTTGCTGGTATAAAGTAGTGACACAAGCATTTCATCTTCAAGCGGCGTATCATGTCCATCAGTACCGCACGTACTGAATCAATAGGTTTTATATCGCATAATACTTTGGGTTTTGTTTCAGCAGTCCATAGCATCAGTGTTTTATAATAGTACGTACACAAGCGAGACACTCTTCCCTTCTTCTGACTGAACTTGTGTAGAACTCTGAGTGTTCTATACACAACCCTCTGTTGTCTGGTCCAGCTCTTGATCAGTATCAACTCCGCCATAGAGAAAGAGAATCTCCATTCGTTATGTTTATGTCGCTCCGCATATCCCTTGTGTGAGGCGCAAACAAAATCACAACCATAACCTACAACACGTCTGATGGCATCATGTGACAGAGAGTCACGTGATCTTAGTCTTGTAATCCATTGGTTAGCTTCCCGAGGCCAATACGGGCTGTGAAATGCTAACACAAAGTCTGTCATAGTGACATATCCAGGATGAGCTTCAACACCGTCTGCAGTTTTCGTACTGAGGATTCTTTTTTCTTGTGTAACGGCTGGACCACTTCTCGTGGCTCCTGAGGCTTCGATTTTGCCGCAGTACGGACTCGTAGCTTTCTTCCAGTCATCGTTCTCGAGGAATAAGCGAACGTATCCGGAATGGGATTCATCGGCCTCGTATCTGACAACGTGGCCTCTGTAGTGAGATGGAAGATATCCCGTGGAGCTTACGACGTATCGATCTCGATTGTAAAACATGAAGTCCACATCCGTTGAGTCCTGTTTACAAAACACCTGCAGACTTATGTAGTTGCCGGACACTTCAGCTTGGCTTCCCGTAATGTACTGCCTACAAACGCGAAACTGTCCCGCGTCCAGCAAGAGTTGATAAAACTTGGTGAATTCTTCTTCATCTCTCGCCGACATTTCGTGATCCTGAAATATATCAATAAATGATGCGTTAAATGTTAAATTCTGTGTCACATCACTCACATGTATTTCACATAATACATCCATCTTCAATCTCCAGGACATGTGATGACGGTGATGATATGATGATGATCAAATATTTACTCCTACTGTAGATATATATATATATATATATATATATATATATATATATATATATATATATATATATATATGTATGTATATATATATATATACATATATATATATAAAATATTATATATATAATATTATATTATTGTATATATTTATATTATTATATATATTATTTTGCATTATTATAGTATCGTTGTATTATTGTGTGTATATATATATATATATACGTAAATATGTGTATGTATATATATATATGTGTGTGTGTATTGTATTGTTTTATATTGTATTGTTAGTGTGTGTCTGTGTGTGTGTGTGCCTTAACAAGCTATACAAATATTTTAGTAATTTACTTGTATATTGTCAGTGTGTTCGTGACGATTTTGGGCTTGTGATGTCATTTCATATACATGTATATATATATATATATATATATATATATATATATATATATATATATATACATATATATATATCTATATATATATATATATATATACATGTATATGTATATATATATATATATATACATACGTATATATATATATATATATTATATATATATATATATGTGTGTGTGTGTGTGTGTGTGTGTGTGGTGTGTGAGTGGGAGAGAGAGAGAGAGAGAGAGAGAGAGAGAGAGTAACACAACAGAATAAAAATTGCAGAATGTCTTAATAACCAGGTAAATACTACAAATCTGCATGACGATAGATTAAGAATTTCAGTTCAATTCCAAGTTTAGTTTGAAAGATTAAACTCCAAGCCATGCAGTAGGCCTACGTCAATTATATTTATTGTCTTACCATCAAAAGCAACATTTCTCAATTTTTCCGTCTTAATTTTAACAACTAGGCCTATTTCAAGAACAATATAACTATTTCGATTGAATCTACGTTAAAAGTTGTTTCAAATAAAGAATTTTTAACCTACTGTAGAACTATGCAGTAACCTAATCTACCTAGACTGTAATTTTCTACAGGTAAAATAAATGTAGGCTAATCTAGTAAGAAGCTTTATCTTGAGCCTATTATAGGCCTTACAGGCCTAGAGCCCTAGGTAGTAGATAATTGCTTTTTGTTTGTTTTCTGAAAACATTTTTAGGCTGACAAATCACTGTAGACCACAGCCGTCATGTGGCCTGAAATATACAATAGCGTAATTGATATATAGCCCCCTACATTTTTACATACATAGGCCAACATATATGTATTACATATAGGTTCCAATAGGTTCGAGTGATCATTTGCCTGTTTTATTTGACATTATTTTAAATACTAGTACGGATTTAGATGTTCTTAGTGAATGTAATTCTGGTGATCTTTCTTTTAGTAATAATTTTACTAATTTTAAATATGAAAAAGCAGACTGGGCTACCATAAATGCCTCTTTATCTGTAATCAGCTGGGTTGATATTTTTAATGATTGTGTGTCTGTCGACCAATGTTGGTCAATAATGTATTCTAATCTTTATGATGTCTTTAACTCTTTCATCCCTAAAAAAATTTAGTCCTAAAGTGGTAAAACGAATCCGATTATCCAGTAGAAAAATCAAACATAAGCTTCCTTCAAAGAAAATTAGGAGAGCACTAAATAGGAAACTAGCAGCTTGGCGTTCCTACAAAAATAGCCGCTCAAAAGATAATAGAGAAAATTTCAACAAAGCCGCCTCCAACTTAAAGAAAACGATATTTCAAGAAGATATTAATGAGGAAAATAAATTGATAGAAAGCGGCTGCTCACGTTTATTCTTTTCTCACATTAAACGTAAAACTTCAAGGAGAGAAGTTATCCCAACTCTCATTAAGCAAAACTCAGACACCCTTGCCTATAGCGATCCAGAAAAAGCCTTGCTTCTAAATGAATATTTTTGCTCTCTTTTCACTAATGATGATGGCTTTCTTCCTAAATTTTCTGTAGCAGAAGTTTTGGAAAGAAACCTCTCAAAAAACAGTGTCTTTTCTCAGAATTTTCAGTGGAACGTAAAATTAAGAAACTAAAAAATAGTTGTTGCCCGGGGATTGATGGTTTAACTGCTCTTGCAATAAAAAAAAGTCAGCCATGTAATTGCTAAACCACTTTCAATTTTGTTCAACATTTCTATGAAAGCTGGTGAAATACCTGAAGAATGGAAGCGTTCTATTGTGATCCCAATTTTTAAGAAGAGCGATAAAAGTAACATAACAAATTATCGTCCCATTTCTCTAACCTCCATAATATGCAAATTAATGGAAAGTATTATTAAGGATGATCTACTCTGGTACCTAAGAAAAAATGATCTCATATCTCCTAAGCAATATGGTTTCTTGCCTAAGAGGTCAACAAATGCAAAACTTCTTCGTTATTTCAATAACCTATCTACTAGTTTAATTAATAGTTGTCAAATAGACTCTGTTTATCTTGACTTTTCCAAGGCTTTCGATTCCATAAGCCACAGTAAGTTACTATATAAACTGCTAGCCTATGGTGTGTCCGGTACTCTATTAAATTGGCTTTCGTCCTTTTTAACTGGCAGACTGCAGACTGTCAGAATAGGTAAATGCTATTCGGACTGGTCTACCGTTCATAGCGGCGTTCCACAAGGCAGTGTACCGTGGCCCATCCTATTCATTATCTATATAAATGATTTAAGCTCCTGTTATCCTGAACTTTCCTCCCTATTCTTATTTGCTGATGATGTAAAGTGTTTCTCGCCCATAAATTCTTTCTCTGATTGTGGACTCTTTCAAAAGTGTCTCGATTGTATCTCACGTTGGTCTAGCCTTTGGCAGCTTAGACTCGCTATAGAAAAGTGTGTGCTAATCTCCTACTCTTTCCAAAAATTTGTACCTTTTAACTTTAATTATAATCTAAATTCTGTTCCCATATCTATAACTGAAGAAGTGACGGACCTGGGAGTAAGGTTTACACGCGACCTATCGTTCTCTACTCATATATAAGATATTTGCAATAAAGCCAGAAAAAGGGCTTCAATAATCTTACACTGCTTCAAGTCTAAAAACCAGGTCACATTGTTTAGAGCGTTCATAGTTTTTGTGTGTCCAATTCTCGATTACTGTTCAAGCCTTTGGTCTCCTTACAGAAAATGTGATATTGTCCTGATAGAATCAATCCAGAGACGATTCACGAAACGGCTCAGTGGTATGATGGGACTGCAGTATAAGGAGAGATTAAAATTATTGGCTACTGAATCGCTAGAACAGCGAAGACTTGAATCCGACTTATGCATGTACTATAAAATCATCTCTGGATTGGTCGACCTACCTTTAGAAGAGTTTTTTGTTTTCAAAAAAGGCGTCACCAGAAACAATGGTTTAAGTTTATATCTGAATAAATTCCATTTTAATGCTGAAAGGTACTATTTCAAAAACCGATGCACTGATTGTTGGAATTCACTACCCCCAAGTATTGTAAACGCATCTAACTTAAACTCTTTTAAAAAGAGTTTAGACGGTATCGACCTTAGCAAATATTTGAAAAGTTAAGGAACTACATTAAAAGCATTATCTCGTTATCTGTAAAGTTTTGCTTCATATAATTACTTTTTTTAATTCTAAGTAATCTATTGTTTTTACCTATTTTAATATTGCCATTTATGACAACTGTGTGTAAAGTAATCTGTTTAACTTAAATTAAGTGCCTGTATTTTCACGTTTACGATGTTCAATTGTGCAATATCCTAATCATTTTAATATTTGAACTTGCTAAATGTACCTTTGTGTATATTTGAATATGATTACTTCCTTCTGCTTTTAAATTCGGAATATGTAAGTGCCACTTGTGGCCTTTATCTCCGTTCATGCGCTGATGCTGTTTGTGTATAATTGTAAAGTCTATGTTTGTGACATGCGTATGATAAATAAATAATAATAATAATAATAATAATACATGTAATAACAATAAATAATAAAGGTTTATTGTCCGCTTCCTCATACAAGAATGATGCCAGGGACGTCCCCCGTCACATGTCACCACAAATCGATTCACCCCAAACGATCTAAAAAAATGTGCTGAAGAGAAAGAAAAATATCCTAAACGGTGCTGGTCCGATGATAAAAAGAACAGTCTGGCAAGATAAAGAAGTCTATGTTGTGAAGAGATGCTTTTTCAACCTACAACAGAAAGTGGAAGTAGTAGAACATGCGCGAAGATCAGGGGGCAGAGAGTTCCAAACAGTAGGAGCTGAGAAAGAATATAAACGTCAACCTAACGATCAAGTGAGAATATTGGAAATTTTGAGCAGTTTGAAATCCGAAGAACGAAGCTTACGATAAGGTTGATATTGGACTAGGAGATCAGAAAGTTAAGAAGGTTTACCAAAGAGAATTATTTTGAAAGTTAACAGAGCAATTTTAAAACTAAACAATTTTAGAAATAGATGTGTCAAATATTGGAACTACCTGCCGTCTAGCATTGTCATTGCTTCTTCATTAAATACTTTTAACACTAGAAACCCGGACGTGGGTCAATTGATCCCAAATGCTACTTTCGAACAGCACTACGTCTACACCGTATTTCTAACAACCATCAAAGTTGGTGACTTCTATTTATTTAAGGCATATTACATGAACAATACAAAATTATAATTGAATCATCACCCATTCCATCACACGAACCGAGTATACCTAGAAAGCCTAGAGTGGGTCAATTGACCCAATGTTGCCAATCCATATACTGTTCTTCAAATTACTGTACTATTAAGGACCAGTTTCGATTGAATTGACCGGAGTGGCCATGGGCCTTAATCCAAAGTAATATTATTTTACTTAATTTTAATTGTCAATATTTTTCACAAAAAATATAAAAAATTCAGTATTTTTACCCTCAATCATAATTGATCCCTAGGTCGACACCCATACAGTTCTCCACGAACTACGATGTTCACTTGGAGCCTTCACTGTCACAAATATCGCAGATGTTCACAGAGACTATAGACCATAGATCAGCATCGACCAAGGAATGCCTCGAATTCGCTTTCTGTTACGTACCAGGTAGCATCTGTCAAACGAGCGTATTCAACGGTACATCGTTTGATATGGCGTATCATACCCTCGTCCACAATTTTACAAAGGCTTCCAGAGAAGTTGATATGACTCGTGAGTAGGCCGTGACACCAGGCTTTGATTTCAAAATATTCTACTTCTGAAGTTTGCCACAAATTCCTTGATCTGTAATAATGATCCAAGACGTACCGTCTTTGCAGTGCTCAAATGTGGTGTTATCACTGCAGTCTCCTTGAACAACCCCCGCATCACCGGGATTGCTTGAATTACTATCAGAAGCTTGGTGAGTTTCAACAGCATTATCATAATCATCATCATCATCATTGCCACTGGTATTATTATCATTATCGTTGTTTTCAACCTCTGAATCTTCGTGACTGAAATCAGAATCTAGTTCAATATCCGAGTACGACTTGTCACTAGCTTCATCTGAACCATCCTATTCACTACCACTCTCATCCTTCAACACGTTCTGCAGTTTTGCTAGAGCCTCCTATGCAGTCAAACGCCTGGGGCATTGTGATGAAGTTCTGCTTTGCTCAATAGGGCACGGCTGACTACTGGAAGGAACAATCGTCGTAAAGTTCTCCATTTTATTATGTCTATATTAAACAGAATTGCTGTTAAAATCTTGAGAAGATATTCCAATTAGGGTTCCAAAGTTCAACCATAACCCTAATATTAGCCAAAATTCTAAAATATACGTTTGGAGTTAGGCTTAACGTTAAGATTCAGGGTTAAGAAATATAACAAAGTAGGAGGACGAGAAGAATTCCTCTTTCCACTGGTACAACTTAAAATGCTTCCAAACGGATTATACTTCCGCCACTGGTTTTGTGTTCAATTTTCATCTTATTTAAGCTAGTATTTTTGTTAGGGTTAGACTTTTAGAAGTCTAATAGGAAGTTGCAGTAACTTTGTGTATTATTCAATTTTAAAGTCTTTGTTTCTTTATTAAGAAAAGTTTTGAATATTTATTTTAGAGCTTTACAGTAGGAAGTTGCAGTAACTTTGTGTATTATTCAATTTTAAAGTCTTTGTTTCTTTATTAAGAAAAGTTTTGAATATTTATTTTAGAACTTTACAGTAGCTAAGAACAGTAACAAGAGTAGATAACACAGAGCATCTCCTACTTTAAGAATTTCTATTAATGCTTATAAAAATGGCTTAATAAAATAACCGATAATTCGAACGAACTATATGCTGGGTCAATTGACCCGCTTTAGGGTTTCTAGGTATAACGAAATCTCCAGGTTTCTAGTGTTAAGAAAGGTTTATCCAAATCTGATCTATGTAAATTTCCAAAATCTAGGCAATATACAAGATACGTAGATCTATAGCAAATAGTTATTTCTATGTTGGATGTTTTATAGCCTACTTTTTAACTTTTATGTTTTGTTACAATTTTTCCCCGTGTTGTGTCCGGGTTGTTTGAAGAATTGACCAACCGGTGACTGCACGTGTCGTAGAAGGCGACTAAAGCACCAAGATCCATACCAACGTCAGAAAGGGCATTCGGTTAGTGAGCGCCTAGGCTCCAGAAATTGCTACAAAAATTTAAACGAATGGAAATGTCTCGAATAGGAGATTGGCTGGTGGTGTGGTGTAGGACAGACAGGATTTAAGACAGTCTATTTGTATCCCGACCCTGGTTAAACTGGGATTTAAGGGAGGATGATGATGATGATGTTTTGTTACAATTTTATTTTTAAACGACCATATTGTATGAGATATCCTAAACTTAGGATATGTTTTATTTTTAGTCGCTGCTTTTACACTTTGCTTAATTAATTGAACAACTGGTATATGTTAGTGCGTCACGGACTTTATTACCGATTACACATATGGTTGAACTTTCTGTGTGCATGCTCATATGTTTGTCAGAATGGTAAATGTAATGAATAAGTAAATAAATTAATAAATATAGCACGCCATGGGACGTAAAGTAAAAAAAGTAAACAGGCATTATAGTGAAATGATCAACAATGTTGATATCTATAACTCCTAATACCACATGTTTAAACCGTTAGGAAATTTAGTCCATTTTACGTAACACCAGTTCAGCGAATGTCCGATATTTTACTCTATGATCAGCGCGGCTGGGATTCGAGCCCGCGTGGGTTAAATCCCTCTCAAGGATCTTTCATTTAAAAATTCATGACGTTACCCCTACGCTATTAAGACAATCTAAACGTTATTATTAATAACATTAATCATTATACAGGACGTATTCACGTACTGTACAGACTACGGTCACTCTTGTCTCCCTGTAGTACCTCAATCCGTTCTACTGTGTCCAAGTCACTGCGAGGACTCGTAGCCTCACGAGAGACCTTTCTCGGGATCAGGTTTGGACCGACCAAATGGGTCGTAACTTAACCAATCAATCTGAAACTCGGGTCGCCTACCTGACCTGTCGCCTTATAATCTGTGTTAGTTTGATCTGTATCTGTATTGTTCCACCCGTACACTAACGAATTCGTACGTGTGATTATATGCATATAATTCTAGATGGAGTCAGGGACCGGTCCGTGATACAATCGATTAATCATAACGAGGCAGAGACAATTTCGCTGAGGTTACTGTGCGCACACTGCGACATAAAGTTGTCTAGATTTACTATTGTAAGTCATCATACTATAATGTTCTAAGACAACAATTATTAAATGTTAAAAACATCTTATATCAACGATCTAACTGAATGACATCGACCCACAATTCGAATTGTCCTGCCCAATGAAGTCCGCAACTCAACTACAACTTCAACTACTAGGCGACGCTTTCTTATACACTATAATAATAACAACAATTAGAGTGCTACAGTCATCAATGGCAACATCGGGCACTATTGAGACAAAATCAAGCCAGCGAGCAAAAAGAAGGTCCAAAAACGGTGAAAATTCCAAAATCCAGAAATTCAGTCCAAAGTATATACCGTCCACTTGTACAGACAAAGGTCACTCTTGCCTCCTTGTAATATCGCAGCCGCTCGGCTATGTCTTGGTTCCCTATCGGTTAGCCGTAGTCTCACGAGAGGCCTTCTAGGGATCGAGTGTGGACCATCCTATTGGGTCGTAACTTAGCCTATGTATCTGGAGCTCGGGTCGCCTATCTGCTCTGTCACCTTTTAATCTGCGTTATCGTGATCTGTATCTGTATTGATCGCCACTACAGGGTTTGTTTCGCCCGTACAATAAGAATTCGAACGTGTAACTGTGTATGTGATTCTAGTGGAGTCAGGGACCGGCCCAATGTTATAGACCGATTGCCCTACGGAGAAGATAACAAGACAAAGACAGTTCTATTAAAATTACTGCGCACCCACTTGGACCTAAAGTGGCCACGCTTTATTAGTGAACTAACGATACTAAAAATTTTTAAGACGACAACAGAATATATTAGCTACGACGAATATTAATAGTCTACCTGTGTGACAACAGCAATTCACAGTCCGTATCGTCCTTTCCATTAGTGTCCCCAGCTCGACTAACTCTAACACACACACTGTCCCTAACTACTGAGCGGCGCTCTCTTATATATCCTCTCAATAATACAACAATACATCCAACTGCTTCCTTGTACTATTATATCCCTGTATCGTAGCATCCTTGTATCATGTATCATTGTATAGTTGTATTATTGTATCATTGTAATATTGTATCATTGTATTACTGTATTAATGTATCATTGTATTAATGTATCATTGTATTATTGTATCATTGTATCATTGTATGAATGTATTAATGTATTATTGTATTAATGTATTATTGTATTTTTGTATCATTGTAGTATTGTATTAATGTTTTAATGTATTATTGTATTAATGTATTATTGTATTAATGTATATCATGTATTATTATATTAATGTATTATTATATTAATGTATTATTATATTAATGTATTATTGTATTAATGTATTATTGTATTAATGTATTATCGTATTAATGCAACCTCCCTCTCGTCTGTATCAATCCAGTCCTACAACCTCTCCATTACAATCTCGCCGCCCGGGAAAACAAAAAGACAGTCTCAATTGTCTTTCTGTTGAATAAGTCAATTTACTATTAAAAAGAAAGTTACTGTCAAAGTTGAACGTTAAAGTTAGATGTATATTTGAAAGTTGTAGATGTCCGTTATCAACTACATCTATTAATAGTGTTTGTTCGTTTTATACCCATAATTTTAGTACCCATAATCTCGCCAGTCCTCGTTCCACTGCTCCTGAGATTTTACCAAATAATATCTACCATCCTCCCGTATCACTCACAGATCCGCCTCGCCGACTGATTCGAGGTCGTCAAGATATATACTGTCCTTGCCCGAGGTTGTCCCTCTGCCTTCCGATGCTGCCTGGAGGTGTGGTGGAGGAGGTGTGGTGGAGGAGGTGTGGTGGAGGAGGTGTGGAGGAGGAGGTGTGGTGGAGGAGGTGTGGTGGAGGAGGTGTGCTGGAGGAGGCGTGGTGGAGGAGGTGTGGTGGAGGAGGTGTGGTGGAGGAGGTGTGGTGGAGGAGGTGTGGTGGAGGAGGCAGGTGTGTGGAGGAGGTGTGCTGGTGGAGGTGTGGTGGAGAAGGTGAGGTGGAGGTGGTGTGGTGGTGGAGGTGTGATGGAGGAGGTGTGATAGAGGAGGTGTGGTGGAGGAGGTGTGGTGGAGGAGGTGTGCGCTCTCTTTAGCACCGTCAGTCGAAGTCCCAACTATAATCTTCCTCCCCCTGTGGATTTCCCCCGTGATTAAACTCTACTGTGGTCGATGTGTCGGACTGGGGTGAAAGTGACTGCTTCTCGTCGACTCTTTCGGCAAATGCCCGAAATTCCACCCTGTCTGAGAAATTCCACCCTGTCTGAGAAATTCCACCCTGTCTGAGAAATTCCAGCCTGTCTGAGAAATTCCAGCCTGTCTGAGAAATTTCAGCCTGTCTGATAGACCAACTCTCGGCGGCCGCCCACTCTCCTCCGGTAATATTTCAGGTAATATCTTATGGTGAAAGTGACTCATCTCAAATGTTTTCCTCCGCCTGTGGATCCTGCCATCGACCCTGCTCTCCTGCGATCGTTGACTTTGCCAGGGCCGACATGTCGGACTGGGACGAGTGCGACGAAGATGACCTGGATGGTTCCAGGAGCACCTCTATGCACCTGCCCAGCTGCATCACCAGCCCCTATCTGCTTCGTCGTGAACGACCGCTCCCCAATGAGTCTATCGTCAAATGCCCGGAACTCCCACCTGTCCGATAGATCGATTCTCGGCGGCTACCCTCGATCCTCCGCCGCCAGATAGTGCCTGATGATTTCTAGCTCCGTCGCTGGATAGATAAGGGGCGCTGCCACTGCCTCGCACTGTGTAGATACCGTTGTGACATCTGGTTTTTGCCTGTAAGGGACAGTTTATGTGTACAGAGCCACTTAAATGTTATTACCTAGCACAGAGTGATGTATATGATCTTGCCCAGGACCGGTATCAGTGGAGACAGAAGGTAAAGCAGCTCTGGTGTCCACAAAATGACGTTACGCAGAGAAAAGAAGAAATGTTATTATAAACATCTGCCTCCACGCTATCTGCCTCCCTTTGACGCCACCAGTCAGAGTCCTAACTATTGTTTCCTCCCCTGTGAATGTTATCTGCGATTCTGCTCTCATGTGGTCGTCAATTCTTCCAGGGCCGATGCTTTGCATTGAATTGGGAGTGACGGAGCTGACTGATCCTGGCGGATCCCGGGAATACTCTTATTATTGTATCATAATGCCGTCCCTGACTTATGGCGAGGAACCGGACGTTAAATTCTTATTGATTGATTGATCATTGTATTATTGCGTTAATCAGGCTCAGCATTACTCGTTGATTCCCCAGCCCAGGTAGTGACTGGGGAATCGAGGAGCCCCTTGGCTCCTCGATTCCCCAGTCACTATCTGGGCATCCGTGGGCGACTGCTTCTCGTCGACGCTATCGGCAAATGCCCGATATTTCACCCTGTCTGATAGACCAATTCTCGGCGGCCGCCCTCTCTCCTCCGTAGTCAGGTTATATCTTATGTTTGTTATGTCAGGTTATATCTTATCATTGTATTTTCTATCTCAGTATCTATATTTTATTACAAATAAAATACTACAAAAAATTAAAGAAGAAGTCCGGATGAGCAATGGACAGAACTCAGCGCATCAAGCTGAAAACTGAGTATCACAAATACCATACGATGGTCAAAAGAACCTATTGAATGATACCTCCATCATTTGTACAGCCACCATCAATCAGCGGATATGTAATAGAGATGGGAATCGAACCGAACCCGAACCGAACCGCACCCTAAAATCTAGAATTTTGACCGAACCGAACCGAACTCGAACCCAGACTCTGACCGAACCCGAACCGAACCCGAACCGAACCCGAACCCAGACTGTGGCCGAACCCGAACCGAACCCGAACCCAGACTTCGTTCAAACCAAATTGAACCAAACTCCTGTAGTTCCTTTCTTCTTCACCAGCCTGATATTAAATAAAGATAGTAAGAACAATACAAATATATATTAGTTTTTGCATTTACATGTCTTACAGTATCTAACAGCATATATTCACGTAAGGTTGGTTCCGACACAAATTTTAAAATGATAGCGGTACAAAGGAATGGTAGCGGGAAGCGAGACGGGCCTGCAGAAGATACTGGATAGTCTGAATGATACGGCATTAAAATATGGAATGAAGATTAACTTCAAAGAGAAAAAATGGATAAGAGTATTCCATAAAAATCTGAAAATTCTTGACTCAATCTAGGTGGATTTGTTCTTGTTAAATTCAAATTATGAATTTTTTCTAATTATAGTGTGCTACCATAATATTTTTGCAGCCAGATTTACAAATAATTATATATGACATTCTATAGGGCCCTATGTGTTAAGACTATCTGGAGTAAATAATTTTGCACCATAGCAATGCAATAATTTAATAACTATTTTCGTAACTTCATAATTGATCTGAGAGTTTCAAATTTGAAACCCTAAGGTAAATTATGAAACTTATTACTGGTCAGATGATAGCAAACGGTGTATATTATGATCATTTTTCTATGGAAGTACACGTGTTTACCAAATCATCTTTATTTGACATATTTATGTTACTAAATTTCATTTTGTCTCTGAAATATTGGATCAAATTTTAGCCAAGACATTTCACTTAATTATAAACGTATCTGATATTTAAACCTATAGTGACAAAAAAATTAAAAAATTGGTGAAGCATTCTATTTGCTCGTTATAATCAAGGAGAATATTTCAGATACAATAATAAAACTAAATATCTATATTATGAACATTTGTTGATCAACTAACAATATTTTAAGAAATGTACAGGAATAAATACCACTTCTCTCCTTTTTCAATATCATATTTTTACCCAGGTTAAAAAATGTGGCAGCTATTATGGCTTAATGAATTTTTAAGCATATTTACCATAAACTATTTTAAACATGTTTGTCATAACCATGATTATCATAAGTAAAGTTAAACAATTGCAACATTATCCAAACCAAACCATTTCGAACTCGAATCGAACTTTTGCGTGTTGGAAAGCAAGCCGAACCCGAACCCTTGTTAGAACCGAACCCGAACCGAACCGAACTTGCATTTTCAACGAACCGAACCGAACCGAACTCTCAAATTATCAACTGCTAACCGAACCCGAACCGAACTTTTATTTTCAACGAACCGAACCGAACCCGAACTCTGGAAATTCATAAAATTCCCATCTCTAATATTATGTAGCTCTCAAATTACTAGTTTGCATAGCTCAAAAAGATATCACTCGATTGTAATAATAACAACGCCAATCAATCACGTGCGCTGCAGGAAATGATTGACAGCTAATTAGCATAACTGATCAGATATCTGAACAATTAAATTTGACCGTTATGGGCGATTGTCAGTTTTATCGGCAGAATTTGACTGTGTGTGGCCAAAATATCTGTTCAGATTTCAGATCTGAACCCTGAACAGATAAATTTGACAGCGTGTGGACGATTCCAATTTATCTGAACAGATATCTGATCAGATATCTGTTCAGATATCTGTCAGTTAAATTTGAGTCTTATTTGACAGTTTGTGGGTTGCGTCAAAATTATCTGAAAAATATCTGTTCAGATAAATTTGATCGAATGTGGCCAGCTTTTTACGTGTGGACTCGGCATACCTGGTTCCTCCGGCATAGGTGAGCAAGAAGCATCCCTGGTTGTGACCTCATCCCTGGCTGTGACCTCATCCCGAAGCCGTAGATTTGTGTTCTCGCTGCGACGACTCGTCTGTACTTTAAAGATTATCCATCTAATAGGAGCTGTTAAGTTACCAGTAGCTCTGAAATGCCTACTGGTACACTTATCACGTGTTATTCTATACCACAGGCGGAAGATCTGAAGACAGTTCAAGCCCGGGGGGACAGGCGACAACCCATCGGCAGATATCAGGAGGGGTTGAGAGTCCCCACTTCTTTCCTCTTCCCCACTTTCCAACGAACAGCTACGTCCCGGGGTTTCCGATTAGCTAACGACACACGGCTGTCGCTTCTGTAGACCTCTTGAAATTCCGGCCTCGATAATAACACACCACCTCTCCCCGTAGATTTCTGTTCCCTGGTCCGAGAAGGACTGTCTTATGTCGGCCACCAACTTGTCCCGTAAATTCCTTAAGTCCTCGCTGTTGCGCTATCTCTTGATTTACATCTAGAGTCATATAATATAATAATTACTTATAGCCATATAAGTTTTTTAATGCATTCTGTCGCACGTCATGTGTTAATAATACTATAGTAGTATAAATATATCAAAAACAAATTTTATGTTATTTGGTTACAAGAAAATATCTCTTGACTCTGATGGTTTACCAGTGGATCTTCACTTGGTTATTGATGATGTCAAAATTGCACAAGTTAAGTTTACTTAATTTTTTGGAG
Source organism: Enchytraeus crypticus (assembly GCA_905160935.1). NCBI lineage: Eukaryota > Metazoa > Annelida > Clitellata > Enchytraeida > Enchytraeidae > Enchytraeus > Enchytraeus crypticus. The sequence continues at coordinate 239,122 of CAJHZI010000863.1, read as the reverse complement.
TAAGATTGACAAAAAATTCGCTTGGAAACGACATATTTCACTGGTATCAACAAAAGTCTCAAAATCTTTATATATTCTTAGACGAATTAGATTTAAATTCCCCAAACGAGCGCTGTTGAACATACATTATAGTTTATCTATTCTCACTTAACTTACTGCAACATTATGTGGGGTTGAGCATCCATTTCTGCTCTAAATGAATTATTTGTCTTACAAAAACGTGCAGTTAGAATTATTAATAATTGTAATTATTTATCACATACGTCTCCAATATTCAAGGACCTTGCCATTTTGCAATTGTCTTATATAAATTACTATAACACAGTGTTATTTATGTTAAAATGTAAACACAATTGTCTACCATTAACTTGCAATGAATTTGTAATATCTAGCACTTCTGTAGAGAATAATAATTATTACATGAGAAATGTTAATGAATTCATTGTTCCCTTCTCACGTACAAATATACGAGCTAAATGCATATCTGTACATGGTCCAAAACTGTGGAATAATTTGCCAGATGTAATAAAATATGATACGTCTATTTCTAATTTTAATTTGGGAATCTTTTAGTTTAATATTTAATTAATATTAATTAAGCCTTTATGAATTTATACTAGTGATGCTTTCTTTGAACGCTTGTACTAGTTAATTAGAAACTACATTTGTTGCATTGTATTTTCTTTTCTTGTTTCGTTATGTTTTCTTTGCACTCTAAAGTTTAGTTTAGTTAGTTTTGTGCTATTTAGAGATATGAACTTTACTTATTTAATTTGTAATAATTTAGAGATTTAAAAAAAATTATTTTGAGTTTTCACTTGCCAGTATCTGGCCATTTCCTAATTTGAATAATATGTGCTATGATGAACAAATAAACAATAGGCCTACTAAACTTACAAATACAGTCATACATTCTCTCCATTACAACTCTCTCTCTCTCTCTCTCTCTCTCTCTCTCTCTCTCTCTAACTTTCTCTCTCCGAACAGCTTTCTCTCTTTTCTCGCTGTATCTCTGTCGCTCTTTACACATCAAAACGCATTGTCTTGACAATGCTTGTCATTAAAGCTCCACAGTCCTCACAATCTCGCTCAGTTTCCCTCACAAATAGATTTAAATTTTTGAACTCACAAAAATTACATCGATGTATTCCTGCGCATGTCGCTTCGATCATAGCTATAGCACAGCTGCGGTCAGCTGACAGCTGCTGCTATAGGCTGCTGACAGCTGCTGCTATAGGCTGCTGACAGCTGCTCCTATAGGCTGCTGACAGCTGAAATCAGCTACGTGGCACTTGCACATCAAATCTAAAATTAACAGATCAACGGATAAAAATTAACGGACGGTAGAGCTTTAAAGATGTTACAATTTACGTACATAAAGGCACACTGAGTCAGAAAGCATAGACGCTTGTTTTAGCTATTTTAAGACCCATTTTCTATTTCCTCTCCATGGTTATTAGTAATCGTTGCCTTCTACAAGTGCGCTAAATCCTGCCGCCAATTTAATTATATACTACGTGTACTTGTATATAGTAGATTTTGTTGAGCATCTGCTGAGAACTTAAATCAGCTTTCCATGGTGTGTCCGGGCCACTAAGTCCGACCATCAGTGGCGTAGCTAGAAATTTTTCATGGGATGTGAGCTTAAACTGTTTGGTTGTCTCTTTTATTCTCTCTTTTCAGCTCTCTCTCTCGCTCTCTCTCTCTCTCTCTACCTCTCCCTCTCTCTCTCACTCTCTTTCACTCTCTCTCGCTTTCACTCTCTCCCGCTCTCTCTCTCTCTCTCTCTCTCTCTCTCTCTCTCTCTCTGTCTCTGTCTCTCTCTGTCTCTGTCTTTGTCTCTGTCTCTCTCTCTCTCTCTCTCTCTCTCTCTCTCTCTCTCTCTCTCTCGGTAAGCAGCTCATGAAGCCAAATTTAAATTCAAAGTTATAAGCTGACGGGTGATCACTGGCTTTACTTGCCCTCCTGAGCGCAACAACTCAGCTGTGACAGCTGTAGGCCCAGCTGCTATCTTCTCCTGTCTATAGCGAACAGCTGCACAGCAGCTTTACTCAGCTTTTGTCCAGCTGCTGTCAGCTGCTCTCACCGGTTGCATTGCTCGTTATCTCTCTCTTAATGCACTGCCCACTGGCAGGTTCATGGTACATAACGCCTGCACTCTTCTCTGTCTTCCGCCTTCCTCTTCATTTCCACATATGAGTGGGTCTTTAAATCATCTAACATACCTAATCTCGGCCTGCCCCTGCCTCTTTTTCCTTCCATTCTACCTTCTATGACCTCTTTTAATAGACCTTCCCTCCTTAGAATGTGTCCTGTCCATCTCTTCTTCCTATTTCTTAATACATTTATCAACTGTCTATCTGTTCCAACTCTCTCCAGGACTTCCTCATTTGTAACCCTTTGAGTCCAGCTAAGTCTCTCCATTCTTCTCAAAATTCACATTTCCAATGCCTCCAGTTTCCTAATATCTTCCTTTCTTAAGGTCCATGTTTCACATCCATATAATAGCGTGGTCCAAACCAAAGTTTTCACTATCTTTATCTTTGTGTCTTTCTTTAGACTTTTTGTTAATAGTTCTTTTCTACTACCAAAGGCCGATTTTGCTTGTGCAATCCTACTGCATATTTCTGTCTCACATTTCCCATCATCGGTTATAGTATGACCCAAATATTTGAAACTCCTTACCTGTTCCAATTTCGTACCATTTATTGTGATATTAACTTCACCTTTATTATTGGACACTCTCATAACCTTGGTCTTTTTGATATTAATCTTCATGCCATATCTTAGGGCCGTATCATTCAGCCTATCCATTATCTTCTGCAATCCAATCTCGCTGCCCGCTACCATTCCTTGGTCATCTGCAAATCGTACATCTTGTAACAAATTCCCTCCTACTTTTATTCCTTCTTCCATGTCTTCCATGGCTTCATCCATCATTGCCTCAGCGTAAATGTTTAACAGCAGCGGCGAAATGCTACAACCTTGTCTTACTCCACGTCCTATTTCACCTTCTTCTGAGTATTCTTGTTGGATTTTGATTACTGCTCTTTGATTCATGAACAAGTTCAAAATTAGTCTTCTATCTCTCCAGTCAATTCCTATTCCTCTAAGATATTCATCATCGTTATCCAATCAATTCTGTCAAAGACCTTCTCGAAGTGTACAAAGCATACAAAAACGTCATTACCATATTCTAAGCTTCTTTCGCAAAGAACCCGCATTACTGCTATTGCTTCTCTTGTGCCGCATCCTTTCCTAAAACCAAATTGTGTTTTGCTCAGTATCATCTCAGTATATGCTCGTTATAATGATTATTACTGATTATAATGATTACTACTCGCAATGCCCTAGCTTCTATTGCTCTCTCTCTCTCTCTCTCTCTCTCTCTCTCTCTCTCCCTGTCTCTTCTCTCATTTCACTGAAAAGGTATTCTTTAATACTTTTATCATTTCAAGTCAAATTGTATAATTTTAAGCCTGGACACCTATCAGACTCTTGTAGTTTGAATAAATATATTTCTAATTAAATTTTGTAAAATATTGATTCTACTATTCTTCGCAATGAAAATGTTCCAATATATCAATGGAAAAGAAATGAGAAGATTACGATGAGAAGATGAGTCGACCAAGAAAGAATGAAGAAGATCTTACCAGAGCTAATATAATAAATGGAAAGAATTAGGCCTATTTAGCAAGGTATAAGATATATAGAAAGAAGAATTGAAAATAATATGGAAGTATAGCAGTGATGGCTGATGTATATGATATGCAGTTGATGGTTAGCAGAAAGATACAATATACTATTATATGAAGAAGAATGGAGAGGAAGAGAGTTAATTGAGTCCGAAGTAGAAGAGCTTAGGTTAACGTCAGTTTCCTCACTCGAACTGTCGAACACGATGTCAGTGACGGGCGAGCAAAGGCTTTTCTCTTTGGCCTCTCTCAATAAACCTTTGCACAGCAACTGAGACCAACACGTAAACCTCCATTCGTCTAGTACCCTTTCTCGGACCGAACTCCCGGAATTTTGGCCTGTACCGTTGTTGGACCCCACACTCTGCTCATCGGATTTGATTTGGTTCCACAGTGCTCAAAGTTGTCATGAACGACAGTCAGTAGCACTCTAATTCTGTTGTAATTGTTGTTGTTGAACCCCGCACATACTGATCCGCGGTCGTGTGTATTCCAGCCAGTGGTGAAGGGATGTTGGATACTTTTATAAAGCGCTTGTTCGTCCATGGATACGAAAAGCGAAGCGGATGATATTTAGGCCCGTGGATTGATAACATCCTTTATATTATGCCATGGACCCGACACTTGGAGTGCACTCAGAGAGCTGTAGAGCGATTGAAACAAAAAAGATTGAGAGATAGTAAGAGAAAAAGATAGAGATTGAGAGAGAGAGAGAGAGAGAGAAGGAGAGAGAGAGATAGAGAGAGAGAGAGAGAAGGAGAGAGAGAAAGAGAGAGAAATAGACTAGACTAAGATAGATAGATACAGAGACAGAGAGAGAAAAACAGAGGGAGAAAGAGAGACAGAGAAAATACCGTCGTAAGAGAAAGAGAGATGGAGCAAAATAGTGAGTGACTGGGAGAGAGATAGACTGAGAGAGTGAGTGAGTGACTGAGTGAGAGAGTGAGAGAGAGAGAGAGAGAGAGAGAGAGAGGATAGAAAGAGGCTGGTATCAAGGGTGCAGCAAGCTAGTAGATGACTCACTCTCGCTGTCTGGTCACCACTCCTAAACACTCTCCTCACCCTCACTTTTGCCACCCTTATAGCGTCCTCACATCTGAACCGGCCTGACTGGGCTTCCGTTAACCACACGCCATTATTTTAGGCGCCTGTAATTCCCGATCTCAAGCGGCTTGAGACAAAAACCAGGTCTCGGGGCTGCTATTATGAATAGTAACTAGCAATGTTTTAAATATTAATTTATTTATATTTATATATTAAATATTTAAAATATTATTTTTAAATATTAATTTATTTGCATTTTTACCGACGGGCCTGGGGTGTGCTCTGAATACGCATCTTTAAGTAAACTATTAATATTATATTCGCTGTGCAATGCTCGACTTTAATATTTTTATTTTTGCTATTGCCTGCATCTTATTGCTGTCATTACAGTCAGTTATTAATTATTTCTGTTTTAAATTTACATTTAAATGTTAATTTATGCCGAGTAGTTAATCCCGTTTGCTGGTGGATTTCGGTAGAACACGGCTTCTTGGACTTCATAGGGTTCTATTGAGGGTTCTAGGGTTACAAAGCTGTCCATTTTCAAGTTAATGGTTGATAGATGTTTTCCCGAGTTGTATCCGGGAACTGAAGAATAAAGCAACCGTAAACTGCACCTGGCGTAAGAGGCGACCTAGAATGGAGTGAGTAAGACAACAGGAAACCAAATCAGAAGCCAATTTATTCCAATTGCTATAATCTACATAATTTAAATTACTGCCTTTATAAAGGGATTTCATAACTTATAAGTATAACTTTTTTCTCAATGGAGTGCTCATTATGGAGTGTTCTTTATGAAGTGATCTTTATGGACTGATCTTTATTAAGATCATAATCACTTTTATTAAGATTTCTGAAATTGGCATATGCCAATTTCAGAAATCTTAATAAAAGTGATGCACTTACCACTTTCATGTACCACTTTAGTAGTTACCACTGGCTGGAGCCAGTGACAAAGTCGGTAAGATACTCGACCGTGGATCAGCAGGTCGAGTATCAAATCCTGGGCTCGCCCGTTGCTGACATTGCTTTCGAGTGAGGAAAATGACGTTAACCTTTGCTTTCAGCTTTACCTGTCTGGGGCTATGAATATGCATGAATATGAATATGTACTTTGGACCTGCCACTTAGCTGAGCACTGGAGAGAGAGAGAGAGAGAGAGAGAGAGAGAGAAGAGAGAGAGAAGGGGGAGCTATTCTTTGCTATTTTGTGATTTATGGTTCACCGACAGCAGCTGTTGATCAAACCGCAAACAATTTAAATTTCTATTTAAATGTGCTTGTTTTGATCCTCAAGTGAAACCCGATTACAGCAGTTACGAGGAGCTGACTAATCACAGAACGCGTAGGATTACACTATGAGTAAACAAGCAGCTGCGTGGCTATCCGTCGAAAGTAGTTCTAGCATGTGTCCTCCGCCCGCCGAGTCAGTCGAACGCCGGGCTTGGAACGAGTATCATCTCATTATTGAGAGAGCGATTCTCTTAAAATATCTGTTAAACATTTTCATAGTTATCTTCAGCGACAATGCGTGAAATCGTGCACATTCAGGCTGGTCAGTGCGGTAACCAGATTGGTGCCAAGGTATTGTTAATTCTTAATCGGTTGTTTCTCTAAAGTTACTGACTGAATTTTAGAGTTCTCTCTCTTTCTCTCTCTTAGTACTCTGCTTACTGGCAGGTCTATGGTATATAACGCCTCCACTCTTCTCTGTCTTCCGCTTTCCTCTGTCCACATATGAGTGGGTCTGTAAATCATCTAACAAACCTAATCTTGGCCTGCCGCTGTCTCTCCTTCCTTTCTACCTTACGAAACTATCATCAGTCTGAGTTAGGTAAGTTGTCGTAATTATTTTAGAGAATTTTAAGCTCTATTTGTTTAAATCTGAACAATAGTATTATAATATTAGGAGATTATAATATTAGAAAAAAATACGTGAGAGCGCGAAAGATTTAAACGCCTTCCTTGGAATAACGAGGCTTGGCATCAAGACATTCTAACACCTGCAAAAATGTCATATAAAAGAAAATGTACAAAAAACGAAATGTGGGCAGTGTAATGGCTTTCAGACGAGCAGACTAGGTGGTCTTAAATCTTCTTTTTAAAATGATGGGATCTCCCCTTGGGTGGCAGTTCTTGCCCCACTTCGGGTGCCAATTATACGGTTCTCCATTCCTCTGTCCGTTATAGGAGTTTGGAAATGGAGTCGTGGGTTTTATTTTAGTAACTCTTCATGCTTCGGCGGTATTAATCTGGAGGACGCAAGGATCTCTTGCTCATATAGCTAGTTAAAGGCTAAATCAATTAGACTGGAGCTGTTACGAATAAAACTCCTGTTTATGCGTTCAATATGTAGTAATTTCTATCGTGTGTGTTATTTATGTTTGACTTATATTAATTCTTGCTAAATTAATATATTAACACAGAAGGTAAATAGCTTATGCTATTAACGATTTATTATGAATTAAGAAACACAATATAATCTAAAGAATTAAACTACAACATTAAATAGAACAGAACGTAAAACGATAACTACGCAGAATTAAATTACAAAATAGGCGATTAAGTGAATAAAGTCTATATCTTAATCAGTCAGTTAAGTATATACTTCAAAAGTTCAAAATATGATAGAACCAGGAGTACGAATTATGGCTTCACGGCACTTCTCGTCTATATGTTTGATACTTCCTTTGTTTTCTCCTATCTTCTAACTTCTGTCTTCTTTTCTTCTAACTTCTGTCTTCTGCGAGGTATTGGAATGCAGCAGATTTTACCTGCATTAACGAGAAAACGCTTTGACTAGATTTAATTCTAGCAATTTGCGTTTCTGGTCCAATCCAGGATTTATATCGGAGATGAGATATGATGCATTGTCTAATCTAACCGACCTATAGAGGGTTTAGAAGACTAATACACATAAATCTGCAAAGGCCGGGGCACACTTGCTTGCTCTGATATAGAATTCGTATTTGTGTCATGCAAACTAACACCGACCTGTAGAGGGTGTAGTAGGACAGCTTTCTAGCGAATTCAATCAGAAATTCAGACTCTTGTAGGAAATCCACTAGTTTATGGTTTTGCTGCAATAATTCTTTAATAATTATATTTAGGCAAGTTCAGCTAGTAATTTCGTAAAAGCCAGAGTTCAGAATAGAACTCCCATTCCATAGCATGTCACCTAGTTATATAGCGTTAATCGATGCAATGCTCACGAGCCAATCAGAATCGTTGGTTTCCAAAGTTGTCAACCAATCAGAATTTAGCTCTTCAATTCTCTTCAAAATCATTTATCCGCCCCAATTTCATGGTCGGTAGAAGTTCATGGGTTTTCAATGCAATTTTTATTTGTAATTATTTCTGTATTTAATCTAAAAAATAGAGTGTTGTCAAAAACGAAATTCTTATAAAAAATACACTGGAGTAACGTCCATTCAGTGGTTAAGGGGACGCCAGGGTACCTACTTCCCCTACCTCTCGTTATTTCTGAGGTGCGTTCCCCCTTATAGGGACCCATATCATGCTAGGAGACCTGTAAATGCATTGTAGGAGCCCGAACAAATCTTAACCGTTTGCCTGGCTTTCAATCACTATTTGAGATGTACTCTGGAGTCATTGTTGAATGTCTTCCTTCAGTGAGAGTGAAACAGAACGCTTAAGCTTAAATACCTTTATATTTGCTCCAGCTTTCCTTTTCTTTAAAATTCTATTTAATGTATTCATTGTTTTCCGAGGTTCCTTGCCTGAAATTAATGTTGATGAATAAATTATAAAAAGCTTAAGTCGTTTGTTGTGGTAGCACGAGTGTGTCGAATCATCTTGGAGATAAGCCGTGTGATTCTAAGCTTATTCGCTAAACACTATATAGTCTATACAATATATGCATCTTTATGGAACGCATATAGTATATAGGCACCTTTATTGTCGGCGTAGTATATTGGTCCCTTATGTATATCTTTAACATAAAATGCTTTAATTGGATTTCTTTTACCTGAAAATTCCTTTTAAGGATTAAATATTAATCTTTATGAAGGTTAAAAAATTCTGGCTTTTTAATTTATGGTACTGATTTTAAATAAAGTTTTGTAAAGCCAAATTCTGAAAGCCATGTAAAGATAAAATTGCATTGAAAGTAGAGACGCAAGAATGCAACACCTGGTCAGTTGTTAGCTGTTTTAATAAAATTTATTATGAATTTATGATACACTAAGCCAGGTTAATGTTAAGATCAGAAGCCCAAAGGGCTTCTTTCAGATATACCGGTGTACCCTGAAAAGTGAATATCTGAGACTTCACACCTAATCACCTCTACCGGGAATTGATCCCAGGACCTCAAGAACAGCCATTTAAAACTTCATGACGTTGCCTAAAGCACTCGCACGCGGAGTCATTGAGACATTAGTACAAGAAATCTGTTATAAATGTTGAGGGCTTAAATATCCAATTCGCTGCCGCATGGCGTCTCTTCTTTCGTGTCTGATAGATCTTTGTAGGAAATTAAAAAAATGTGAGGTACAGTTGAAGGAATGGAGTTAATTAGAAGTTCTGCGCTCTCAGTGCCGATATTGCTGTGTTTATACTCGGTCAAAGAGGTATATCTACTCCAAGAATTTAACCAAAATAAAGTGACTGTTGGTAAGTGACTAGAGACCATAATTGCATTGACAGTTGAAATGTAGTTAAAGTTTGCGAACTTAAACGAATGTGAAGGAGATTGTTAGCTGTATTTAAACATTGTTAGCTGTTGAAACATAAATCTCTCATATAGACTATACAGGCCTAATGCACAAGTGAGTAATGCTTATGAAACAAACCATTCCTGCTAATCTACATGTACACACAGACAGAAGATGTTATTGGTGAATGGAGAATAATTCCATGAGTCAAAGCTTTAGCAGAGTAGAATTGAGTTGTGGTAGAGTGATTAGGGGTTAGTGTATAGCTGCTACAGTAAAGCTGGCATGCAATAAAGCAGCTGCTGTTTATCTCGCAGCCGAGGCTTCCATCAAGTGACTCGAGTCTGCCGATTAGTTATTTACCTGGTCGATCTTTGAGGGAAAAAAAAGAGAGAAATAAATAAAATTCAGAAATTAAAAGAAATAATTCAAAAGTCAACTGTGTGCAAAAACTAGGCAACTAGGTAATTAGGCAACTAGGTAACTAATTTCTAAATTATCAGGCTATCTTACAATAGACAGTATTTAACAGAGAGATTTTCTAGGGTTCATATTTTTCAAATGGTTTTGACTCCATTGGTTTCTCTCATTAATTGATTGATTGCAGTTCTGGGAGGTATCTCAGACTCAGTCGAGCATGGCCTAGACCCCACTGGCTCCTATACTTGATTGATTTATTAATTGATTGATTGATTGATTGTAGTTCTGGGAGGTTATCTCGGACGAGCATGGCATAGACCCCACTGGCTCCTACCATGGAGACTCTGATCTGCAGCTTGAGCGCATCAATGTTTACTACAATGAAGCCTCAGGTCCGTTTCTACTTTTTATTGTCGGTTTCTTTTACAAAACGTTGTAATTGTAATGCTCAGATTATCTCTTGCTTTGGTGATACAAGGGATGTCTTCACGAGATTTTCCAGCTAGAATCGAACCAATGGCTTCCTGCTTGTAAGCAAGTATACTGTAAATACGGCCATGCAAAACGTATAATACTATTCCTCTATTTTCTTGTAGCATCAAGTGTAAAGGGTTTTCCCGTGTTGTGTCCGGTTTGCTGAAGAATAGACAAACCTGAGACGGCTCGTGTCAAAGAATAGCATGTGTCATAAGCGCGTGCCATATATGCACGTGTAAGATATTCGATCATAGATCAGTATGTGCGGGGTTCAAATCCTGGGCACGCCCGTCACTGACGTTAATATTAGTTTTACCAGCTTTTTATTGAAGGAGACTAAGGCACTAAGATTCAAACCAACGTCAGACAGAGCATTCGGTTGGTGAGCGCCTAGGCTCCAGAAGTTGCTACAAAATTTTCTACAACGAATGGAAGTTCCCACCTCACAGAGAGGAGTAGAGAAGGTCTATTCGTATCCAAACCCTAGCTAATCTGAGATTCAAGGATGATGATACTGATGGTGATCAAGACGTTAATCAGTCTAGCTGAGCTTCAGATCTGTAGATCATAATTAAATCCCTGAATCAAACTTCACCTGAATGAATCAGTTAGTTAATTTAATACTATGCGTGAATTGGAATTGGCGAAATGGTAGTGTTTCGAATTTAATAAAAGTGATAACTCTTGTAAATGGTGTTTTGTAGACGGAATGAAATCTCGAAATGCCTTATATATCGCTTTTATTCTTGTTGAAAATCGTGAGCCCTTTCTAAATAGGCACTATTAGGTTTAACAATTTGATGCCGTACGGCTCAAAAAAGCAACATAAATAGAATTTTTGTAAAACATAGATAATTTTAAATAAATCAATTTGTGCTTGTAGGCGGTAAGTACGTTCCACGAGCTATCCTGGTCGACCTTGAGCCTGGCACGATGGACTCGGTCAGGTCCGGTCCTTTCGGTCAGATTTTCCGACCGGACAACTTCGTATTTGGTCAGTCGGGTGCTGGAAACAACTGGGCGAAGGGTCACTACACAGGTAGGCTGCTCTCTGTTCTGTCGATTCTTAATATTACCTCAACTGTTATCATTTGATTTGATTTGTGATGCCTTTTTCTGGAAGATTCATAAGCTCTCTTCAACTAGGCACATTTTTCAACATTAGTGCTATTTGGTAGCCACGTGATGGATATAGTTTCTTCAGTTTTTCATCACTTCTGTTGTTGGATTCTTTTTGCTAACCACTAACCTTTGTCATAAGCAGGGCTTTATGTGCTTTTCTGCTATATATCTTTTATTAGGTCACAGTAGAATTTAATTAAATGTAAATGTATCGATAATATTTTCAGAATTTTTATTTTGTAGCTGATAGATTCGGTGCTCAATGTTGTCTCGGACTTCTGTAACTCTTATTAAGTATTATCAGAGGGGACTGAGCTATTTGGTGATATAGATTAGATAGATTTTGTGTTAGATATTATCTTGGACTTTGGCAATTTTATTGTTGTCAACAGAGGTCGCCGAGCTATTTGATTTGGTGATAGGTAATTTGGTATTGGCTTGGATTATAGTATGTCATGTGTTAATTGTTGTTAACAGTGGTCGCTGAGCTATTGAATTTGGTGATAGGTAACTAGGTATTGGCTTGGACTATAGTTAATTTTTTGTTAATTGTTGTTAACAGAGGGCGCTGAGCTAGTGGATTCGGTGCTCGATGTTGTGAGGAAGGAGGCAGAGAGCTGCGACTGTCTGCAGGGATTTCAGATGACACATTCACTAGGTGGCGGCACCGGGTCTGGTATGGGCACGCTGCTGATCAGCAAGATCAGGGAAGAGTATCCCGACAGGATCATGAACACATTCTCCGTCGTTCCCTCGCCAAAAGTAAGTTGTGGACTGAATATTAGGATTTTAAGTTGTGGACTGAATATTAAGGTGTTAGTGTGTAAGTAGGTTGTAGTATTTTTAACGTCAATGTTCAGAAGCTCTAGGCTTCTCTTCAAGACGACTTTACACTCTCGAGCTACCATCACAAAGATTAATGTTGAGTTGTAGACTGAATATATTAGGGTGTTAAGTTGTGGACTGAATATTAAGGGTGTTAAGTTGTGGACTGATTATTGGGGTGTTAAGTTGTTGACTGAATATTAGGGTGTTAAGTTGTGGACTGAATATTTGGGTGTTAAGTTGTGGACTGACATCAGGGTGTTAAGTTGTGGACTGATATTACAGTGTTAAGTAATGGATTGTATATTAATGTTGCTTTAACGTATAGGTCTACTGATTGTGAACAACACAAGCGGCTTAGGAAAGAACCACGGCAGTGTATTGCATGATTAGCATCAGCGACTGTGTGGGTATAAACATCATGAGAGACGTAGTATTATTGAATATCGTGAAATAGATATCTCAATGCTCTATTAAATCTATTGTACAGATATCATAGAGCATTAACGGCATGAGTGTCTGTGGCATGTGGTAACCACTCTTGTAGATTCTTGGTTGATCTTGTCAAATGCATTATTAAAGCCTTCTGTGTTTCTAAATCAAGTTCTTTATTGATTTGTTCAAATGTTTTTGATTGACTGACGGATTACTATCAGAAGCAGTTTTAGGACGTACAATGTCACTCATCTGTCGATCAGCTTGTTGACAACTTAGACGAAACTTCTTGATCCAGACGAAACTTCTTGATCGATGATTTATTGGCTGAATGATTGATTGATTGACTGATGACAGGTATCAGGCACAGTGGTTGAGCCCTAAAACGCTACTCTATCAGTCCATCAGCTCGTAGAGAACACAGATGAGACATATTGTATTGATTGATTGATTGATTGATAGATTGATTGATTGATTGATGACAGGTATCAGACACAGTGGTTGAGCCCTAAAACGCCACTCTATCAGTCCATCTGCTCGTAGAGAACACAGATGAGACATACTGTATTGATTGATTGATTGATTGATGACAGGTATCAGACACAGTCGTAGAGCCCTATAACGCCACTCTATCAGTTCATCAGCTCGTAGAGAACACAGACGAGACGTACTGTATCGACAACGAGGCTCTGTACGACATCTGCTTCCGCACACTCAAGCTTTCCACTCCAACGTACGGAGATCTCAACCACCTCGTGTCCGCCACCATCTCCGGTGTAACCACTTGTCTCAGGTAGGATGACAAGCTGGTTAAGCAATGAAACCTAATTTAACTCAACCGTGGTAACTATTAGCTCCATTTGCTTAGTGGTAATTATTAGCTCCATTGTATTAATTTGAAAGCATATCGTCACCAGGGTGAGCATTCGATTTGAACCCAGTTCTGACTCAATTTTGGACATCCTACCTATTTGTGCCGGCTTGGCCAAAGATAGTGAAATGTATACGAAAATATATTTCCCGAAAAGCACGCTGCTCCGGTGTAGGTTTTCCATGTGCATAGATGAACCTGTCGCGAGAAAAAGGTATATTTAGAAATAATTTAGAATTGTTGAGATATATTTAACTTGCTAAATATTTGCTAACCTTTTCACAACCTGATGATGGCTTCATAGATTCCATATATTTACATGTAGTTATTTAGGAATAACTAATCCCCACTAATATAAAATATAAATTAATTATCAATTATAATTGAATTATCGAACAACTTGATTGTCTACATTGTTGTTGTTGTTGTTGCTCCAAGGTTCCCTGGACAGCTGAACTCCGACCTCCGTAAGCTCGCCGTCAACATGGTTCCATTCCCACGTCTGCACTTCTTCATGCCCGGCTTCGCGCCTCTCACGTCGCGTGGTTCACAACAATACCGAGCGCTCACTGTGCCAGAGCTCACGCAGCAGATGTTCGACTCGAAGAACATGATGGCCGCCTGCGACCCGCGTCACGGGCGTTACCTCACCGTGGCTGCTATCTTCAGGGGCAGGATGTCGATGAAAGAGGTGTGCTGTGATTTTATGTAAAAGTAAATTTACGAATTTAAATTGTAATTTTAACTAATTTACCAATGTCAGAAAGGGCATTCGATTGGTGAGCGCCAGGGCTCCAGAAATTGCTAAATAAAATTGGTAAAATCCCACCCTAGTTTAACTGAGATTCAAGGGAAGATGATGATGATGAAGATGATGATGATGATGAGTAAATTTTAAAATATTCGAAAGATATAAAGGTCATTAGAATGTCAACTACTCAGCTCTAGAGCGTGCTGTGAGTATTTACTGTAATGCCAATAATTATTTCGTTGTTCTCTTATGATAGTGGCAAAATAAAAAATGTTTAAGACTAAAGCACATTTACTGTAATAGATTGATGGACTTATTGACATTGTCTGCCTGACTGGTTGACATTAACTGCCGGACTTTGCTTGATTGACTGCCAGACGTTGATTGATTGATATTGACTTCCTGACGTTGGTTGATTGATTGATTGATTGACATGGATTGATTGATTCTCTTACGTTGATGGATTGATTGACGTTGACTTTATGACGTTGATTGATTGATTGGTTCACAGGTAGATGAGCAGATGCTGAACGTTCAGAACAAGAACAGTTCTTACTTTGTGGAGTGGATTCCAAACAACGTGAAGACAGCTGTGTGTGACATACCACCTCGAGGTCTCAAGATGTCAGCCACATTCATTGGTAACAGCACGGCCATACAGGAGTTGTTCAAGAGAATCAGCGAACAGTTCACCGCCATGTTCCGTCGTAAAGCTTTCCTCCACTGGTTAGTTCTGAGCATTTCCTGTCTTCATTAAACATCACTTTTATACAATCTGTTATTTATTTTAATTCACATCAGTGAAATCAGCGTTCTCTGCCATGTTCCGTCGTAAATCTTTCATCTACTGGTTAATTCTGAACATTTCCTGTCTTCGTTAAACACCATTTTTAGACGATTATCGTATTTTAATCATGCCCCTCATTGGAACTCTGTTGAACGAACCTGAACCAAAAGGCAAACTTTAATTGTAGTTTTTTTACCCAATCTTTACGTCCTGTTCGGAATTCTGAAATTATATATAGATCGAGTTATGAGCATCAAAGTTGCTTCATACTCTATGTAAATCTTGAGTAGTGACTTCGTACTTTGTGCTCTCAACCTTGCCGATAGCACGCTAATTCCTGATTACATTGAATTTTTTCATTCAGGAAAGACAATGTTTTCAGTGAGAGCTTTAATTAATTTAGTAGTTTAATTAATTCAATCTAAGATCATCTGCTGTTTAAAGTTGGCAATATAACGTAAATAATAATAATTTAAAGATCCTAAATAGAGCTGGAGGTCCGATGCAACTTAAAAAATTGTAATTATCAAAGCATTACAGAATTACTTGTTTGCACACCTTATGTGTTTTTAGAATGTATAAAATATTATGGTTTAACAATACTATAATTTTGATACATAATTATAATAAGAGATTAATCAGGCCTACAGAGGTCTAGTATGTCACGGTGGCTGTGGTCCTTGAACATTCGTTTTATAATTTGATTTTATAGACATCTATTAATAAATAATCTGATTTTATTGATATCTATCATTTTATTTTTAATTAAATAATTTATTTTGTCATTTACTTATGTAGACTAATTGTAACTTTTCTCAATTGTGACTCGATAATACTCGATGTTGTCATTGATGACTGTAGCACATAAATTGTTGTTGTTGTTCTCTACACTCAGGTACACTGGAGAGGGTATGGATGAGATATGTTCTATGTGTTTCTATGTGCCACAGGTACACTGGAGAGGGTATGGATGAGATGTGTTCTATGTGTTTCTATGTATTTCTACATGTTTCTATGTGTTTCTATGTGCCGCAGGTACACTGGAGAGGGTATGGATGAGATGTGTTCTATGTGTTTCTATGTATTTTTATGTGACACAGGTACACTGGAGAGGGTATGGATGAGATGGAGTTCACTGAGGCTGAGTCTAACATGAACGACCTGGTCTCAGAGTACCAGCAGTACCAGGAGGCCACGGCTGAGGAGGAGGGAGAGTTTGAGGGGGGAGAGGAGGAGGGGCTTGAGGCTTAAGATTCCTCATATTCCTACCTCTCGGCCACGCCTACCGCTGCGCTACTAAACTGCAAGCTTAAGCCGCGCCTCCTTGTGTTCACAGGAACTAAGCCATTCATAGGCCACGCCTACTATTTTTTAAGACACATCTCGTTTACGTTGCTGCCACGTTTGCTTATTTTTTTAAATTCACTATTTGTAGGTTAAACTGTAACAGGTTCAATTAGTCAGAGCTTACCTTCAGTGATGCCATAGTTTTTACATATTTCGTATATCCTGTCGATTTTTATGCAAAAAGTGTCAATCCTACTGCGAGACAATGTGTAGATGTTGTACGTAATTACTCTACCAAAACATATTTCTTCTTGAATGTTAGATACTACTGTAATGATTCAGACAATTCCATTTACACCTCGACTTGTTGAAGGCAAGTTTATTATACTCTAACGAAGTGTAGTCCGTGATTTCACGGGGTATTAAATTGTTTGTTCTTCTAGCTTTAAATCAAATGAGTTCATAAAATCTTCCAATTGCAGCATGTCACTCTCACTGGTTTAGTATCATCCGTGTTCTATTTCTAAAGGTCTTGGTGAGAATAACCTTGTGGTATTGATTCAAGTGTCTCAGTGTGTAAGTTATCGGTGTGCTTTTGATGTTTGTGGTGCAGAGGCCGTAAAAGACTTTATATAATCCACTGCTAGTGTCGAGTAGATATTTCTATAGTCCTACTTGGTATGCTTCAGTAGCCATGTTCAGCATAGTCTTGTTGATGTCATAGTCTTGTAACACACCTTTATTTATGCCATAAATTCTATATTTATCACTATGGTTTATAATCTATATATATGCCAGTTCAATGTTGTCTTGCATAACGTAAGAATCTCACCGGTGTGTATTCTTTTCGTCTATTCCAGTATTGCATTTGCTATTGTGTTCATATAAAAACTTTTGTGTTCAACGGTAGTAATTCTGTTCTAGAAGATTTTCTTCACCTTCGTCAGGTCTTTTTCTATTCATCGGCTGATGTATTCCTAAAGGTTTCTAAAGTTTGTCAAATTGGAAGGACGGAAATCTGGTACATGGTAGACAAAAGAATTGACTTTCAAAGAAGACTTAGTCCTGTCCTCTACAGCTTGATTTACTGTACCGCTTCAATGTGCTTTGATGTATGTTAGGTGTGTAACATTTAAAATAGTGTCAACTAAAGTTTTCTATTAAAAGAAGTTGGCAGAGTAATCCATTGGTGTTCTGTGTTGAGATTAATTAGAGCTCAACTAGAGATGAAAAAAAAACATATTTTTTGGCCGTGTTTTATAAATTAATTTTTTGTGATTTAAATTTTTAAAAATTAACTTTAAAGTAAAATGGTGCCTACACGTTATTGCTAAAGGTTTTTTGGTATATTTTATGTTTAGATTTATAAACAGAGTTTGTGAATTACTATAGTTTCTTGAAGAAATAACAATTATCATATATAAACTATGTAATAATATATTAAGATGATATATTAATTGCATTATGCAATCATTAAATTATTATCTGTTGGGCCTAGTAATGAAAAAAACGTGTTTTTGGCCATATTTTTAAATTGTTTTTTGTTCTTTTTTAAAATATAAATCATATCTGAAAGTAAAAGATACATAGGCTGCGATATGAAGCGTGCCATAGATATATAACATTAGGCCTTGTTAACAGTTTCATCATTCTCTAATTCTGAGTGTCTGTCACTCAATGCCAGAGTCCTAATCTAACACATGATGAAACTGCAAAATTAGAAAACAAAATAAAGAAAACAGCAAAATTAGATTTCAGAAATTGAGACTGACTGGCTACATTTAGGATTAAGATTCAAGAATCAAGACTCTCGAGTCAGTAACTGAGAAATATTCTATTAGTAGTGCATTTCTAATTTCTATAATGATAATTAGTTGTTTATAAAAGCCATTAACTACAAAATAAACTCAATTATTTGTAATGCTTTTTAGAAAATTTGTTGTTTTGTTTTTTACTCTTTGTTTTAAAACCAAAAAACCCCTTTTTGGAAAAAATTGTTTTAAAACAAGCTCACATCTCTAAGCTTAACAATCAGAATTTGTAATCTACTGCGTTAAATGCTCGCTGCTGTAAAGAGCCGTTACTATCAGAGCTGGTTTGGTTCAGACTGGAACCAATGGCCTCTTTATCTGGCAAGCTTAATATCCAATCATCATCATCATCATTTTCTCTTAAATCCCAATTTAACCAGGGTCGGGATACGAATGGATATTTTCCAAGCAAGCCTAATATCCAATAAGCTTTAATAATAATTATAATAATGGTTTAACGTCTGTTTCCTCATACACGGATGATGTCAGGGGCGTCATTAACTGCAGGAGTTAATTTTCAATTAACCAGAGGATCACTTCGGTTCTATGTCTGATTCAAATAATGGTATATCACTAGGAATGTTATAAATAATTTAAAGATCCACTCGTATGTGGACATGAAGAGTAAGACGGTAGATAGAGATGAGTGGAGGCGTTAAATACCATGGACCTGCCAGTAGGCAGTGCACTAAGAGAGAGGTGACTGATTCACATAGAATACACCAATTGTATGTTATGTGCGTAACATTTAAGTTCTCAAATGAGAACCTGTGTCAAAATAATAATGTAACTAGCAAAATTAAGATATTGATGTTGAATTAAAAGCACAAACCATAACGCCAAAGGCTATGCAATTGAGAGAGAGCTGACTTCAGAACGCTGCAGATAGCAGAGAGCTGTAGACAATAGAATTGAGAGCTAGAAGCATTCTGCCTCTACTCCCAGACTGAAGACTCGTCTCAAGGCTTTTTATAAAGGATTTTTTATTAATTGACAAGAACAATCAATAGGAATTTAACGTCCGGTTCCTCGCCATAAGGCAATGTCAATGCCGTCTCTTGTAGACTACACAAACAGGCGCCAAAGCACAACACGATGACGACTGAGTACACAGAGATCACACGAGAAAGCGAGATCAAAACAGCGTAAGTCCAAGATCCATGGAAAGCGGGTCAAAAGTTAGACCTACGACGAAAAGAGATGGGTTTTTAGCCGGCCCAGGAAATTACAAGATCTAAGATCTTGTGGCAGAGAGTTTCATATTGTCAGAGCAGAAAACGTGAAGGAGCGTCTGCCCATGGCAGATTAAATATTTGGTACAGTGAGAAGATTTTGACTAGAGGAACGAAGACTACGACAGGGTTGATAGATTGATAGAAGGTCAGATAGATAGGATGTTTTATCATATTTAAACCTTTGAAATCCAAGGAAGCTAACTTGAATTTTATTTGTTCAGAGACTGGAAGCCAGTGCAGTTTCTTAAGGAAAATGTGGAATTTGAATATTTTGACATTACAGATGCAAGAATTAAGTCTAGAGAGGAGTACATTGTGGTTAATCGAGTCAAAAGCAGCAGAGAGGTCGAGAAGAACAAGTGCAGATACTTGAGAGCGTGCTAAAGTTTCAAAGAAGTGTCGTCTTGTGGAAATGTAGTTTGTAGAATCTCATATGAAACATGTTGGTGATATGATCAAACCAGCAATAGAACTTAACATGACTTCTTGAAAACATTTATTACACAACTAATTAGACAGCAACAACACTTACGCATTTGATTTAAACAGAATAAAGGAATAAAAGAGCACACAAAAGCTTTATACACAGTTACAGTTCCCGAGTCAACGAAGATGCGTTCCACTCAACCACAACACGAAATATGCATTTCCTGACTTGAATAGATGGATAAACTTTTAGCACACATGCTGGTAAGCAGAAGGCTAGTAGTGTGAGGTACAACTGAACCATCTTGTTTCAGTATTCTTTGTCAGTTAAGCGAAGAAGCTCAACTGATGTTTGTGCATAACCAAAGACCATATTCACAGTTTTTGCCGTCTCTTCTATATTACAAAAGAAGCGAGCAAAAATTGAATGCAAATTTAACTTTTCATTATAACAATCTTTATTCAAAAACCAATCGTTTTCATTAGAATTTAATGCTAGCAAAGAGAATAACTTCTAACAATCATCTACAACTGTCACAAAATGACGACACTGCGATCAAGCAGCATCGTCACCTGTTTCTACAATTCTACAGCGTCACGCTAGATCAGAGGTACCACGGATTGTTCTCTAGTTAGACAGCCCATTGGTTTGTATCGTGCTATAGAACACAAGCGGTGCCACGGATTGTTCTCTAGTTAGACAGCCCATTGGTTTGTATCGTGCTATAGAACACAAGCGGTGCCACAGATTGTTCTCTAGTTAGACAGTCCATTGGCTTGTATCGTGCTATAGAACACAAGAGGTGCCACTGAATTGTTCTCTAGCTTCAACACTCTACTACCGAAATATTCGTGATCATGATTCTTCGCCTGCAGTATGATGGCTCTAGTCATCGGGGCCTGAGGGGCAATTGTGATCTGAGGGGCCATCGACACCTGCGGGGCCAGAGCGACAGAGCCCTGAGGGGCTATGGTTATGGAACCCTTTGAACCCACCGTGGCAAACGAAACCTGTGGCACCAGAGTGGCGACTGAAACCTGCTGGGGTATGGTTGCCACGGAGACCTGGGGGGCTATTACAATGGTCGCGGGAATGCTGCCCACTTGCCCAGCCACTGTGGACGCTAGCTTGATGTCTGAAGTGGGCAAGACACCGGCTGGTCTTGATGTTGCCCAAATCCCGTTGTCGGCTGCTGAGACGACAACGGTTCTAGCGGCCGCTGTTGTGGGTTTTACCAAGAGTTTTGCAGTGGTAGTGCTGTTAGCAGCTGTAGATTTCGTTGCGGCTGATGTTGTTGTTGTTTCTGTTAGAGAAGGCTGCTCAATGGGCGCATTGCTGGGTGATCGGTTGCCACGCGCGTGAGAGAGCAACAACTCCTTCATTATACTCAACTCTGTTGTTAGCCCGTTCACCTGGGAATACAATATTTAAATCAATCGTCAATCAATCAATCAATCGATCAATCAATCAATCAGTCAGTCAACCAATCAATCAATCGACTCAACTCTGTCATCAGCCCATTCACCAGAGAATACAATCAACTGTCAATAAATCAATCATCAATCAATCAATTAATCAATCAATCAATCAGTAAGTCAACCAATCAATCAATCGACTCAACTCAGTCATCAGCCCGTTGACCTGTGAATACAATCAATCAATCAATCAATCAGTCAGTCAACCAATCAATCAATCAATTAATCAGTCAGTCAACCAATCAATCAATCGACTCAACTCTGTTGTCAGCCCGTTCACCTGTGAATACAATCAATAATCAATCAATCAATCAATAAATAAAGAGAGAGAGACAGAGATAGAGAGATAGAACGAAGAGAGAAAGAGAAGTGAGAGTGAGAGAAAGAGAGAGAGATGAGCCGAGGATTCGCTGTCTCGAACCTTCTGCTGCAACAAATCATTCTCCGCTCTCAACATGGCCATGCGCTGCGACGTCTCCGTGTACTTCTGCTTCATCTTCTCTCGGCTCTTCTTCACCGCCAGGTTGTTCCTGTCCCGCTTCAGTCGATACGCATCCTCTCCGCTCTCATCCTCACTGCCCCCGCTACGATGCGACATCTTGCCCCCTCCTCCGCCTGTCTTCATCTCGGCCTGCTTCACCGCCCTCTCTACGCTTTATACGCTACGATCTGTTAACAGTAAAAAATAACATTTAACAAAATTGAATTTTTGGAATAGCTATATTCTTGAAGATTTCTGAAAAGTCATTATAAATAAGTTCAAAAGAAGTTAAGTTTGAAAGTATTATTTACTTGTTTTTAAAATCAAAATACTGATTTACAGAAAAAGTCCTAGGCAGATCTGCAGATTGCTTGATTCATTCGATCAATATTTTGAGAAAATATATAGTCAGTATTTGACACCATTGCCTGATAGGAAGTAATAGAACCAGTGGCATGATTGTCAATAGCTGAACCAGTGGCAAGATTGCCAATAGCTGAATCAGTGGCATGATTGTCAATAGGTGAACCAGTGGCATGGACCGACTCGGAAGCCATATTTTTCCAAAGGTGAATGATAGATTACTTAGGGTTTGGTAAAGACTAAATCTTTGGGGTTGTTGGTGGGTCAATGGCGTTCTCTTATCGAGTGTGAAAACACTGCAGTAGTGGGAAAATGTATCTTGGACCTGCTACTTGACAGAACATCAGCGAGAGCGATAGGGAGAGTTAGAGAACGGAAAGTAAAAGCACAAAGCAGATTAAGTGGTCGAATCCAGAACTTATTTAGAAGGCGTTTAGTGACAAATAGAGGGATAGAGGTGTCAGGATTTCTGAAGTCCGGTTTAGTCTCTCGTAATACAGAACTTATTTGCGTTTGATGACGGATACCAAATTCAGTAGGAAAGCTTTAGCTTAATATGATTCGTTAGTGTAATGGATGAAGGCATCCGCACAGTAACTCATCAAATTTATTGGAATGCTAGGCCTTATTTCAATAAATTGCGAAATCGCACTTCGCCTTTTCTTACCTCTTTAAAATACAGAATAAGTCCAAAAATTAAACGAGATAACACGTCCAGGATACATTAAAGCTACAACCGCGTCATTCTGAATATAATTAACTAAATAATAAATTAAATAATTAATTAATTAGAAATAATTTCACTGTTTTGTTATTCTCATTCTGTTATTACGCAACTAAATGTAAATCTAGCAATCCTACCACACTACGTTAAAACAATGCTACCATTTCTGCAAGTCTTACATTATACTGCTGAATTTAAAGATAAATTTATGCCAACATGATTGTAAATACATCGTAACATACATAAGTTATGTATGTTACGTAACTTAACAAAAGTTACAGTGCTACTGTCGTCCATGACAACATCGATCACTATTGAGACAAATCCAATATGGTGAGCAAATAAAAATTCTAAAACGGTTTAAATGCCTAAATCCTGAAAAGCAGTCCAAATATAAAGTCAAAGTTTATATAGGCATTAAAACGCATTCAATTCGCCATACACAGTTGAAAATCCAAGAATAATTCAGTATATTATAGTTATTTCCTACTAGTTTTAGTAGTAGGACTATATCGACTATATATTATGCAAAAAAGTAATAGTTATATAAAATTAACTTCATTATAATTTTGTACTTAATAAGAGATGCTACTCGCAAAAATAATATTTGCACATGCAATATTTGTGTTTATCATAACATATTAGTGTATATCATTACCATTCCTAATTGTGACTGGAATTTGATGTTATTTATAATAAATAAAATATTTCAAAGTTTTCTTTTACTCATAATGAATTACTTCCGCTGTAAATGTAAATAATAAATATAAACATTGGATTAAAACTTTTTATGCTATAGTTTAAATTTTTTAACTATTTAACTTCTTCGTCTATGGGACTATTGTGTAAATAAATAGATATATTTCGTAAGTTTATTAGGTATTTAATTTGAACTTTCGTATTATTGTCTGTTTATACTATATTTAGGCGTTTGATGTGTTTAACATTTCAAGAACTATTAAATACACATGTAAACTTAATTTAACAAAACTGCTACCATCTTTCGTTATTCCAATCTTTTTTCAAACTTAGGTAGCAGGAAATACGGAAGAAAGCCAAGGGCTTATTTCAATCTCCAATCACACATGATTACAAAATCCAGCTTGTTTTTAAAACTATTCATCGACACCGCATTCACAACCTCCTCACTCAAAGAGTTCCACCTATCAATCACCCTATGAGTAAATAAAACTTTCCTAAGTCTATCCTTGCACTAGGCTTACTATAATTGTTAGACTAAAATAACTACTGAGCGTAATACAATTACTAATGAAATGCATATATTGTACAGTGATCATCATCACTTTACGGTATACCCCTTGAGATCTCTATGATGGTGCTTCATTAGTGTAATTCCACATATTTAAACTGTTTCGCAGTTGATTGTTTTTTATATACATGTATATGTCGGTTTTGTGAATTTCCTAAATAAATATTTATTAAATATTGTACTCGCTAAGTTACATAATAGACATTCTGCAGTGAATTATGTTTGACTCCTAGATATAGTATACATTACTTAATAAAATTATGGTGTCAAAATTACAAAGATTTCGATTAGAATATTAAAATATTAAAATATAGGGGCTTTGTCTTAGGGGGAGATTAAAACTGGGGGGGGGGGGTAAAACTTTAGCAGGATGGGTCTGCCTAGGGATGTGGAAGCCTCCCATCCCCCATCAAACACAACCCAGCAGAGGATTGAGATAAAAAAGTTAAAAAGCTAATGTTAACGTCAGTTTCCTCGCTCGAAAGCGATGTCATGTGTAATTGTAATCATGTATGATTGGAGATTAAAATAAGCCCTTGGCTTTCTTCCCTTGTTCCTGTTACCTAAGTTGACTAATGATTTCATAACGAAAGATAGTAGCACTTCTGGTAAATTCCTCACTCGAAAGCAATGTCAGTGACGGGGGAGCCCAGAATTTGAACCCCACACATACTGATCTGTGGTCGAGTATGTTAGCGACATCTGCCACTGGCTTCAGCCAGTGCCGATGTTGGTAAAATATTCATATACTCCATGAAATTTTTGTGGTGATAATTACATATTTTTATATGACCTTGATAATACAATTCCTGATATGAATAGAGCATTCATGGTATTAGTTTATGGCAAGTGAATTAGAGTGTAATACCATGGGTTTCATGGCCTCCTTTTGGGGAGGGGGGTAATACTGAAATTTTTACTGGAGAAAGTAAAATATACATGATTTTTCTTTAAATGGTGCAATAGTTTTCAGCTAGTTACCATTCTTAGAATAATAGCAATACTACAACAGTAATGCCTTAATTTGCTCCTATTTTCCTTTTTTTGTTAAAATTAGTTGATCTTTTTTGGAAATCATTTTAAATGATATTGTTTTTTACTGAAAAGAGCCAATTACTTATTTGGCAAATGGTATTTACTGGTGAGGCAAATCCATGGCTTTGAGGAGCATTTTACCCTGAATTAACATGGTCTCTCTCTTAGTGCACTGCCTACTGGCAGGTCCATGGTATATAACGCTCAACTCATCTCTATCTACCGTCTTTCTTTTTATGTCCACATACGAGTGGCTCTTTAAATTATTTATAACATTCTTTGTGATTGGGGGATTCTGCTTATGACGAGGTGGGCCCCCTATGCCTTCCTCAGCTTCGACTAACATTTACTGGGCTGAGGCGTCATTCCCTGAGAAAACAATCCTGTTTACCCATCTAAAAGAGTCTATGAACTTTTAGTGCATGCATTGCATCAAGAGAATCAACGAAAAAGTCATTTTATCTGTGGTTTTAGAGGACGTCACTGCAGTGGCTGCGATGATAGCAGTTGTAGCAATGCATGCATTAGAAGTTTAATAACTTTATCAATTAAGAACATATCAGCACATATTTTACGTCGTTTTGAAAAGAAATTATTGCTCTTCAGAACAGCATTAGATGAAATTTTATTTTACGTATTCGCTATTATTTTATAGAGATAATTTTACACTGCATGTAACACACCCGTAATCCTGTACTGAAAATTTCTGATCTGACCCCACTCCTATTCACAAAACAATAACTTTCACGTTATTAAAGATATTCAAACGAAATTTGGCTTTGTTTAGTAGAATTGACTGATCAAATTCTTTAAATTTCAAGACCATGGGCCAACTCCTTACGACTTCATTGTAAACTATATGTGGGGTATCAGTTATAAAAAATACAGTGTATATATAAATAATGAAATATCTAGTATACTATCCTATATATTATTCATGTCCTAATATACATATGCTTACTATCAATGCGTCAACAGGGTGTCGCTAATGTTAATTTCAGAGAATGAGTAGAATTGTGACATTCACTGGTGACAGTGGAAGATCTGATATTGTTCACACCTATGGTGATTTCTGCAGGCAACCCTCTTCTGCTATCATCATTGATAACGGTATATTTACCTTTGATAGTGGTAATTATATTATAATAATAATAATAATAATGGTTTTACGTCTGTTTCCTCATACAAAGATGATGTCAGGGACGTCCCCCATCACATGTCTCTACAAATCGATTCACCCCAAACGATCTTAAAAAAGAAACATGTGCTGAAGAGAAAGAAAAAGATCCTAAACGGTGCTGGACCTGTGATAAAAAAGCATTGGTAAAAATATATATATTTATAAAATACTATATAAGTCAATAATAACGGTATATAAGTCATTGGTAATACTAAATATGTCTTTTATTACGGTATTTACGTCATTGATAATGATAAACATGTCATTAATAATGGTAAGAATGTCATTGTTACCGGTATTCATAACGGCATACATATCATGGATAACGGCATATATAATCATTGATATCTTTATATGCGGCAATGATAATAGTAAATATGTAATTGAAACAGGTAAATAGGTTATTTATAACGGTATTTATATCATTGATACTGGGCTATAGCCTAATATAAGTCTTTGATAACGGCATATGCATTTGATAACGGCATATGTATTTTATGCGTTATCTTTGATAACGGCAGATGCTCGTTTTCTTATATACATGTATGATACTGTCTCTGTCAGTATCCCTTATACTATGAAAAAGGTTATTAAACGTTGTTTTCTAACTTTATGTAATGTAACATGTAAATATTGTGCTGTAATGCTTTGTACTATTTTGTACTGTATTGTGCTGCATTGTACTGCTTTTTAATGCATTGTACTGTGTTGTACTGTATTGCACTGCATTTGTATTACATTGTACTGCATTGTAGTATATTGTACTGTATTGCACTGCATTGTACTGTATTTTACTGCATTGTACTGCATTGTACTGAATTGTACTCTATTGCACTGCATTGTACTGTATTTACTGCATTTTATTGTATTATAATTAAACAGGTTCATATGAATGCAGAGCCGGCTGGTCGCTTGACGAAGAGCCGCGACTGAAATTCAAGAATGTTGGCATCAAGATCAAGAACAAGAAGACTCAGGTAGTTGAGTTCATCGCCAATTTAATCATGACAAACGCACAATGTTACAGACTACAGATATGCATCACTTTCGTATGCTAAATACAGGTTAACAGTTGAATAATTTTATTTGCATATCGTAATTGAGAATTTTTAAAAGTGGTTGTTACAACCCTGAAGAATTTTATTGACCCAGTTATTTGAATTCTAGAAGGATCTCTAGAAGATCTCTTCTAGATAGATAGATAGATAGCATGATAGCAAGATAGATAGAAGATAGATAGAGGAAGATATATAGAAGAAGAAGAAGATAGATAGAAGAAGATAGATAGAAGAAGAAAGATAGAAGAAGATAGAAGAAAGATAGAAGAAAGAAAGAAAGATAGAAAGAAAGATAGAAAGAAAGATAGAAAGAAGATAGAAAGATAGAAGAAGAGGATTTCTAGAAGATCTAGAAGATCTAAAAGGATCTCTAAATGCTGTCTATTTGATTCTTTGTCTTCTCAGCATGTGTCGCACTCATTCAACCATCTGTTAGACGTCACTGGACTGTTGACTGTGTTATGAGTTGATGTAGAAATGAAAACGAGTATTGCCCAAATTCTTTAAATCACCTGTGAAATTTGATCAAATGGTAGGTTCTGTCCTAATTTTGTAGCAATTAATAATTGACAATTAATTTGAATGATTGACAATTGATAATTGACAATTAATTAATGATTGACAACTAATTAATGATTGACAATTAATTAATGATTGACAACTAATTAATGATTGATAATTAATTGTTAATTGATATTTAGAGTGTTTTATTGATTGATTCAGGAGACAGAGGTACTGGTGGGTAACAGCATTGGCAGCATAGAGGCAGTGAGGTGGCAACTCAAGTCTGCATTCGAGAGAAACCTCGTCACTCAGTTTGACATTCAGGTGATAGTCTGTCAAACTTAAAGTTACCCTTTTCAAACAATCAATCAATAGTAATTTAATGCCAGGCTTTAAAAACTTTTGTATACTCAGTCGTGATTGTGCGGTGCTTTTACGCCTGTTTATACAGAGTCTGCAAGAGACGTCCCTGACATTGCCTAGCTATAAGGTAATGCCAGGGACGTCTCTTGCAGACTCCGTACAAAAAGACGCCAAAACACCACACGATCACGACTGAGTGTACAAAGACCACAAGAGAAGGCGAGATCAAAACAGTGCAAGTTCAAGATCCAAGGCAAGTGGGTCAAAATTAATTCATCGTCATAAACTCTGTATAGCGTCACTCCATGGACGCCAGAGCCTTCCCTTTAATCCTCTGCCTTCACTGGAATTGGTCTTAACCTAATTTGTCAAACCCCTCCTCCATTCTCTTTCAATACTGATACCTGAAATGTCTCAACATAGATCTCATTTATCCTATAAAAGTATTTGGCTGTCTTAGACCCAGACATGTAGTCGAGACCAAGACCAAGGTTGTTGAGAGTTATTCTTAATTCACAGGAATCACCCCCTATACCTAGACAACTAGCTGCATGCTCAGTGTACTATCTTCAACCCTCCTTTAAGCCTCCACTGGATTCTTGTGCGTAATCGTAGACATCACTGAGTGCAAGATTGAGTTTAGTATCTAATCTACTTAAGTTATTATTATATTATTTACTTTAAGTGTTTTTGTTCCCATTTCTATCTTTGTTTCTTCGTTTTATTAATTGTAAGTCTATATTTTTTACTCTACACTTTTAATTGAAAATATAGTTAAGTTTTAATCATGGTAGCCATTCTTCTGGAAAACCTTAAAAACCTGGAAAAGTCTGGGAATTTGGAAGTGGTCTATGAAAAGTAAGATGAATTAAAAAAAAGTCAGGGATAGTCAAATGCAAAAGATTTTAGACTTTTTAAAATCTTTTTCAGTATAGTAATTAAAATAACTTTAAGATGCATATACTTATGGAAAAATTGCGCAGGCTATGTTGGTAGTGAACAAAAAGTAATCAGAAATTAATGGTTACACTTTAACCGACTAACCGACCCTGGTTAAATTGGGATTTAAGGGAAAATGATGATGACGATGACTCTTTGACCAAACAACCAATTTGTTCAATGTGTTGTGTGTATTTATTGATTGATTGATTGATTGACTGACACAGGAGAATGTGCTGGATTACATTTTTAGTCATCTCGGTATTGACACAGAGAATTCTGTTGAGCATCCTCTAGTTATGACTGAGGCGGTACTAAACCCGGCTTACTGCAGAGAAAGTAGGTCAATCAAACCTAGTTTTATTGTTAAAAAAAGCTAAAAAGCTAAGGTTAACGTCAGTTTCCTCACTCGAAAGCGATGTCAGTGATGGGCGAGCCCAGGATTTGAACCCCGCACATACTGATCCGCGGTCGAGTATCTTACCAACGTCGCCACTGGCTCCAGCATTAAACCCAGCCTACCGCAGAGAAAGTAGATCAATCAAACCTAATTCCAAATCCTACAGAAAGGAGGAAATACCAAAAACTACAAAGAAGTAATTAAGCAATGAAACTTTGTAAACACGTGCAGTTGTCATGTACACATATTTTATCAGTGTAACTAGATGAAAATATCACGAAAGGTGAGGATAACAGACTTTGAAATAAGCAAAATGTAGCTTATTCCTGCCTCTTTGTCTCCGTGTTGAAGTTTATAATTGTTTATGTACATGTGTATATATGTGCGTGACTCTGTTTCGCTCACTGAGTCTACTGTTAAATGGCAGGTCCCTGACTTTCATGATGTTTTTGTTGTATAACTGTATGACTTAGTTACTGTGCTTCAGCATTTGATTGTGTTACGTATATAAACTAATGTCAACGTCAGCTTCCTCACTCGAAAGCGACATCAGTGACGAGTGAGCCCAGGATTTGAACCCCACACATACTGATCCGCGGTTGAATAGCTTACCGACATCGCCACTAGCTCCAGCCTATATTTGTGTGTCTCTGTTTCGCTCAATGAACCTACTGCTGAACTGCAGGTACAGGGCATACGTAATGTTTTGTTGTAGAAATGTCAGAGCTGCTGTTTGAATGCTACAACGTACCCAGTGTTCTCTATGGCATAGACTCTCTCTTCAGTCGTCTATATAATCAATCCATTGACGCTGCTCTCCTGCCCCCTCAACAACCTGCTTCTCTGCCCACTCAACAATCTGCTTCGCTGCCCCTTCCACAATCCGATTCAATTCCCCCACAAAAGTCTGATTCACCGCTCTCTCAAGCGATCAACGCTGCCTCACTGCCCGCTGAGCTGGACGACGGGCTGATAATATCGTGCGGGTACCAGGCTATGCACGTACTGCCTGTGTTAGGGGGCAGGCTGGTGCAGGCTCACTGCAGGAGGATTAACTTCGGTGGAGCGACAGTGGACAGCTTCATGCTGAAGACTCTGCAGCTCAAGTACACGGGTCACACTGGTTCACTCACACTCAGTGCTGCAGAGGTGAGGTCATCATCATCATCATCATCATCATCGTCATCATCATCATAATTATCATCATCATCGTCTACAGAAGACCCTGCAGCTCAAGTACACTGGTCACACTGGTTCCCTCACACTGAGTGCCACAGAGGTGAGGTCTAGGTCATCGTCGTCGTCGTTGTCATCATCATCATCATCATCATCATCATAGTCATCATCATCATCATCATCATAATCATCATCATCATCGTCTACAGAAGACCCTGCAGCTCAAGTACACTGGTCACACTGGTTCACTCACACTCAGTGCCGCAGGTGAGGTCTAGTTCCTCATCATCGTCGCTATCATCGTCATCATCATCATCATCGTCGTCGTCGTCATTATCATCATCGTCGTCGACGTCGTCGTCGTCGTCATCATCATCATCGTCCGTGGTCAGCTAGAGAAGATGTATATCATCTTCTCTGATGGCCGTTATTCAAATTTTTACAACTATTTGATACCATGTATTTCCAAGAAATATTATTATTTTTAAATAATTATTTCTATTTATATTTGTATTTGTCATGACATTTTGTATCCAGTTGATGCTGAAGTAAACATAATTAAACATAACATAACATTACAGAGTCTGGAAGCAATTACATGCTTGTTTAAGACTCGTCAGGCTCTTAACTAAAACCAATTAATATTAATGAAATCATAGAGACTTCATGTCAACATGTCAAATTTATACATAGCCTATGTATAACACTGAACATGTAATTAGCATCTAATTTACATGTTCTTATGTTCTTATTATCATATTTATTTTTAAAAGCATTCACAGATTCTGCTTCCACAACTTCGCTTGGCAAACTATTCCTAGCATTTATAACTCTTTGACTCAAGAAAAATTTCCTTAAATCTAGTCTACTTCTAAATTTATTAAGTTTATAAATATGTCCCCTTGTGTTTCTGTTGTTTGATAAATTAAACCAAATACTATGGTTAACTTTGCTGAAGCCTTTGAGTATCTTAAAAACTTCTATTAAATCTCCTCTAGTTCTTCTCTCAATTAAAGAGGTTAATCCTACGAATTTTAATCTATTCTCATAACTAAGTTTTTGACAGTCAAATATCAGCCTTGTTGCTCTGGCTCGTACCCTTTCTAATTTATCGATATCTTTCTTAAGATATGGGCACCAAGCCTGAACGCAGTATTCAAGTTTGGGCCGTAAAAGAGCCTTATATAGCCTTGCCACAATATCTTTATTTCTACATGCAATTGTTCTTTTAATCATTCTTAATACACAATTAGCACTATTTACAACTTCATTACAATTTTCACTAAATTTAAAAGAGCTATCCACAAAGACTCCTAAATCCCTTTCACTGTTTGTGGATTTTAGTTTTATATTGTTCAATGTATACTCAATTTCTAAATTATTATTCACTATATGCATAACTCTACATTTCTCAGCATTGAACTCCATTAGCCAATCCCTAGACCAGTTCTGTAATATTTTTATATCATACTTTAAAATCTCCGCATTTTCAATGTTGTTTACTGCATTTGCTACTTTAAAATCATCTCAAAATTTACTGAATTTAGATACCATATCTATGTCAATGTCATTGATGTAAACTAAAATAACAGAGGTCCTAAAACAGAGCCCTGTGGCACACCACTCTTCACTGCTTCCCATTCCGAGAACTCGTCCTCGACACACACCCTTTGTTTTCTATTGCTTAACCAATTACCTAACCACTTTAAAAGTTTGCCCGTTATTCCATGTGCTTCCAACTTACTAAGTAATCTTTTATGTGGAACTTTATCAAACGCTTTAGCAAAGTCTAGATATAAGATATCAATGCTATTTTTATTATCTACTTCCTTTGTAATATATTCTAAAAAATCTAGCAAATTAGTTAAACAAGAACGCCCACTAATAAAACCATGCTGACTATTTCTAATTAAGTTATATTCTTCCAAGAAATCTAATTATTTTATCCTTAATAATGCTTTCAAATGTCTTACCGATTATACTTGTTAAGCTTATAGGCCTATAATTTTCTGCTTTATCCCTATTTCCCTTTTTATGTATTGGTACAACATTGGTATTCTTTAAATCCTTAGCTCTGAAATCAGTTTTCCATGAATCCCATCTGGACCTTGACTTTTACTGACATTTAGCGAATTTAATTTATTTATAACATCATCAATATCAAACTCAATATTATGTAAGGAGCATTCAAAGTTACCTTTGAAGATCCTAGCCGGTACTGGCATATTAACTAAATCTTCTTCTAGAAATGCAGACGAAAAATATTTATTAAAATAGTTTGCAGTATCTTTATTATCTTCTATAATGTTGTTATATTCATCTCTTAAAGGACCAATCTTTTTAATAACCTTTTTGTTAGCATTAGCAAAAAAACTCTTTGCATCATTTTTTATATTACGAGCTAGCTGTTTTTCAAATTCTAACTTGGCTTTTCTATTTTCTGCAACCGATTTATTAAGCTTTTTCTTATATTCATAGTACAATGATTCTTCATTATTACTATTTTTATACTTGTTCCAAGCATCTTTTTTGGCTTTTCTTTTTCTTCTTACCCTTTTAGTAACCCACTTGCATCTATCTCTATTTTTGGCTTTCAATTTAATAAACTCATCACGAACCATCCTGAGACCTGTGTTAATATTATTTCATAAGCCCTCTATGTCATCGTTATTATCATTATCACTTAAAACCATAAATAAATTTCTA
Source organism: Enchytraeus crypticus (assembly GCA_905160935.1). Taxonomy (NCBI): domain Eukaryota; kingdom Metazoa; phylum Annelida; class Clitellata; order Enchytraeida; family Enchytraeidae; genus Enchytraeus; species Enchytraeus crypticus. The sequence continues at coordinate 205,589 of CAJHZI010000863.1, read as the reverse complement.
TACTGTATATTTCTTTTAATTTCTTCATAATTTACTTTAAAATAATCAAATTTTTGGACTTTCTTACAGATCCAACTGCACTGAATTACAAAGTTAATGGTTAGATGATCACTTGTCTCAAAAGGTTCACCTATAAGTACATCCTTAATTATTTCTGCAGAGCACAAAACAAGATCAAGAAAATTTTCGCCTCTAGTAGGCTTATTACAATACTCTTCTAAAAAATTATTATTTATACATTCTATAAATAAGTGAGATTCGTCTATGTTTTCTCTATTTCCCCAGTCTAATTCAGGCTAGTTAAAATCATCCATTATTACAACCTTCTTATCATACAATTTATCAAACAAACTAAATATAGCCTCGTCATTAGTTTTTGAACTATCTGGGGCTCTATACATAACACCAATAATAAGATTAATGTTCTTACACTTGACGTTACACCAAACACTTTCTTTAAAGTTAGAAACATATAAATCATTAACTTGACTTGGGTTCAATTCATTTTTTATATACAGCAAAACGCCCCCACCTCGTTTCTTGACTAAATCATTTCGATCACATCTAAATACACTGTATCCACTAAAACTAATTTCACTATCACTAATGTCATCAGACAACCATGACTCACTGATTCCCAAAATATCTATATTTTCATCTTTAATCAAAAACTCTAGTTGAGACATTTTATTTACAATACTTCTGGAATTAAAGTAAACACATTTTAAGCTATTTTTAACATCTACAGGCGACGACAATAGACTCGGCTCCGCAGATCCTAAGTTTTCATCTAATTCCGAGGTGCAAACACTACCACCTCGGCTCCATTTACATTTTTTATTATCTTACCTCTCTTAATTCTCACATCCTTATCCCCCCATCTCTCAATTCCTTCAATTTATTTCTTAGTACCTTATCCTCAGCTTGTTGCTTCCTAGTTAGATCAGGCACACAGTATACCCTCCTGTATTCCTCATACTCCTTCAGGTTTTTGAACTTCCCAAAAATTGCGTACTTTGTTTCGACATTGCTCAGGCTAATTCTGATAGGTCTGACTTTATCTGATTTTTTCCCCATTCTATCTAGGCCTACTACTGCCGTTCTCCCTTTCGGTCCAACCAGTTTCACCAGAATGTCCTCTATGACCTCCTTGTCATTTTCTCCCTCCTCTACTCCCACTATTATTAAATTCTCCTTACGCCTTTCAATCTCTACCCTTTCAAGTATGTCCTCACTTCTCATTGATTCCTTACTTGCCATGTTACTATTACTTTCTGCTAGTTTACCGCTACTCTCCACCAACGTTTTCACTTCTACACATGATTCCATATTCTTTACACTTTGCACTACCTGCTCTAACTGCTTCTTCGTCTCTCTTTGATCCTCTTCTATTCTACTCTGCCTTTCCTCCAATACTGACATACCCTTCAGGAGTTTAATTGCCCTCGTATTGCACGTCACACAAAACCAGTGTATGCATTCCTGATTCAGGAGATTGTAGGTTTCTGCACTTACGCTAACGCACGAGATGTGAAACCATGCTCACATAATTCACATTGAACCGCCTTCTCTATTCCTGACACTTCCTTACAACAATCTCCACAATCATTTGCCTTCTCATCCCCCATACTTAGCTTTCTCTTATCTGCTCACTTTGAATTCACTGTTTTGCTCACTCCCACTTTATTGTTAGTCCTTTTCATACTCATCTCTAATTATTTCTTACACTACTCGAAAGAGAAAAATCGAGAAAAATTTCCAACACAACAAAAGAAAATTACTTAGTTAAGTGCAAAAGAGCCCCGATGCCACTTCTTCTTGAGCCCTCTGGTCTCCCAGCAATTAAAGGATTTAACTCCTACCAGTATCTTTGCACAGAGGCGTACTCGGGATAATTAGTAAAAGACAGATTGTGCGAGAGCAACCAACTGAGAGATAAAAGAGAGATACAAAAATTGACTAAAACCAGTTTAAAATGAGTAATTTTATTAGTAAAACCAAAAATATTCTAAAAGTTAGTATTTATTCCTAAAATCACCACAATTATTACTTCTATGTACTAAAAGTCTTATTCTAAAACAACTTATTTCAACTTAAAACTAAAGAAATTTATTTTAAAACGCCATGTTGTTTGTTTTCCATAATTATCTCTCTCTCATCATCATCTTCGTCGTTGTCCTTGTCGTCGTCGTAGTATAATATGTAAATAAATATTTTAAGAGACATTTGTGTAGGGTGCTGTATTAAAAGTTAACGTTAACGTTAAAAGCCGATGTTAACGTCAGTTTCATCTCTCGAAAGTGATATCAGGGACGGGCGAGCCCAGGATTTGATCTCACTCGTGCATATCCGCAGTCGGATTTCTTTCATTCTGCCTTCTTTGACCTCCTTTATCTCTTCTTAAAACGTGTCATATCCAATTCTTTTTCATAGTTTTATAGCATTTATCTACTATATATCTGTACCCGTTCTATTCAAGACGTCTTCGTTTTTAACTTTTTGAGTCCAGCTAATCTTTTCCATTCTTCTCCATATCCACATTTCCAACGCTTCTAATCTCCTGACGTCTTCCTTAATGTCCATGTTTCACATCCATAAAATAGCAAGTCCGTACCGAAGGTTTTCACTAACTTTATCTTTCTGGTTTTCTCTCTATAACCTCTATGTCTCTCTAATAAAGCAGTTTTCACCAAGGCCTTCTTATTTTCAATTAATTATGAGGCTGTCGTTTTCTATTATTTTGTATTCTATTATTTTCTATAATTTTCTATTATTTTCTCTTATTTTTTATTATTTGCTATTATTTTCTATTACTTCTATTATTTTGTATTATTTTGTATTATTTTGTATTATTTTCTATTATTTACTTAGGAGCTGGTACAGAAGTACTGTCACATGGCCGAGGACTTTGAGTCAGAGCTGCTTCAGTGGACGAGTGACGAGTACTATAACAACAACGTGGTGAAGGTACAGCTGCCTTATACACAGGTAACGATCAATCATTTAGCTCTCATTCTATCTCTCTCTATCAATCAATCGTCATCAGCGTCATCATCAACGTCATCTTCTCTTGAATCCCAGTTTATCTAGGGTTGGGATTAGAAAATATTTAAGAAATTTTTGGAGCAAAGGCGCTCGCCAACCAAATGCCCTTTCTGACGTTAGTTTGGATCTTAATGCTTTGTCGTCATTTACTACTCGTGCAGTCCACGGTTGTTCTATACTTCAGCAACCCGGATACAACATGGGTCTATCAATCAAATCAATCTCAATTAGTCAGTCAGTTGATCAGTCAATCAGTTGATCAGTCAGTCACACTCTTATCGTCCATTAGGATCTTGAAGCATCGCTGCTATTAGAAAAATAGATTATTCTTTAAAAAACGCTACAATGATTTAAAATGCAAATGGAAAAATTAATTAAAAAATAAATATGACTGCAGATTACTTTCTTAAATTACTAAAAGTATCTACAGATGTGGTAACTGTTCAGCGGTGGAGAAAGTTAGTAAAAAAGCTAATGTTAACGTCAGTATCCTCACTCGAAAGCGATGTCAGTGACGGGCGAGCCCAAGATTTGAACCCGCACATCCTGATCCGAGGTCGAGTATATTACCGACATCGCCACTGACTCAAGCCGTTGATTTATTATAATTAATGAATTAATGCTCGGCAGGTGGCAGCAGCTGTGGTAAAGCTTTGGAAAAAGTTAATTAATGAATTAATGCACGGCTGGTGGCGGCAGCTGTGGTAAAGCTTTGGAGAAAGTTAATTAATGAATTAATGCACGGCAGGTGGCAGCAGCTGTGGAGAAAGTTAATTAATGAATTAATGCACGGCAGGTGGCAGCAGCTGTGGTATCAGCTGAGCAGCAGAGGGACAGACGAGAGCAGCAGCTGCTGAGGCTGCGGAACATGAACATCAAGAGGCGACAGGAAAAGGTTTCACTTCTTCTTCTCGTCTTAATCACAGCACAAAACGGTTGGGCCTGCTTAAAAAATCCGATTTTAACGTCAGTTTCATCTTTCGAAAGTGATGTCAGTGACGGGCGAGCCCAGGATTTGAACCCCGCACGTACTGGTCGTGGTCGGATATCATACCGACATCGCCACTGGCTCCAGCTAATCATTAGCGTTTCTCTAATAATTTATTGCGATTACGAAGTAACTATAATGTATCTAATTACAAAGTGAAGCTGCCTTCGTTGTGTTTGTTGGTTTAAAGGATTGCCTAATGTTTAAGCAGGCAGCTGTCTTTTTTCTAATCCCAGCCCAACACCTCTGACAGATCCATCGTGGTATGGACCTCAAATTACGTTTTTACTTGTAGCTATAAGGCGGTTGCTTAAATGTGTGAATTTAATTTGCTAGACAATTTCTAATATGCTATACTTTATATATATTTATTACAATTAGTGATGTATTATTATTGGTGATACTATTAATACTAAAATTATCCAAGGTGTCGTAGAAGGTAAATTGGAAGGAAAGAGAAGCAGAGGCATTAGGAGATCGAGATTAGGAATGTTAGATGATTTAACTGTTGATGAGTCATCAGGTGTTGTTATTGTTGTTGTTGTTGTTGTTGTGTAATTAGGGTTGAAGGAAGCGAGGCTGATGAGTCAACAGTTCTTGTTGTTGTTGTTGTGGTTGTTGTTGTTGTGTAGTTAGCGGTGGAGGAAGCTAGCTTGTTATTGTTGTTGTTGTTGTTGTTGTTGTGTAGTTAGCGGTGGAGGAAGCAAGGTTGGTTAGTCTGCAGACAGCTCAACAGTTGATACAGGAGGAGGGGTGGGGGGAGGACAGCGAGGAGTGTGACAGTGAACTGAGAACTGTGAGTCAATCGATTGATTGATAATCTAGTAATTGATTAATTGAGTAATTAATTAATTGATGAACTTTAAGATGTAGAATGTTGAATAGTTAAATTTCTTATGTATTAATTGAGAGATTTAAACGAATGGAAGTCTCAAATGGGGAGTGGCTGGTGGTGTGGTGTAGGACAGAGAGGATTTGAGACAGTCTATTTGTATCCTGTCCCTGGTTAAACTGGGACTCAAGGGAGGATGATGATGATTAATGGAGAGATTTATTATTAGATGTATAAATTGATTGATTAGTTAATTGATTGATTGATTGACAGAGAGTGCTGATGGACTATGGCATGCCTAGTGTTGAGGAGTTGAATAAAGCCATAGAGAGCCTGACGTCAAGCATTCAACAGCTGAGAGATAAACTGAACAACTCCACTAGCACCGTAACTCTCTCTCTTTCTCTCGTTCTCTGTCTCTGTCTCTCACTATCTCTCTCTCTGTCTCTCTCTCTGCCTCTCTCTGCCTCTTTCTGTCACTCTTTCTCTCTCTATTCTTAACTCAGCGCGTTTGGCGCTGAGTTAAGAATAACCTTCCAAAGTTCCAGCTTCCTAGGGATTTTGAATGTCAGATTGATAAATTGATTGATAGCTTAATGGATAGATAAATTTTTGATTTATTTGATAAGTAGTTAATTGATAAGTTAAGTGATTGATTAGTTCATTGATAAGTTAATTGATTAATAAGTTAATTGATTGATAAATTAATTGATTGATAAGTTAATTTATTGATTAGTTAATTGATTGATAAGTTAATTGATTTTTAAGTTAATTGATTAGTTAATTGATTGATTGATTAGGTAAACAGCATTACAGAGGAAGATCAGAGAGATACAGATAAGAGAGTGAGAGGCATCAAGCCAGAGCCAGCGGTTAAGAAACCAAAAGTCGAGAGCAGACTGGTAAAGTAAAAGCTGGTAAAGCTAAGGTTAACGTCAGTTTCCTCACGCGAAAGCGATGTCAGTGACGGGTGAGCCCAGGATTTGAACCCCGCACATACTGATCCGCGGTCGAGTATCTTACCGACTTCGTCTCTGCCTCTAGCCAGTGGTAGCTTAAGTGTCATAGTAATTAATGTTTATTATATCATATCGTAGCTTCTGAGGTGGTTTCCTATTACCTCAGTTCTTTCTTAGTTACCTCTTACGACACATGCAGTTAACGGTTGATCTATTTTGCATTGTAAAGGTTATACTTTTCCCCAGCTATATTTTAAGATAAGGCAAAACCTTTTGTGAAGGGATTAACTTGTTGATGTATGGAGTGCTCTGTATAGAGTGTGAAAGAAATTCAGAGTATGAATATGTACTCTGTACCTGGGCCTGCCACTTCGCAGAGCAGTAGAGAGAGAGAGAAAGAGAGAGAGAGAGAGAGAGAGAGAAAGCGAGAGAGATAGAGAGAGATAAAATAGAGAGAGATGGAGAGATATAGTGTACACTGTACACTCATCAATGGACAATACAGTGTACACCCATGAATTAACGGTTCTTTGTACACTCATCAATGGACAATACAGTGTACACCCATGAATTAACGGTTCTTTGTACACTCATGAATGAACAGTTCAGTGTACACTCATGAATGTTTAGTACGGTGTACACTCATGAATAACACTACAGTGTTCCCTCATGAATGAACAGTACAGTGTACACTCATGAATGAACAGTACAATGCACACTCATGAATGAACAGTACAGTGTGTACCTATGAATGAACAGTACAGTGTACACCTTTGAATGAATAGTACATTGTACACTCATGAATGAACAGTACAGTGTACACTCATGAATGAACTGTACAGTGTACACCCATGAATGAACAATACAGTGTACACCCATGTATGTTTAGTACAGTGTACGCTCATGAATGAACAGTACAGTGTACACCCATAAATAAACAGTACAGTGTACACCCTACAAATGCATCCCTGCTCTCGTACCTTTCTGTGGCATTTAATGCATTGCCTAATGTTCATAGTTCCTATTTATGTTATATATTTTGTTGAAGGAGGTTGGTGCCATTCCAAATGAGAACAATCCAACTGCAATGAAGAATTGGATAGAGAGCTTACAGCTGAAGAAACAGGTTTGACATAGTTTTAGTAAATTATAACTGGATAAATTGATATTTAAATAAATAAATTAATGATTTTGATAAATTGATGATTGATTGATTGTTATATTAGTTTGCAGACTGATGGATTGATTAATTTTAATCAGTTAGCTCATTGATGGTGATTGGGCTAATCCGGTGGCTTGTTGGTAAGTTGTTCGACAGCGGATCAGTGGGTTCAAAATTCAGTGCTCTCCCTCGTCAATGACATGCTATCGAGCAGGACACTGACGTTAAAATGGTCTTAGCCTTAAACGATTGGTTGACTGATTGATTGGCTGTCTAATTAACTGAGTGATTGATGGATTGAGTAATTGATTGATTAACTAACTGACTAGTTGACTGATATTAGTAAGAGAAGAATAGTGTTTAATTAATTGATTGATTGATTGATTAGACGATACAGAGTAATCAGATAAAGCGGCGACAGCGTAGGGCAGATATGACGAAGAGAAGGACAGTCGCGTCTCATGATAGAATGAGAATTCTCTCGCAACTCTCTCAGGGTAAATATCACGAGAGACGAAGTTTTAAATCATCAGCAGATGGAATGTTAGAAACATGTAATTTAGTGTTGGGCATTGTTAACATTAAGTTCAGATGCTAATAAATTTTCTTCAAATTGACTGACATTCGCGAGCTAGAAACAAAACTAGTTAGTTAGTTTTAGCTTGTTGTGTTTAAACTCGAAATAAAATTCAAATATATCTATATAGATAAATTAATTATTAGTATTTTAATTAGAGTTAGCATAAAAGATATTATTTCTCTTTTGCAGGTAACTCAAAGAATGACGATGGGTTTGGTATGAATGACGATGACTGGAACGTCTACAAGTATATCGTAAGTATCTCTTGTAACTGGTTTGAACTGGTTTGGGGTGGTTTGAACTTGTTTAGATTGGTTTTAACTGGCTTTGAGCGGTTTTGACTTATTTAAGCTTGTCTTATGAGTGCAGTCTTGACAGATTTTAAGCCTTACTTTATAGTTAATTCCAATTAATTAGTTTATTGGTCTTTTATATTAGCTTAATCTACTTCTGGCAGGTGTGGTAGTGCCGGCATTCGAGTCAGATTTTGACTAGTTTTGTTTAATGATTTACATATAAATAATTACTGATTGATGGATTGATTGACTAATTGATTGATTGAACGATTGATTGGCTTGGATGATTGATTGACTGATTGATTGACCAATATATTAACTTACTGATTGGTTAACTGATAGAATGATTTATTGCTCAGTTGATTGATTAATTAATTAATTAATGAATTCATTGATATGATATAATAATTGTATAATTGGTTGATCGCTTCATTGATTGATTGGTTTAATTATTACTGTATTGATTCATTGATGCTTTAAATGATTTAATTGATTGTCTGGGGGATTGTTTTCTGAATTGATTTGTGGGTTCATTTTTTATTGATTGGCTAACTGATTGAGTAGTTAATTTATCAATTGATTGATTTGAATGATTGATATGAAGGAATGAGAGGTGATTTATGGATTGATTGACTGATTGATTGTAGAGTAGGGATGGAGGTGAGACGGATTCAGAGGATGAGATGGAGGAACTGGAGTTGATTAACTACTATCTCAACAACTACGATCCTGCCTCCAAAGAGTGCGTTCTGTGTAAATAGTGATGATTATAATAATGATGATAATAATAATAATAATAATAATAATAGTAATAATAATAATAATAATAATAATAATAATAATAATAATAATAATAATAATAATAATAATGAAGCAGTTGCATCCTTCAAAAGTGCTCCCTTTCTGCCGATAGATTCATTGACGTTGCGTTGTCAGTTTGGTCCAAAAGCCTCACCTCCAGTGCTTCGTCTTCTACCTCAGTCAGTAACCAGAAATCATGGGTCCGTCCTATAGTGGATCGGATTTACAACAGTCTGTTAGAATCCCAGTCCAGTGCAGTGGACAGAGCACGACTTCTAGCTGTATCAACCAAAAGAAGCAGCGACTGGCTTCACGCTCTCCCTGTTGCTTCTTGTGGGCTTTTTTTAGACAATGAGGCGATTCGAGTAGCCGTTAGTTTCCGTTTAGGGGCGAAAACTTGCGAGCCTCACATGTGCCCCTGCGGTCATGAAGTCGACGCTTTAGGTCTCCACGGCCTCTCCTGCAAACGAAGCTCAGGTAGAATGTCTCGCCATCACAATTTAAATGACTTAATATGGCGAGCACTTTCAAGAGCAGGCATCCCTTCCTCTAAGGAACCAAGTGGGTTGTCCAGATCAGACGGCAAGCGTCCGGACGGCATGACTTTAGTGCCCTGGTGCAACGGTAAATGTGCGTATGGGACGTCACGTTCATTGACACTATGGCAAACTCCTACCTGAATACGACTTCAGTCACAGCCGGTGGAGCTGCTGTTTATGCCGCCTCTAGGAAGTTGGATAAATACCGTGATCTGTCCTTAGGATATGAAGTTGTTCCGGTGGCCGTTGAAACTATGGGCCCGATGAATCCCGAAGGAGTTGACTTTATTAATGGCATAGGCAGACTTATTGCGGAGCAAAACGGCGATAAGCAAGAGACATCTTTTCTTTGGCAAAGGTTTTCCATGACTTTGCAAAGATTTAATGCAGTCTGCTTCAACAATTCTTTTAAGCCGATTGATGACCTCGAGTAGCCGGGCGGCGATTCAGCACGTATTGCTTGAATCGTTTTTATCAAACCCCAGGTTCTTTGCACCGGGATAAATTAAAAATAAATAAATATTAATAATAATAGTTATAATAATAATAAATATTAATAATAATAGCTTAGAATATGGAAATGACGTTTTTGTATTCTTTGTAGACTTCGAGAAGGCCTTTGACAGGATTGATTGGATAACGTTGATGAATATCTTAAAAAGAATAGGAATTGACTGGAGAGATAGAAGACTAATTTTGAACTTGTGCGTGAATCAAAGAGCAGTAATCAAAATCCAACAAGAATACTCAGAAGGTGAAATAGGACGTGGAGTAAGACAAGGTTGTAGCATTTCGCCGCTGCTGTTTAACATTTACGCTGAGGCAATGATGGAGGAAGCCATGGAAGACTTGGAAGAAGGAATAAAAGTAGGAGGGAATTTGTTACAAGATGTACGATTTGCAGATGACCAAGGAATGGTAGCGGGCAGCGAGATTGGATTGCAGAAGATAATGGATAGGCTGAATGATACGGCCCTAAGATATGGCTTGAAGGTTAATATAAAAAAGACGAAGGTTATGAGAGTGTCTAATAATAAAGGTGAAGTTAATATCACAATAAATGGTACGAAATTGGAACAGGTAAGGAGTTTCAAATATTTGGGTCATACTATAACCGATGATGGGAAATGTGAGACAGAAATATGCAGTAGGATTGCACAAGCAAAAGAGGCCTTTGGTAGTAGAAAAGAACTATTAACAAAAAGTCTAAAGAAAGACACAAAGATAAAAATAGTGAAAACTTTGGTTTGGACCACGCTATTGTGTGGATGTGAAACAAGGACCTTAAGGAAGGAAGATATTAGGAAACTGGAGGCATTGGAAATGTGGATTTGGAGAAGAATGGAGAGGATTAGCTGGACTCAAAAGGCTACAAATGAGGAAGTCCTGGAGAGAGTTGGCACAGATAGACAGTTGATAAATGTATTAAGAAAGAGGAAGAAGAGATGGATAGGACACATTCTAAAGGGGGAAGGTCTATTAAAAGAGGTCATAGAAGTTAGAATGGAAGGAAATAGAGGCAGGGGCAGGCCGAGATTAGGTATGTTAGATGATTTAAAGACCCACTCATATGTGGAAATGAAGAGGAAGGCGGAAGACAGAAGAGTGGAGGCATTATGTACCATGGACCTGCCAGTAGGCAGTGCACTAAGAGTGAGAGAATAATAGTAATAATAATAATAAAGGTTTAGCGTCCTTTCCTCATCAAAGGATTATGTCAGGTACGTCCCTACGGAACACATCACTTTATATAATAGTGACTAGATATATTCAATACATCATTAGATACAAATAGTGATAATAGTAAAAGTGTTACATAACACGCATTATAGTGAAATGATCAAACATGGTGATATCTTCAATTCACCTCAGGATCTGTCCTTTAAAACTTCCTGACCTGACGCCTCTAATACTGCGCTATTGAGACATTCTTGTCTAGGTTTGTCTGCTTTAACATTACTATCACACTCTATATATCAGATCCGATGTACATATTCCTTCATATAGTCTTTTTTAGCTGTCTCTAAGTTGATAACATTATTTCTCTAGTTGATAACATTACACACGTATCATGGCATCTTACTTTAGGCCTATGTTTTTTCTCTTCTTTACTTAGTGTGATAGTGTCTATATGTCGCACTCGTTCAACTATCTTTTAGACATCATCATCATCTTCTTCTTCTTCCTCTTCTTCATATGAATCGAAATATTCTACAGCGACTTTGCTTTTTCATTTACATTTTTCTTTAATTACCTTTAACAGCTGAGAGAGAGTTTGATATTGCTGAGTACTATCTATATGTAAACACTTGTAGGAAGAACGCAGAGCAGCAGCTAACAGCTAACAGCAGCAGCTAACAGCTGAGAGAGAGTTTGATATTGCTGAGTACTGTCTATATGTAAACACTTGTAGGAAGAACGTAGAGCAGCAGCTAACAGCGGAGAGAGAGTTTGATATTGCTGAGTACTATCGACTTCACATTGCTCTCGAACAAATTCGGTTAGTCTTAACCCGAGTCGGTGCACGATGTTGTTATGAATGATTTTCGATGAAGTTAATGCTATCTTTTTGTAAATCTGGTAAAATTAAGGTTAACGTCAGCTTCCTCACTCGAAAGCGATGTCGCTGACGGCGAGCCCAGGATTTGAATCCGCACATACTGATCCACGGTCGAGTATCTTGTATCTTGCCGACATCGCCACTGGCGCTAGCCTTTAAGTTCATGTTGATAAAAAATTTGTCGTTCACAACAGTAGCATGTAATTATTACTGTTTAATTACTTTAGAATTACTACTAGTAATTTCTAGTGTGTTGTATTGGTTTTAATCTCAACACTTAGGACTTGTGTAAATGCTCGTTATTCTCTGTTGGATGTAATTAAAGACACAAGTGATAATTTTATTCTTTAATCGATTAGTTCTTTGTGTGATTTATTGACATAATGATTGGTAGATTAATTGAATTAATTATATTTTGATTTCAATAATGATTTGATAATTTGATTTAATTAACAAAGTTGTTATGAATGATTTTTGATTAACTAATTGAGTGACTTATTGACAACGTGATTGATTGATATGTTTATCGACAGTCCGATTGGTTAATTGAATAATTGATTGACAGGATGCCGGAGCTGTTGCTTCAGCCCACTTGTTTACCGACAGTGTGATTGGTTAATTGATTGATTGATTGGATGCCGGAGCTGATGTTTCAGCCCACTTGTTTATCGACAGTCTGATTGGTTAATTAATTGATTGACAGGATGCCGGAGCTAATGTTTCAGCCCTCTATGATGGGTCTAGAGCAGGCGGGGCTGAGTGAGGCCATTGCCTTCGTGCTCAATAAGTTCTCAACTGAAGAACAGTCCAGACTTGTGCAGGTCAGGATTTAAAAAAAACTTCCCATTTCCAATAAAAATTGCGAAATTCACTTTCTTGCTGTTTTTGTAATAAATGTGCTACTTTAATGACCACCGTTTTCATCAGCTTCTCTTTTTCCCAGTTGAACTAGGGTCGGTATACGAATCTCTCCACTCTTTATCAATACCCTCTGTCCCATACTGCTTCATCAATCGTTAATGACCGCAATAGCTATATAAAAATATGCCGAGTTTTAAACATTAACATTGATTGAAACAACGGATCAAATAAAAACTCGATTATTGTTTAATCTGCAACAGACTAAACAGAGGTTGGCGTAATCTGAGAGTTGCTCCTCGGCTGCTAAAAGATTTTCTCATCTCGACTCTAATTAAGCTGGGATTACAAAGGACGACGATGATGAACAATATTGTACAGTGACGTAACTGCTTATTGTTTTCAGAACATCTTTCTCACAGGAGGCTGCGCGAACTTTCCTAACCTGGTCGAGAGGTTGGAGCGAGAGCTGAGGGCCGTACGACCCTTTCAGAGCGCATTTCTCGTCCACACGGCTCGGGGGCAGAGCCTGGACAGCTGGCGGGGGGCGAGACTGGTGGCCCAGTCCCCCCTACTGCAGCAGTTCAGTGTGTCCAGGAGGGAGTATGAAGAGAGAGGGGGCAGTTTTATCAAAGAGTATTGTGCATCAAATCCCTATGTATCAGTTAGTCAGTAGCTGCGGTTAAAGTGGGAATTGAGAGCTAGGGGAACGGTCAGAATTTTTCGGTCCCCCTTTTATGTATTTACAGATCTCCCAGTATTTAATATGGGTCCCTAGCAGGGGAACGCAGCTCAGAAAAAATGAGAGCTAAGGAACGCAGTACCCTTGCGTTCTCCCCCACTTTAACCACTGGTCAATAGCAGATATAAAGAAAGTAGGAATATGTACCTAGGAATTGTCACTTTTAAAACACAAGGAGACAGAGAGGGGAGATTGCTTGTTTCTTGTCTCGCTGGAGCCTATGGCGACGTTGGTAAGATACTCGACCGCGGAACAGTATGTGCGGGGTTCAAATACTGGACTCGCTCGTCACTGAAATCGCTTTCCAGAGAGGAAACTGACGTTAACATTAGATTTACTAGCTTTTTACGTGTGTTATAAGACTTTAGCGAGACTTAAAACTTTAACCAAAAGAATGATGATTAAAACACTTGAAAATAATTATATTCTTCATGTTATTGGCAATACAGTAGGAATGAACAGTAGAAAAAATAAACAAGTAGAAAGTCAATACAAAATTTACAATTGATCCGAAAACATTGACATAAAACGTGAAGAAAATTTGCTGCATATCAGACATGGGACAATTGAAAGGTGTACGGTGTCTTTAATTGTAATTAATTACAATTTGCAGTGTAATTTAAATGTAAATGAGTTTTCTATTATACTAGGGGCCTATATGTATACTGGCTATTTGGCCGATTGCAACAAGATTTGGATCGAACTTCCCTAGTAAATCTGTGAAAAACATGTCACGTAGCAGCATCGTAGTTCTTTTACATTTACATTTAATAAGCGAATTAATGATAAGTGAATTTATATGTAATATGTATAATATGTAATATGCCGCTCTATGTAATAAGCCGGTAAAGCCACAGTTGTTCTAAAGGTCGGCCATCCTTCGGCCTGACACCGCTAAGTGCGTAGTGAATTTATCAATCCTACATTGCAACAAGAATGACGAATTAGCACTCAACCCTCACTGTAATTGAAATGTAATTTGTAATAGAAGAAAGAGATAGTGCAATGCCATTGTCCCATATCTGCTGCAAGCGACAATTACTATTAGTTAGTATAATGCGAGCCAATAATACACAGAGCCTACATTTGTTATAAGAGGAGAGAACGTTGTGAAGTTTAAGCCACTAGAAAAGTCTGTTCTTGTTAGAGATTGGGCTGATCCGGTAGCACGGTGATAAGTTGTCAGACTGCGAATCAGTAGGTGCTGGGTTCAATTCCAAGCACTCGTAGTCACTGACAAGCATTAGAGACAAGAAACTGACGTTAAACTTGGATTTGAAGTGAAAACTCTATAAAGAAAAATATGTCAAACTAAACAAAACTTTAACGACGTTTAGCGCTTATATCTCTGGAAATAAATAATACTATAGGCAATTATACTGCATGTAGAATCTCATTAAATTGTTCCCTGGAAGATCCCAAATTCTCGTTAGAGAACTCCCTCTAAAATAAAAAAAACCATTTGACCATAAAGACTGGTTGGTTAGAATTGAACACATAACCGCTCGTATCGAAGTCTACCACGCTATCTAGTTGACTAGCTGATAGGCAGGCGTGAGATAGTCACGTGGCACTAATCCTATCAGCCCATTGGCTCTTCCCACCCACCAACCAAATCTATCGTACTCTCTGCTCACGACCTTGACCTTGTCTCCGCACATAAACGAAATCTCATTGCCTGACTCAGCCCTGCAGTCCCATTTACCGTAGAACTGATTTCCATAATCATCATCATTATCGTCGTCATCATCTGATTCATCGGCTGACTGATTGATTGGTTGATTTGACTGACTAAAGCCAGACTGATTGATTGATTGGCCAGTTGATCGATTGATCGATGTGATCGACTGATCGTTAACCGTCCTGTCCGTGCAAGCGGCGTCGTCGTAGAAGTCGTCCGCGACAACATCTGGCACTTTGGAGTGTTGTGGACGGGTTGGTTCGATGGGCTCGATGTCAGCGTATATCTCCTCATCGTCATCATCGGGTGCTGGAGGGGTGGGTAAGGCTGATTTAGAGAGGGGGTGGGAGGGTAGAGTGGGGGTAACTTCCTCAACGTAGACCTCTTCAATATCATCAGCAGCTGCAGCAGCTGTAGCAGCTGCGCTGCCTCTACGCCTCTCAGCTGCAGGCTGTAGTTCTGAAATACCAAAACAAGGGAATAAAAAGCTGGAAAAGCCAATGTTAACGTCAGTTCCCTCACTCGAAAGCAATGTCAGTGACGGGAGAGCCCAGGATTTGAACCCCACACATGATTCGCGGTCGAATAACTTAAGTGAATACATTGAAATAGAAAAGTATTGATGAGCTGCAAATAGACTTACCCGCAACAGGCTTCAGGTCTGCATTTATCATCATCATCTTCCCTTGAATCTTAGTTTAACCAGGGTCGAGACTTAGAAACTTTTGTAACCAATTCTGGAGCCTAGGTGCTTACTAACCGATTGACCTTTCTGATGTTGATTTATATCTAGTTCTTTGTCGCCTATCACAATACGTGCAGTCCACGGTTGATCTAGTCTTCGGGTAAAAGTAAGACTCTTCAGGTCTGCAATATCATGAATTTTTCTTTGAATTTTTCACATATCACACGTGTCATGGAGTTTCCTTTAGAGTTGTTGTTCTAAAAGCGTTTCACATTTGGATAGATTGAATGGACTAGTAAATTTACAATGCGATACACTTATAAAAGATATAAAAAACAAAAAGGTGTATAAAAAGCTCAGTATAGAACGCATTGAAGTAGCCTACTATCTGAATTACAAACCCGTCTCTTTGAGAGATTCTTCGTTTAGAACGATGATCCATTTCTTCGCCTCGTCCTCTGAGGAAGCAGCAAACTGGATGTAACAACATCAATAAATCGAAATTAATTATCACATAATATCAATCAGTTAACAGCAAAGACGAATTAACACTGGCGGCAGATCCATTTGTTATACTTGTTAGGCAATTTCATAATATTTTGTTTTTTCTTATACATCGTCATCATCATCATCAATCAATCAATAAGAATTTAACGTCCGGTTCCTTGCCATAAGGCAATGTCAGGGACGTCTCTTGCAGGCACTACACAAACAGGCGCCAAAGCACCACACGATGACGACTGAGTATACAGAGACCACAAGAGAAAGCGAGATCAAAACAGTGCAAGTCCAAGATCCAAGGCAAGCGGGTCAAAATTTAGACGTATGGCGGAAAGAGATGGGTTTTTAGCTTGCCAAGGAAAGTACCAATACAATTACATGATCGAAGGTCTTGTGTCAGAGAGTTCCATATTGTCGGAGCAGAAAACATGAAGGAGCGTCTGCCCATGGCAGATTTAATACTTGGTACGGTGAGAAGGTTTTTACTAGAGGAACGAAGACTACCAGAGGGTTGATAGATGGATAAAGGATCAGATAGATAGGATGGTTTACCATAATTTAAACTTTTGAAGGTCAAGGAAGCTATCTTGAATTTTATACTTTGGATACTGGTAGCCAGTGCAGTTTCTTAAGAAGAGGAGAGGTGTGAGATTTGAGTATTTTTACATTACAGACGACTCGAGAAAGAGAATTTTGAACGTGTTGGAGACGAATTAGAGAGGTCTTTGGGAGATCATTCAGCAGGGAGTTACAGTAATCAAGTTTAGAATGGACAAGCGCATTAGCTAACACAATGGAGGAATGACGGATAAGGAAAAAAGAAGAACGACAGACTGCTGAAATATGAGTTTTAAAGCTTAGATTAGAATCAAAAATTACCCCAAGGTTACGTGCAGAGTCTGTGGGTATTAAGGGGATATCTTTAAATGTAATGGTTGAGCATCCCTTGACTCCCAGTTTAGCTAGGGTCGGGATACGAATAGACCTTCTCCAATGCTCTCTGATCACCCTTCCATTCTCCAATCTTCTCTGTCCCACACCACATCAACTGTCAATCTCCCAGTTTCCATTCGTTTTAGAAATTTGTGTAGTAATTTCAGGAGCCTTGGCGCTCACCAACCGAATACCCTTTCTAAAGTGAGTTTGTATTTTAGTGCTTTGTCGTCTTTTACGACACGTGCAGGGTACAGTAGGTCTATTCTTTGGTTAATTTTGTTTTTTATCATAAGACGGTTAATTTTCTTTTCTTACATATTATTATTTCTATTTACTTTATTGTATCCTCATTTCTTTGCAATATCCATGTAAAAAAGTCAAGAACGTATAAACAGATAATGCAATAGCTGAGTTCCGTTAATACAGCAGAGAATTAATTTAGCATTTTTTAGTTTAATTGTGGTATAACAGCCCATACATCAAACACACGTTGTGAACATCACAACAGAAACATTTAATATAATTAAAAGAATAATTTCAAATGAGAATTAGTCCAAGCAAAATTATATTTTATCCATCACTATACACTCAAAAACAATACTTGCCAGATTAGAAAGCTGTCATTTATACAGGAATTATATCTAAATCTGTAATAAAAAATTATTATATTACGTTAATATTTTGAAAACTGACTTTGAGAGGGACGTTGACTGAGCAAAATAGGGATTTATAAGAATAAAATTCATGATATTTTTGAAGGAATAAACATAATAAATATTTAATCCTTAATATAATCCACTTCAGCGATCCTTTTCTAAAACTAGTTGCTACATTAAGGTCTGATAAACGCATTGCCTTTTTGATCATTTGTTGATGGACACGGTGCTCCCTATTTAACATGACCGAGTGGATCTCTAGTCTTGAGCCTGCTATAAAGAGAGTCAAAAGCTGGTCAGTTAACGTCAGTTTCCTCACTCGAAAGCGATGTCAGTCACGAGCGAGCCTAGAATTTCAACCCCGCACATACTGATCCGCGGTCGAATATCTTATTGACATCGTCACTGGCTCCTGCCATAAAGAGAGTAGTATAAAGAGAGTGAGAGAGATAGAACGAGTCAAATTGCTTCAAACTCTTACCCCATATGACTTCTTGCCGGGACCCACGAGTTCAAATACGAATTCTTTCTTAGAAGTTTGATCTGCAACACTGGGCCTTGCTTCATACCCTGTCCACAAATTGCAAACAGCAGCAAATCAACAACTGTGCTTAACGTCAGATTCAGAAGCTCACTGTTTCTCTTCAATACAACTCGGCACACTCAAGCTCTCGTCACACATGCTCTCTCTTTCTCCCTAGTGGTCAGTCAAATGGCAGGTCCAGGGTACATATTACTTCTCATACACTACTTTTCAAGCTTCACAGATGGCACTCCATCGATCGACTAATTAATCCGTTAACAAAGGGCTATGCCTCATCTATACCTTATTGTAGTCTAAAGCTTGGGAATAATATGGCTTTTGAGGTGGTCTTTCGTTGCCTTCCTTAGTTCTTGCTCAGTCGCCTCTTACGACATGTAGTTTATGGTTGATCTGTTCTTCAGCTTCTCGGACACAACACGGGAACTTCATGTTTTTAAGGCTGTAACTGCACTGAGCCTAGAGCAGATGTTTATAATTACCAGCAACATCGCAAGCATATTCTGATCTGTCTCCATCGGGGGTGAAAAAACCTGCTTAAGCAACCCCTGCAACCGTGACCTGCCTCCTTGTCTACAGCTGAAGTGATTACATAGTGTTATGCACAGGCAAGCCAACTCAATATAACTGTACTATAGTTGTACTACAACTATAGTATAATTGTACTATATAATTGTATCATAATTGTACTATATTGTACTAATATTGTACTACAATTGTACCATAATTGTACTATTATTGTGCTAGAACTGTACTATAAATGTACTACAATTGTACTACAATTTTATGAGGAAGGCAACGGGAAACCACCTCAGAAGTCATATTTTTCCCAAGCTATAGGCTACATAAGGTATGGATAAGTCATAGCCTTTTGTGAAGGGATTAACTTGTTTATCTATGGAGTGCTCTTTAAGGAGCGTGAAAGAAGACTCTTACCTTTGATCTACCACTTGGCAGAACACTAAAGAAAGAGGTAATTGTAGTATAGCTGTACCACATGTGTACTAAAATTGTAGCATATATTTGTATGAAAAGTAAATTAAAATGAAGTGACTAATTTGTGAAAGCGGGTTGGTTCAATAGCAAAGTTAGTTAGGCCTTCGATGGCAGACAAAAAGGTGTAGGGTTAAAATCCTTGCAATGCATTCGAGATCGGAAGCTTAGTGGAGCTTTAGATTTTAGGCAGTACATACATTTTCTGCATTCATACATGAGCAATCAATCAATTAATCATCAATCAAACTTTCAAACAAACAATCAATATAATTCGATAAAATCAACAAATCTGTAAAGAATGCGTAAAAGTCTAGAATATGTGAAACAACCAAGTGTCTATAGTGGACTCAGTCAACTCGTGTTAGAGAAGAATTAGCAAAAACCTTCAAAATTTTAATTATCTCCATTAGTCTAACGACAGATGCATGGCACATAACCAACTCTAACCTAAAAAATCATTGTAAATGAATTGGCTGGAGCCAATTCATTTACAATGATTCAAAATGGTGAATAGAGGCAATTCAATAATTCATAATAGTGGCAATGTCGGTAAGATATTCGACCGCGGATCAGTATGTGCGGGGTTCAAATCCTGGGCTCGCCCGTCACTGACATCGCTTTCGAGTGAGGAAACTGAATTAACATTAGCTTTACCAGTTATACCAAATTAGAAAATAATCCTTATTTCAAACACCACAATTTGCTAAATTTTCAAATAATATATTGACACTGAACTACCATACCAATTCCATCTGATACAACTTGCAGTTGTACATGTATATATTAGAGAAAATCATGAAAGCATAGTTTCAAAATTCTCTCTAAATCACAAAATAATGCTTTATTGAATCGCCACTATAAGCGAAGAAGAATTTAAGGCTGCTGGAATTAGCATTTATGGAAGAACAGAAGGAAGAAAAAGAATGAATATCGAGGAAATGGCAACAAATAGAATTTTGTGGAGGAACATCAAAGAGAAATATTTGGCTGGATCCAGCCCCAGGATGATCACATGACATGACATGACTATAGGCAGAAATTTGCAAGATATATATTTGCAGTGCTAACACTACTAACCGAACAGTGCGATCAGTTCAGAGGGTTTTTTGCTGCTCAGTTTGTCATAGAGATAGAGGACACCAGCGTGTGCCACGCAGTATATCTTACCCAACACTGCTGCCTTAAAACCCAGCATCACTGCCTTCAAGTCCGTCTTACCAACTACACAGGCACAATAGTATATACATGTAGATACATTATTATATATAAAGTTATTCAAGTTAGTATACAACGTTGACCTACAATTAGCACACACAGTATTTAACTGCCTTCACGTCTAATACTAGTTGCTTCATGCCTAATAACTGCTGCTCTACTAGCTGCTTCATGCCCAACAACAGCTGCTCTGCTGCTTCACGTCTAATATCAGCTGCTCTACTAGCTGCTTGACGTCTAATACTAGCTGCTTCATGCCTAATAACAGCTGCTCTGCTAGCTGCTTCCATAACTGCTCAAAAGTATACTTAAAACAGTAATCAGAAAGTTAGAGTGCTGACAGCTACAACAATAACAGAATTTTTAATTGCTACTGTTGTCCACACAACAAGAACAACAACAACAGAATTAGAGTTGTTACTGTTTTCAATGCAACAACAACAACAATAGCAACAACAGAATTAGAACTGCCACTGTTGTCAACACAGCAACAAGTCTCTACAGAATCCACTGGAGCCTACGGGCACTATAAACTGCCCTAACCCTATAAAGGCATATTCTTGGACCATTTTTCATTTAAGAATTGATATTTACTAATTGTTCTTGGAAAACTGTAATAGTTTTAATTAACATTGTTTCTGGTTCATAAACTGAAGATAGAAAGAAGCACAGTGTTTGAACATTTTTAACAATAAAAGAGGCATAAGTAGTTTAATTTGTAGATCAGAGGAAGAACTACATTTTCATATTTTTAAGATTAAACGAATTAATATTTTCTAAAAATTAAGAATAAAAATAAACACCATTTTTTCTGACGAGTAATCCAGCAAGTGAAGCCTCTGCTGATATTTCTAGAGCAGACATGACAGTGGGCGTGGTCACTGACTGTGAGTCTAACATGTAAACAATAAATCAGTAGCTACACCACTCAATCAATCAATAGATAAATCACTCAATCAATCAATAGATAAATCACTCAATCAATCAGTAAATAAATCACCCAATCAATCAATAGCTAAACCACTCAATCAATCAGTAGCTAAACCACTCAATCTATCAGTAGTTAAACCACTCAATCAATCAGTAAACCAATTCCATCTCGTCACAGTATTAAATATTTACTTTAAGCTTAGAAGTCTAATTATGTCCAAGAATTAAAAAATTAATTAATTCCTATATTTTCAATGGATTTTTTATGATGATACTAACATTGGTTTAATCAGCATTAAAATTTAATTGTAACAAACTGCAGACAAATTGAGAACATTGTTTTGATGTTCCCATGTCATTATAGAACAGAATAACAGTTCTCTTTTTGTTCCAATGGTTGCCACATGCCTTACACGTGTTAATAGTGTCCAGGTAGTTAAATAATAGATTAACCATAGACTGCAAGTGTCGTAAAAGGCGACAAAGCACTAAGATCCAAACCAACGTCTGAAAGAGTATGTGGTTAGTGGGCACCTAGGCTCCAGTAATTGCAACAAAAATTGTTGATCCCATCCTTAGTTAAACTGGGACTCATTGTAAGAAACCATTCATAAGAAACCATTCAATAAATCAATCAATCAACCTATCTACACGACACTACATTTTCTACATAGTTTTCCTTCTGCCTGTCTCTCCAAGATTATTAGTAATCGTTCCTCTGATAGCGCACTGATGGCATCCAGTCCGGATTTAAGAATAACCTTCCAACACCCTGGGGAAATTTGTCATTCAAAGTTGTCAACACTTGGTCTTTCAAGGTGGTCACCTACTTATGTACTAACCATGCTCGACTTAGCTTAACTTCATTCACTGACGTTCAGACACACCAAATGCACTAAATCCCAGCCCACTTGTGTGATAAGAGATGACCAAGTAAGAGCAGGAGAAGGCAGTGGTCAAAGTGGGAACTGAGAGGCTGAGACCTAGAGCTATGGGAACGAGCAGAATTTATCGGGCCCTCCTGTAATGTATTCAATGAGATTCTAGATCTCCTAGTATCTCATATGGGCCCCTAGCAGGTGAACGCACCTCAGAAAAAGTGACAGCAGGGGGAACGCAGTTCCCCTGCCTTACCCCTTCCCCCTCTTAACCACAGAACGAAGGTTTTGAAGTGATAAACTGTGACAGAGAATAAGTCAAACCTTCAGAGTCTCCACTCGCAGAAGCCGTACTGGACTTAACTGTGCCGCTAAAGGATGGGCTGTGACTTAGGCCTGGGCTCGTGACCCCTAGGCTCGTGACCCCTGGGCTCGTGACCCCTGGGCCTGGGCTCAAATTTGAACCAGTGACGGTCGAGCTAATAGTATCCGGGTCTACATCAGCGTATATCTCTCCATCATCATCATCTTCCGGTGGAGGAGGAGGTTCAGCTTATAGTATCAATCAATTAACTAATTAATTAATCAACCAAGAAATCATTTAATAAATCAATCAATCAACCTATCAATCAGTTAATCAATAAATCAATTAATTTAACCTATCAATCAATCAACTAATCAGTTAATATATATATTATCGACTGAAAGACCTAATGATCAATGCATTAAATATTGAGCAGTAAATTATTTTGTAAAGAGTCAAGTAGAGTGTTGTAAATGACAACCTAGTGGCATGCTAGAACCTCTATAGAGAAAAGTGTAACATAGATTTCAGAACTGAGTGATGAAAGAGCAATAATTTCAAATCAAGCTACTATCAATTAATAAATTAATAAATCAATCAATCAATAAGAATATAACGTCCAGTTACTCGCCATAAGGCAATGTCAGGGACGTCTCTTACAGAATCTACACAAACTATAATGCTATTTAAAATAGACTTTAGGTTGTAGGTTCATTCATGCTTGTAGGTTAATCGAAGTGACATTTGTAGAGATATCCTACGTGATCAATAATATTCCTGGTCAAGATTTTTAAAAATAATGTTTTCTACGATGCTACATTGTTTGCTAAATATAATTAGCGTGCCTGATACGATAACAAATACATCAACATGGTACTGTATTGATAATTTACCGTGTTTACTTTATTGATAAATCAATCAGATATCACTAATTCAGTCATCAATAATCTTTGAGTTTCACTGATTTAGTCATTCTTTATAACATCATCAATCATCTCCCTCTCTAGGGTTCTTCCTGCCAAATGGCAGGTCCATTGTACATATTCCCACTCATAGTCCGCTTTCACGCTCAGTAGAAGACACTCCATTGATCAACAACTTAAATAGCATTTAGACTATGCAACATCCACACTTCAATGTAGCTTATCGCTTAACAAAAAATGGCTTCTGAGGTGGTTTCAATTTGCCTTCCTCAGTCCTGCTTGTTCGCCTCATATGATACGTGCATTTTTTGGTTGATTTATTCTAAAGTGTCGCAAACATAACACGACACTTCGGATAAAATGTGCAAATCTTCAGATACAAAGAATGAATAAGCACACACACCTCTGACTGCTTGCTCTGACTTAGCACCTGTCTTGGTGATGGAAGGAATTGCTGGCAGCCTTGGTTCAGGCAGCATAGGAACTGGTTTAAGCTGTGGATACTCATCCTGAAGTTGTCGTAGTTTATCAATTATAGCTGCTTTCTCATTGGTCAACTTCTTATTCAGCTTCACTCCATCCAATGAACTGTTTAGAAATGTGTCCACATCTAAAAGAAAGTAAATGAATTTGTAATACATAACATAATGGCACAATGGGTCAGGAAGCACAGATGCTTGTTTAAGACCCATTTCCTCCTTCCTCTCCATGGTTATTAGTAATCGTTGCCTTTTGATGGCGCATCAATTGCAGCCGGCACGGATTTAAGAATAACCTTCCATCACCCTGGGCTTTTTCCTGTAATAATAGAAAATAAAAAATTCATTCTTTCTCATAGGACAGATGAACATGTTTACAGACTATCATGATATATAGCATATAGAAGCAAGAGTTTAATTTGATATTTCTTCAAAGCTAAGTCAAATATTCATAAAGTTTACAACTGGTGTAACTAGTGATTTAATTTTAAATTTTCTGTCATTCATTTTTGAAATAAATTATAATAAATTTAAGTATTTCAAAAATAAAAAGGAAGTTAAATATTGTACATTTATTTTTATAAATTTTCAAAATATTTTTTTTTGCGTTTTTACAAATTATCCCAGTTATCTACGGACACTATTTTCATTTGCTGATTGGCTGGCAAATCAGCAGCAGGTCTACTTGAGAGGCAGAAGGCTTCGTGTGTCAGGCCGATCTTGTAGTCATGTGCTACAGGACATTGCTTAGATACATTATTAACAGTCTTCACTTTGAAGGCCTGGACACAACCTGAAAAAAATGCTGTTCAAAATAGTTTAAATGCTAAACTTCCTGAGGACTTGTCATACTGATTGCAGCCAATGACTGTCACTGCAATAGCAATTTTCAAATTTCAATTGCTATTAATAGTCAACCAATAGCAGCCAATGACAATGTAGCTAATTCTCATTGGCTACAGTCAACTGCGTGATTGACAAGCTGCACAGATTGCATCCAATGACAAGTTCGCAGATGGTATATAATGAAATGCTGCGCAGATTGAAGCCAATGACATGCTGCGTCACCTTTCAACTTCAGACTGATATATTTTCTACCCCAGCTATAACAGCAGAGATTTATAAATTTTATGAAAAAAAGTCTAAATAATATACAATGCCAAAAAATATAATAAATAGCATAACTGGATCATCTTGTACATCGATCAGAATATTTCTACGAATTTTAAAAGTAAGGTAATTAATAGCTTATTGGTCGTACGTCTTATTGAATCAAATACTGACTGGTTGATTTACAGATTGAATGATAGATTGACTGGCCGATAGGCTATCTGATAGCTGTCAGATAATGCACAAATTTATACTTACTGCCAGATTAGTTTACCTTGTAATAGGTCTTTCAGTGCCTCATAGAATTTCAGTGTGGACATGATGCTGAGTATGCAATGTGATCTATTAACAATCTAATGTAACAACTGAGCTACTGCATCACAATAACAATAACAATTTTATTAAATAGCAATAACAATTATAATAAATAACAATAACACTTAGAATACTTAACAATAACAGTAACAATTAGAATAAAAAAACAATAATATTTAGAATAAATAACAGCAATAATACTAAATAAATTAATAATAATGTAATCAACTAAGATGAATTTCTGCACCGCTGTTTAACTAAAATCAACATGTAAAATTTTTACTGTTGTTAAATTGTTATTGAGTGGTTACCTCTATGCAATACCAGTCATAGACAACAACATCAGTAGTCCAAGACGAATATAATACGACAGTGAGAGAGAATGATAGAGAAAGGCTGAAACGATTGAATTGTCCACACGTAATAATGGTTAAACAGATACTGAATTTAGTTCACATTATGGATGCAATTCCATCTATGATATATCACTTTCAGTAACACATATTTAAACTGTTAGGTGGTTTATGGACAATTGCCCATGCTAAGAGTCCAGCGAATGTCCAAGGTTTTACTCTCTGATCAACTTAGGCAGGAATCAAACTCAC
This sequence comes from Enchytraeus crypticus, assembly GCA_905160935.1. Taxonomy (NCBI): domain Eukaryota; kingdom Metazoa; phylum Annelida; class Clitellata; order Enchytraeida; family Enchytraeidae; genus Enchytraeus; species Enchytraeus crypticus. The sequence goes on along the minus strand of CAJHZI010000863.1, from coordinate 179,472 downwards.
TAACTCAGACATAATAATTAATAATTAAGAAATTACAAATAAAACAATTTACTCCAAGTATAACTTATAAAGTAGAATGTACTCCAGATATTAGCTGTTAACTTTACTAGTTTAAAACTATAAAGTACAATTAAATTTAAGTTTAAAGTTCGTATTAAAATTACATATTAAAATGAGAGAGGTATGGGCTCTACATGCAGATGGAATTAGAACTACAGGCTCCAGCCTCTAGTTACTAAGGTCCAGTTTCTAAGGAAATTAAGTGTATAAGCAAGATGAGAGTTAATTTTGTCGGTACAGTAGAGTATATTTAAGTTTTACATTTAGTTACAATGTATCTAGTTATACACTGTAAGTAAATTTAAAACTTAAATATATTTTTCAATGGATATCAGTAAAGCAAACACGCATTTTAGTGTAATGATCAACTACATTGATGATATCTATCACTTTTTAACACCACATGTTTAATCTGTTGGGCAATTTAGGCCATTTTCCGTATAGCCAGTCCAGTGAATGTCCGTGATTTTACTCTCAGATCAGCGCGGCTGGGATTCGATTACTTCATGACGTTAACTAACATCACGAAGTAACTAACGCCTCTAACCATGATACATTCAATAGCAGGTAAGGGGCCATGTTAAATTAATATATTTATAAGATACGTAAACTTAAATTAATAGTACCTTATTTATCTCTCTCTTAGTGCACTGCCTACTGGCAGGTCCATGGTATATAACGCCTCCACTCTTCTCTATCTTCCACCTTCCTCTTCATTTCCACGTATGAGTGAGTCTTTAAATCATCTGACATACCTAATCTCGGCCTGCCTCTGCCTCTTTTTCCTTCCATTCTACCTTCTATGACCTCTTTTAATAGACCTTCTCCCCTTAGAATGTGTCCTATCCATCTCTTCTTCCTATTTCTTAATACATTTATCAACTGTCTATCTGTACCAACTCTCTCTAGTCTCTCTAGTACCTTATAAAACTTGATAAATACTAAATGCTACCATTCCTTTGTCATCAGCAAATCATACACCTTGTACAATTTTCTATCTACTTTTATTCCTTCTTCCATGTCTTCTATGGCTTCCTCCATCATTGCCTCTGCTGTTTAACATTTACGTTGAGGCAGTGAAGGAGGAAGCTATGGAAGACAAGGAAGAAGGAATAAAAGTAGGAGAAAAATTGTTAGAAGATGTACGATATGCAGATGACCAAGGAATGGTAGCGGGCAGCGAGACTGGACTGCAGAAGATAACGGATAGGCGAATGATCCCGCATTGAGATATGGCATGAAGATTGATATAAAAAAGACCAAGGTGGTGAGAGTGTCCAATGATAAAGGTGAAGTTAATATCACAATAAATGGTACGAAATTGGAACAGGTAAGGAATTTCAAATATTTGGGTCATACTATAAACGATGACGGGAAGTGTGAGACTGCAATATGCATTGGGATTGCAGAAGCGGCATGTGGAAATAGGAAAGAATTTTTAACAAAAAGTTTAAAGAAAGACACAAAGATAAGATAGTGAAAACTTTGGTTTCTACCACGCTATTGTATGGATGTGAAATATGGACCTTAAGGAAGGAAGATACTAGGAAACTGGAGGCATTAGAAATGTGGATTTGGAGAAGAATGGAGAGCTGGACTCACAAGGTTTCAAATGAGGAAGTTCTAGAGAGAGTTGCTACAAATAGACAGTTGATAAATTTATTAAAGAATAGGAAGAAGAGTTGGATAGGACACATTCTAAGGGGGAGGTCTATTAAAAGAGGTCATAGAAGGTAGAATGGAAGGAAAAAGAGGCAGGGGCAGGCCGAGCTTAGGCATGTTTGATTGATTTGAAGACACACTCATATGTGGAAATGAAGAGGAAAGCGGAAGACAGGGAAGAGTGAAGGCGTTATATACCATGGACCTGCCAGTAGGCAGTGCACTATGAGAGAGAGAGAGCGAGAAATACTTAATGAAACGTAATTTGAATGTAGAGACTTGATTAAATTAACAGGAACTAAAAATTTTGTTTACTTTTATTTGTTTACTTCCTTGTCCCACAGCAACGCAATGTTACCATGCCTCAATGTCACGTCAAAAAGTATCATCATCGGTTCCTTTCGTTCTGAACAGAACGTAGGGCGGCAACATCATTCCTTTCGCTTCTATTATCAGCATTCCTTTTATCTTCTTCCTATGAAATGTATAGATGATTTGAAACTGAAATGTAAGCCTACAGCTTACAATTGTCCTTACATGAAATGTTTAACTCATTCAACCTCACTATGGTTAACTGTTACATTAATTACATCTGTAGCTATTGTGTTTTGAGAAAGAAAATTCTGAGCTAATTCCAAATCCAACTTTTGCAGTATTTACTTCTAGAGCTGATGTCATTTCTTGTAGTTTATGAATGCAGAGCATATCACATATCCGATGTAATTGAATTGCAAATCAAATTTTATGGAAAAATTTGATCGAATTACACATTACAAATTAAAATTTATTTCTTAGTCAAATTATAAATTAAAAATTACGTAATTTCAAATGGCGTCAAATTAAAATTATATTTTAGACACCCCGGTAATTTTTTTCCAGTACTTGCAAATGATGCCAGACGTAGCAGTAAACTGTTAGGAAGTTCTTTGATGCCTCTGCATATATTCTTAATTTACATAGGCCCTACTAATTATTCCTATAACAGGTTTCCCGAAACACCCTGCGAATTAAATGTATAGATGATTTGAAAAAGAAATGTAAGCCTACAGCTTACAATTGTCGATGGCTGCCATAGGCGTAACCACGACCGAAAAATCTGGGAGGGGGAGGACACAATGATTGGCGTATCCAAGGGGGGGGCGGGACTCTGCACCCCCTAGGCCCGCCGATAAAAGTGTAAACTATATTTTCATTGTTTTTATGGCAATTTCTATGTGTATGTAAGAGCAGTGTTTAAAGGGGGGGGGGGGGAACTTAGTTTCATTAGCATAATTATACAGTACAACTACTGGCTGGAGCCAGTGGCGATGTCAGTAAGGTAGCCGATCGCGGATCAGTATGTGCGGGGTTCAAATCCTGGTCTCGCCCGTCACTGACATCGCTTTAGAGTAAGGAAACTGACGTTAACATTAGCTTTGCCAGCTTTTAACTTTCAAAAATCAATCCACTGACAGTGGCCTTGCCCTGCACAGTAGAAGCAGCACCGTGCGCAAATTCCTCGAGATTTTCTAACAAAACTCTGAACTGAATGAGACTATGAAATTGCATTTGCAACTTTCAAAATTCAAAATCGAAATTAGTAATGTATTAGTTCTTACCAGACCTGGCTTCTTGGTCTTTAACAGAAATTTATCCATGATGCAATAATGCAGAACTTGGTTTACTGTCTATGAATTTATATTGTAACAAACTCTATAAGCTAAACATTTATGCACATTTTTCAGAGCATCTACCGATGGTTGATAAGTTGACCTCTAAAGATACAATAGCATATGCAGGCGCAAACTCTAGGTTGGCCAATATAGTTTCATCCCGCTTAGCTCGGCAAGTTGGCACTCACATGTTTCGTCACACTCACTTAACTTCGGTCGCTCAGCTCTTTAGTCTCCTATATACTGCTAAAGTACATGTATGTGACAGTATATAGGAGTCTATGGAAGAGCATACACAATACAACTACAGATGCCGATAATTAATATCATGGAAGCGTATCAGTTTACCACTCGATCTACAGCACGGCTCTATAAATGCTAGTAGGCCTAATACTTAAACATGCAGTTATTGAGCGACATTGAAAATACCCAAAATTTCTTACATAAAGTATATATATATTTGAGCTTAAATTATGGAAGGAGGACATTTGCATGTATGTCCTCCCAGTCTAAATTCATGGGGGGACGTGTCCCCCATGAATTTTGACCAACATTTTGACCAACTTTTAGTCTGCTAAGTTTCTATACTACAACATATTGAATTTAAAACCTGCTAAATCCAATTTGCATTGTAGGCATTGTACAACAAGCAATTCATACATATTGCTGTGCATGTGCAATAGGCCTAGCCTACTGATTTTGGATTGACATGAAGCAATCTGAAGCACAGTCATTCGTATAATTAGATATTTATATTATTTATATAAGATATTATTAGGGCCTACATTAGCCTACTATTTCTTCGTAACAGAAAGTCAACTTCGTAACTTGTTTCTGTTTGTCTAATAACTCTGGATAAATAGGTGTTTAACTAGATAGAACGCTTCTCGTTCTCTTTGATGGCCTATTGCTTCTGACTCTACTTAATTTGTTTGATTAATGCTATTTTTTATTTTTGCTTGCTATTCAATTTTTGACTATTTTCGTGTAATTATTTTCATTTTGTGTGGTATGTGCTGTGTTTCGATTTAATAAACATATTTCTCTCTCGTAACAGTCTGAAATAGGCTAGTAAACATGTCAATAATGTAATCACTTATCCTTGATGGGATCAACGTTTTAATATAATATAGACCTAATACATAACACGCCTCCCTCCGAATGATAACGTTTATTTCAATGTGTTAAGCTTCGTGTGCTGATAAGTACATGTAAAGTGATAGTTACTTAACTTCTATTAATTAAATATATACGGTAATAAATTTACAAGTATATTAAAATCTTCAGCAGTTTCAACGCCATTTCTGAGCAATCAACCGTAAAGTATTTCCAGTTGGCGAGAATATTAAAAGCAATTTTAAAAAACAAATTAGGCCTATGTTAGCATTAGACTATCTATAGTTATATCAGTACCAGAAAAGCATGAGACCATCGATTCGAATCCCAAATAGAAGGCCTCTAACAGGATTATTTGTGATGCGAAAACAAAATTTTAATTTAGCTTAATTTTATAGCTTCATTCATTTGATCATTTTTAAACATTTTGTTGGATAATTATAATGTACAACACCATTAATTTCAGGTAATCATTGGATGTGCTAAATTGGAAGTTATACTAAACTCGCCCTAAATAGATTTAGAAGAATTATTATTTAGAGTGGAAAGGCTTATTAATTATAGTTAGGCCAATATACATGTAGCGCATTTGTAGAGCAGACAGTAACAAAATCTATCATGAAAACCATACAGAATTATTTCTGTTAAATTATTTTGTGAAAATAACACAGACGATCAAAATAAAAGTAAAATTTAAATCGTCAAATCTGTTTACTATTTGGTTTTTATCAAATTTTTATTGAAAATGTTTAAGCTTTCAGCGAATTTAGCATAACATCCTTATCCTGCATTAGAATGACTTATACATCAGATATCTCAAATCGGAATATTGTCTGAATTAGGTCTAAAGAAATGAAATTGTGCTACACTTAGTGATGTATCCTGCCAATCATATTTCTTCTTTAAGTTCCTAGAATGCAGTAGCCTAATGAGTTTTTACAGTTTCCAGTATTTTCTTCGATCTAGACGCTCTGAATCGCAATTCAGAGAATTTTTTACTTTTAAATCTGGTAAAACTAGAAACAGTGGTGCTGCAATATACATAAATACCTTTAGATATAACGCAGAACGTTATCATTTTAAAAATAGATGTATTAGTACATGGAATAACCTTTCTCATATTATCATTAATGCAAGCTCTCTTCCGTCCTTTAAAAAGGGCCTATGCCCTTTTTGATATAGGACTGCATAAATCTTTGAAGTATTGCTTTTAATTGTTTTTATTTCCATTTGCTTGTATATTGCTTTTGTATATTTATATTGCTTGTATACTGACTTTAATTATTTTAGCTCTATGTTTGTGACTACCGTCACAATTGTACGTAGTATATTTTAATCCTATTAATTAATCCTTATATTTTAATTTTCTACTTTTAATGAACTAAATCCGGAATATGTAAGCCTGTATCCTCCGTTCACTCAAACGTTTCAATATTTAGCTTTTATATCTGCTTTACCTGTTTTAAATGTCTGATGTGATAAATAAATAAATAAATAAAAATTTGTCTTTGCGTAATGGAATCCTCATTCGATAACCAACCTCTAAAACTTTAGTACGATATGTACGTTCTAATCAGTAATCAGAATATTAAAGTACTGAGTACGAAGATGAAAATATACGCCAGAAAAATTCGTATATTTAAAAAGTGTACAGTGAAATCGCATCATGTTTGTAGAAGCGAAACTTGTCTATTTGTGTATATTCTGCTTCTCATGAATTTATTTTCAATCAGATACATTGATTGCTCTCCTATATCTATTGTGCACGTTAAGATCTCATTAGGTTCATCGACCACTTTCTGCTGCTCATCTGATGACATCTCAGCCCTCGCCTGGTACTGGAAACAAGCTGGACACGAGATCTATCCACCTGATCATGTTCTTACTAACAATCAACATCTGTGCTCAAACAGTGGAACCAATTCTATGGGCAGCTCAAGAATGAGAAAAGTTATACGAAGTCATGGCGGCTCTAATGGAAAATTATGTTGTCTTCATCTGCGTAATATATCTGACGTAGACGTCGGCGAGTATCTGTGCTATGATGAAAGATATGTATTAGCATCGTATAAGTTGACTGTAATTACTGACATTTTGTCAATCAGAAATATTTCACAGTCCACTTCGGAAGGTTATGCCACGTCAACTGAAGCTGAATATGAGGAATCTTTCTCCACAAGTCAGGAAGCTACAAATGCAGAACTAGCAAGCACTACCGGAGAATCTGTTACAGAACTAGTGTTTCAAGCAAACAATAACTACATTTACGTGCACGCATACATGTATTTTGCAGTCTTCTCAGGCATTCTATTTTCTTTGATTGTCCTAATATTTGTTATATACATCTGCAAGTGTGTCACACAGCGCAGGTCACTTTTCCATGAAGTAACTCCCCTCTTTATACAGAATAATCTAAATGTGGGTACATCTAGTAAAGATTTACATGTACATGCGGGTGCAAAGGACACAAACGTTCAACAAATTGGAAAAGAAATATTGAATCCCTTAATACCACTGACTGCTGGATGTTCAGATTCATCTAATAGCATATCAGCATTCAAAGAGTGTGCGATAGAAAGTGAGACTATAATTATGGATAACTGTAACAACGAATGCAAAGATTTGTGGATAAAATAGTCGTAAATAGTTCTGTATATGCGATGATCTGAAAATATGAAGACATTAACAATTAAAGACATAACCACCTACTAGCGGTATGCAACAGATTTACTTTTGGGGTATTTCTATTTGTAGACGAAGTCGGTTCAATAGTGCTCAATGTTGACATTTACAGTATTAGCAATCAAACTGCTGTTGCATCTAATTCACAAAAAGTGCTCGCGTGTTTTGACTTATCGATAGCAATTAATGAAGAGTGGATGACTGTTGCGGAAGATTTCGAAGCTTTCCGTAGGACTGTGATAAAATTGTGATTTTTGTTAGATGCTATAGGGTTGATAAATTTATTTATATAAATAGCATTACTATATAGGCTATGATTTCTGATTAGAGTAACGAAAACGATGAGAATGTTGAAAGTAGTTGGTTTGGAATCAGGTTGACTCTCAACATGATGTTATTGAAGGTGCCTACTATTCCATATCACAAGTCTAATGGCTATTGTTTAAGGAAAATGCGCCTTCTTGTTTGCCTAAGTGACTATTGCTTATGCACCAGTCTAAAATGAACAGAGAAATTGCTATATGCTGTATGTACGGTATATAACTTATATTTTAACATCGACTAAACAGTAACTGATGATGGCAATATAGATCCACGAACAGTTTTATATGCTGTATTGGTCCTAAATCTCAAAGGCTGCAATTTGATTTATTTCTAATCTTTATTCACCAACATATATTGTAGTACACATCAGCACAAAATAAACGAACGAACAAACACCGTGCATACTATGAAACTATCAAGTGCACATAAATGAAATGACATGGGATAAGACAAAAACAAAATCAAAATAAAGATACCACGAAATGATTCGTGTACACATGCACTAGTTAGGCCTATCAAAATAACTTAACAATTAAGGCAGTAATCCTTCAAACTAGCTTTACAATTTATGTCTAATTTTTTTTCATTGAGTCTCGATCATGAATATCATACTTATTTGTAATAGATATATGATCCCTATAGTCCGGATTATTTAATATGAATAATAGTCGTAGTTAACGGAAGTTAATAAGCTATGTAAAATCTATACATTACAGTTTTTATCATAAGTACTAAATAATCGAAAGAAAACGTTAATTTTAGAAAGTAGGCTATTTGGCTTTATATATTTATTAATTTATAAATTTGATTCTCATAGCAAACACATACATCGAATATACAAATTGCAAAATCAGGGTTGACTTAAGGCATTAGGCACTAATAGGGACCCATACATGATTTAAAAGCAGCGTCGTAAAAAGTACTCGGCAATTTACTTTAGGTAAAAGTAAAAGTAAATGATTAGTGAAAGTAAAAGTAAAAGTAAAAAGCACTTAATCAGAATTTTACTTAAGTATAAAAAGGAAAAAGTACTCTACAAAAAAGTAGTACTTTTGAGTAAAAAGTAAAAGTACACATATTTGTTTAAAGAAAAAAATATATACATTGATTGAATCGTTTTATATGTTCTTAAATTAGTTTCAAATTACTTGATTTAATTCTAATTAAAAACGAAATTGAAAAATAAAGGCTAATGAAAATTTAAGTTCAGGTCTAAACTTTCTGAACTAAAACAATGTTCGCTACATATGCACATGCTTCTCTGGAATTAAAAAATAATCAATCTATAAATCAATAAAATAATCCCGTCGATCATTCATGTATCACAGCTCCAGAATAATTTTTAGACTAAAATTTAATCGGTTCCAATCCAAAATGAACGTCCAATAAGGTTCTCGCTTTATTTCTGAAGAAAATTTTAAAAAATTCGGCTACATACAAATTTTGTACTTCTTCGTGATGTCAAACAAACCAAAAGTGGACACGGTACAAATAATTTTGACCCCCACCCCTTAAAAATTACCTGGATCCGCCCCTGTGAATATGAATAATTAAATAAAGCTAAATAATATACCTCAACATACTTCTTTAAATTTGATGAACTGTTGCAGAAGAAGCTGATAGAATTACTACATTTTAAACATTTAAAATTAAAAAATTTTCCTTCACATTTGATTACTTCAAATACGGATGACATATACGGCCAAGGATGTTCGGCAGACAAATTGGATAGAGATACATTTCCATGAAGAGAGAGAGGAGAGAGAGAGAGAGACAGAGACAGTTTATTAGATAAAAACACAGCATATATCTTACAAAATGAAACAAGCACACGAAAATAGTCAAATTGAATAGAATGCAAAATAAAAACAAATAATATTAATAATAAAGGTTTAACGTCCGTTTCCTCATCCAGGGATGATGTCAGGGACGTACCCAACTGCACACATCCCTACAGATCAATTCACCCAGACCAATTTGCAAAAGAAATGTGCTGAGGCGAAGTAAAGTCTTAAGCGTAAGCCAGTCCGGTGATCAAAAAATGGTCAGGGTAGATTCATTATGGTTATGGTGGGAAAAGGTAAGTCTTAAGCTTTCTAGAAAATATTGAAAGAGAAAAACAAGAGCGAAGATTAGCAGGTAAAGAGTTCCAGATTGTGGGTGCTGCGTAAGAAAAAGAACGTCTGCCAAATGATGTGAGAATATTTGCAACAGAGAGAAGATTGGCATCGGTGGAACGAAGTGCACGTGTGGGACGACAGGGAAGAAGAATTTCAGATAAGTAAGAAGGCTTGTCAAATAGCAGAGTTTTGAAAGTTAATAGAGCTATTTTATATTTTATGCGCTGATTAATAACTGGGAGCCAGTGAAGAATGCGAAGTAGAGAAAGAGAGCGAAATTGAAGTCGAGAGGACTTGCAAACAACACGTGCAAGAGAATTTTGGACGTGCTGCAAACGATTGAGAGAAGAAGTAGGCAATCCATGTAATAATGAATTACATTACTCGAGCTTTGAATGAACTATAGAATTAGCCAGGATAATGGCTGAATTTCTCGTAAGGGATGGACGTATTTGCCTAATCTGACAAATCTGGAAGGAAGAAGCGCGACAAACAGAAGAGATATGGGATTTAAAGTCAAGATTTTCATCAAATATAACTCCAAGGTTTTTGGCATCAATCATCATTTAATAGCATCAATCAAACAATTTATGCAGAGACAGAAGCAATAGGCCGTCAAAGAAAATTATCATGAACCATGAACACGGCAATTGGTTTCTTTGTGATCGTAACATGATTACGCCAGACATTTGTTGCATGCAATAAAAACCTCTTCTACAAAATTTGGAATTTGACACTTTAGTTTAAAAGCTTGACTCTTGCATCCTTGATAATTTAAAGCACAAGTAGACCAGTATTACTATATCTGAAAATTGACTACATATACAGGCTGCGCATTAAAAATATCCCCTAGCACAATTACGATAGCTTAGCCAATCATTGATATTTCGCCTTGAAATTGTAAGGTTCTCTTGCGGAGGAATTTAGCCACAAGCTGACCAAATTTGTAAAAATATTTTTAAAGAAAACGGAGTTATCCAAGTTTTGCGAAAAAAGTGATTTTTTTTCATTTAACACGCAACGTTAAATGTCAATTAGAATCAATTCCTTTTTGAAAATGTGCTGACCCTGAAAAAGGCCGTTCTAGCCTCTATGTGACTGTTGACATTAAAATAGAATTAAAATCTTCTAAATATTCTTTAATTAATTCTAATTAAAGAATAGAACATTGCTAAAAAAACTCAAGGGTCGCCACCTGAAAGGAAATAATAGATGTCGTTGGAGTAAGCAGGTTAGGAACCACTGATCTATATTATGAGAAGAAATTTGAAAGCTAAATTATTGAAATGACGTAGGCCAATGTACGGTAAGCCTAGGCCGATATCGAAACGTTTGATCTACGTCATACAGCTGTTACCAAAAGCAAACTAAAAGCAGGTGGCCCATGCAATTTTGTTATGTATCAAAAATTTGGCGATTGACATACCCAGAGTTTTTCAAATGTAACGCGACTTTTGTACTTCTACGGATGTAAAGTAAAAGTAAAAAGTATTACAAAAATTACTTCGTTACACGTAAAAAGTACCTAGGCAAATTGGGTACTTCGTTACAAGTAAAAGTATTGGTTGAGTACTTTTTACTTGTAACGAAGTATTTTTACTTAGTTACTATGCAACAATGTTTAAAAGAATGATTATGAAAGATTAAAAGATACAGTAGTGCACAAGAAGTGAATATATAGCATGTCAAGAGCACGAATATTGAACGCCATAGCCTTTCCAGTAAAACATAGCTAGAACATAAATAGCCTACTGTATTTACATGTAGGCCTAGTAGGGTTTTAATAAAAAACTTCTCAATTGTAAGAGAAGATAGAACACTAGAACATACACAAGTAACACAACTATATTAGAAATTGTTTTCAATATTTCAGATGAATACAATAAAACTTGTTAAAAATCTGAAATTTAGATAAATCCTCTAACGTTCAGATATTTTTAATAGAGGAAAATAACTTAGCTGTGGCAGTTGACTCTGTTAACGAATTCCATGCTTTAATAGTTCGATATAAAAACGAGAGTAACGTGACATAAGGAGCCTGCTTTAGGAAATGTTTGTCGGCAAGGGTGGCCTCGAGTATCAAGCGGAATAGGACGTTTGTCTATGTTAAAATTAACTAGGTTATAACTCTGTATGCCATATATAGATGGATAGATAGATGGATATTCTTTAATTCAAGAAATCCACAAAGCAATCCTTATATATCAGGTTAAAAACGTAAATATGGACATAATGGCCCAAAAAGCACTTACATACGCCCAATATAATAAAATAAAAGTGATAAAATGCAAATAAAATATAAATTGACTGCACATAAAACGAATCGGTTCAAGTATGTAGTATGTTAGATTACAAAATGAATACACTAAATATTAATTGAATATTGCTATACAAGCTTATAAGGTATGTTCATATCACTACAAATCCTTAGATTTAAATTTACAAGTATATTTTAAAGTTTCCATTTCAACAGGATTCATAAGTACTAGCAAAATCAAGAATTTGAATAAATTCTCAGGCTTTGAGCAGTTTTTGAAAGAGGGAAATGAATCTGTTGATACAGTTTTATCGGTCAACGTATTTCAGACTTTTAATGGTTCGACATAGGAATGAATGCAGTGTGATATTTAGGCGCGCCTTAGACAGCTTATCCGGTTTGAGTGACCTCTTGTATTGCTGTTTTGCGGTATCAAAAGCTTGTTAATGCTAGATTCGACTAAGATCCAAAGCTTATTAATGTTAGATTCGAATAAGTTCTTAGCAATTTTTGTACCGAAATGCTAAATAGCTTTTCAGCTTTCGGAAATCTGGGGATGGTAATCCACATAATCTATATCTGCCAGACTTTCACCGTATGGTAAATTTGGAGCTAAATTAAGAGTTTTGGTAAAGATCGTTGCACAGTTTTAAGTTTAATGTTACCAGAAATCGCAGATGACCATAAGGCAGGAGAGCAGTATTCAAGAAGAGGTTGCTCATATGCTTTAAAAGCAAAGATAAGAACATTCGGATCTTCGCATCTAAGGCTTTTTCTAATAACATAGAATTTTCGCTTAGATTTGTTAACTACTGAACTAGTATGACATGAAAACTCTAAGCGGGAGTTAAAAATAACCCCCAAATCCCTGACTTCATTAGTTTTGGTGAATTTATTCACAAATAAGAAGAGATCCATATTTACATACTCTTCACGGTTAGAAATTTGCATTACACAGCTTTTTCCAGAAGATATTGCTAGTTGCACTGCTTTAGACAATGCGTCAATGGTCTCCAGCATTGTATCATATAGCAATCTATATCATGAACCATGTACCTTATAGAAATATATCATATACCAAATAACATTGTCTACTGTTAATGTCAATTTCTTACTTGCTAGCAGCTAAAACATCACACTAAAATTTTACCCAAATTAATAGAGGTGATGAAAATTTAGGATATATTTTAAGGCCTGTAGTTGAAACTCAGTTATATATCTCAGAATTATATCAACAAATATTGATAATCTAGGTTGACTCCTCGAACAATTGCTCTACAATACAAGAGACAATCTATCCGACAATCAGTCTGTGACTAGTTCAGAATGTCGTAAAATTGATGAATTCTTCTATTGAGTTATTTCAGCCATGAATTTATATTCTAAGTCATCTACTTATAAAAATCAAGTAGCCAACAAGCTATAATAATTTACACATTGATATACTTACATGTACATGGCGTAAGCAAATTTGCATTCGTATAAAATATTGTACATTTGTTCTGCTATCATGTATTTATAAAAATTGTATTTTATATGTATTCGCAAATACATGTATCATGCATTTTGACGAATACAGATCACGTATTCCAGCAATTACAGCTCTATGGCTTTCTATAATTAAACAAATCATGTATTGCGGTATTTCAAAAATGAATAATTCAAAATAAAAGTAACAGTAAAAGTGATCGACATTTTGCCATAAACGGCACAATCATCACTGGCAATTGAAATTAGAAACGTGATCCTTCAATTATTCAAATTTTAGAAGTTAACTAAATGGTCAAAGAAAACACGAGCAAAAAACGAACAATAGAATATTGTATTAAGGCTCGAAGAATAAACTGAAACTTTGGCTAATTGGTACCATTTATTCATATGCAATCGTATAATAAAAGCTGGTAAAGCTAATGTTAACGTCAGTTTCCTCACTCGAAAGCAACGAGAAAGGATTTGAACCCCGAACATACTGATCCGCGGTCGAATATCTTAACCGACATCGCCACTGGCTCCAGCCATATCAAGCCAGATCAGCACCGACAAATACCCGTAAGATGGGTAGTCTAGCTACGTCATTCACTGCTGCAGAAACAGATATTAAGCCATTGTGTGAATTGCATGCATGACCGTCACTTACAATGTTATAATTAGCAAATCTCACAAATCTACAAGTATCTCCATAATACATTATGATCTTATAAGTATCAACGGGACCAAGAACAAGTGATACCTCCGTACTTAACAGTCTTCATCCAGGTGACGAATAGTAATTGAAGTAGATGATGCTGTAAATGTTTGCTACATTAGCTGGAGCCAATGGCGATGTCTGTAGGATACTCGACTGCGGATCAGTAGGTGCGAGATTCAAATCCTACTGTCGCCCGTCACTGACATCGCTTTCGAATGAGGAAACTGACGTTAACATTAGCTTTACCAGCTTTAAGTTAATTGATTCTAAATCGGAGAAACTAAGTGTATCGTTGAATGCTGATCTAGACATTTTGTTCTAGACATTTACGAGAGCCGATAATTCAACTTCAACTCAGAGAGGTAGCCTAATTTCTTGTGATTAATTTATTCTGACTTAAGAGTAATGGGGCCTACGTAATATAAATTTATAATACGCTTTAGGAGATAATTTTAATTAATTATAAAGTCAATTACGATTTTTAAAGTTACTTTTTATGTCTCTTTTTGCATGTGAACAAATGTGTGCTTACTGTCAGAGAAGGTATTCAGGATTTAAAACCTGTTACTTGGATCTTTTGCATTTAAGCAAGCGTACTACCAACTCAGCCACCAGCTTGTGTAGATAAAGTTAATCAAACCGATATGTGAAGTGAAAGTTAATGCAGAAACACAAATTTAGGATAATAACTCATATTCGTAATTAAGCAGCATGTAAATGAGTTGTAATCCTATAAATTCCTGGCATGTAACTCGTCTGAAGCTGACTGAAGAAAATGTGCTGGTGAATGTTTATTCCCTACACTGCTTGAGATGGTTAAGTATTTACTGACTAATGACGCACTTTGCCTGTTCTTCTTGCTTAATCATTTTTTATCACATTGCCACATTTCGAATGCTTACGTAATATGTCGTTACTAGGCTTCTATCTCAGCCTAATATATGCAAAACCTTCCATAAACTTGCGCATAAAGGCCTAAGCTATCTAGTCTAATTTCTTATCATACACTTGAGCGAATAATCAATAATGTGCCTCATTATTTGGTATTCGAGTATGTAATATACTTTGACTTTGATATAGTTGTAGTTGATTTAGGCTCGTTATGTGAATTGATTCTTATTGCTGGAGGTGTTTAATGTAATTGAAGTCAAATCTTTTATGTGGATTTATAAATACACAAAACATGAAAATATTATATTAAAATATCGATGAAAGTTAGGATTAGTTTTTCAAGTTATATAAGAAAATTAAGCCTATGTGTAATTAGAGACTATAGTATAAAATGCCTACAACAGTATTAACTTATCGCTAAAATACTCGAAAAAATTATCCTCTCTATTTCTTTTTCGTTTCTTTCTAACGATTTCAACTTTCGATTTCTAAGTCTATTTCTGTTAGACTTTGTCCCACATTTCATCCCAAAAAGAGTAAATAGGCTGGCAGAGAAACTAACTGATCGGAAACTGGGGATTCTGAATTATAAATGTTAAATAAAATATGCAAGATATTCGCTTTGATATTTCAATTTTCAGTACTCTGAGTTGTGTCCTTACTACTCCCAAATATATCAATCGAAAGCTACTGCAAGTGTTGAAAAGGCCACAGAGTAGGAACCAAAGAAGCAAATTAGAAACTATTTCAAATGTCACATAGGCCCATTTTCTCAAACTAATTAAATTGTGCTAAGGTTTAATTAATTTATCATTCAGTTGGTGCTAAGTATAGTAAAAATATGACTTACCGAGGAAAGGATTAACATTACCTACAATAGTCTATCAAAACTCGTATGTCAGTCTAAGTGAGTCTTAAATCAAGCGTGTAAATGTAGTCTCACCCAATACTGCTGTTATTTTTTATGATTGCACGTATTTTGGCTGTGACGCTTTAGTTTTATTTAATTTTATTTTTTACTGTTATTAGTACAGCTGCACACATGACATACCGTATGTGTTTACATGGTTTACTTTCTTAGTTGCTGTTTTTGTAGTTTTCGTTAGTTCCTCCATTCCTTTCCATGGTTATTAGTAATCGGTGCCTTTTGTTGGCGCATCAATTGCAGCTGACGCGGATTTAAGAATAACCTTCCGACACCCTCGAGCTTTTTCTTTCAAAGCTGTCAACACTCGGTCTTCCAAGGTGGTCGTCCACAAAGTACTAACAACAACAACAACAATTAGAGTGCTACAGTCATCAATGACAACATCGAGCACTATTGAGACAAAATCAAGCCGGCGGGCAAAAAGAAGGTCCAAAAACGGTGCAAATTCCAAAATCCGAAAATTCAGTCCAAAGTAAAGGGAGTCAAAGAAAAGGTGGTTTAGGCGCAGGTCGCTGCTCATGGACACTGGATGGAAAAGAGTGATGGAAAAGATAGGTCTTCAACTGCCTATGGAACTGCTCATAGAAAAACAAAGGCCGATGTGATTCGAATGAAGATTTACGTAGATTTGATGGAAGAGAATTCCAGATCTGCGGTGCAGCATGCTGGAAAGAACGATTATATAGCTTAGAGCGTGAGGGTAATCTAGATCTCACAAGAGTAATTAACTTAGAAGATCGAGTAACAGCAGGCTGCATCACTTTAATCAAGTGAGACATACAAGTTGGTCCAGGGATGGTGATGGACTTGTAGGTTAACGAAACTGTTTTGTAAATGATGCGCTCTTTAATCTTTAGCCAGTGCAAAGACTTTAAAATAGGCGTAACATGTGAGTATTTGGAACTACAAAATATTGCTCGCGCAAGAGAATTCTGAACAAACTGCAACCGATCAATCTCACCGCCAGTGAGATTTAAAAACAGGGAATTGCAGTAGTCCAACTTCGATTGCACAAAAGCAGCACCAATTGTAGCAGCTGTCTCACGTGACAAATATGGACGTATTCGACGAAGATCACGGATATGGAAGAAACACGCTTGTGAAGTTTTAGTTATGTGTTCGTGGAAGGTCAGGTGTTTATCAAGGATAACACCGAGATTTCTCACAGAAGAAACAGGTGATATTTTAATACCCGAAGATAAAGAAAGAGTTTTCCCATTCAGCTTCAGAAGCTGTTGAGGTGTCCCAACCAACAAGATTTCAGTCTTAGATGGATTAAGTGTTAAGAAATTAGCAGTCATCCAAAAGGATATAGACTGAAAACTTTGTTGCAGGAGGGTTTCAGCATCAGAATAGGAGTTAGGGGTGAAACAAGTGTACATTTGAGTGTCATCAGCATATAGTTCATGATCAAGAGAATGAGAAGAGATTAGGGAGCCTAAGGGTGTTGTATAAAGATTAAAGAAGATAGGACCAAGAACGGAGCCTTGAGGCACACCTTACTTTAAGTGACAAGGCGAAGAGATGTACTCCATCACTTTCACACTAAAAGAACGATCCGTCAGATAGGAGGAAAACCAATCAAGAACAATTCTCTGAATACCGTTTCAGTTGAACGATACTTAGAATAAGCAGCTTGATGCTTATTAAATGAAATATACTAAATAAAATATTAAATAAATAATACTAAACGGCGCGATGGAGCTTAACTTCGTTCAATTGACGAGCAGCTTAACCGAGTGCGCAAAATCCAGGCCCCACTCAGTTAGTCAATGCAGTGCTCTTATTGATGTGAGCGTAGACTGCAGTAGGAATTGAGCTTTTTTCCTGGGCATCCATAGCCGGAGATATGGGAGTATTCTACTTACTTTCGAAATCTGAAAATTGTATTCATTAATGGTCACACATGAAAACACCATGTGTAGCAAATTTTTATTTCTTGGTTGATGTTTTTGCTGATTTGCTTTTATTCCTTCTTTCACTCAATGGTGAGTAGTAATCGTTGCCTATGATAGCGCATTGATGACAGCAGGCTCATATTTAAGAATATCTTTCCAACAGTCTCTAAAATTGTTTCGTTCAAACACTGTCAATATTCGGTTTTCAAGTTCGCCGCAAATCCAAGCTCTAACCGGCCCGACGAAGCTTAACTTCGTTCATTGACATGAAGCTTAACTAACTGCAATAAATCTAGCCCTTCTGGATTGAGATCCTTCGCTAACTCCACCGAAATCCTGTCCTAGAGAAGTTTACGTTAGGTACTATGAAGAGTGCCATTCATAGAATAAAGAATTACTATTATAACTTATTTATATCTTTGGTGCCATACGATTGCTATCTCCACCTACCTCCCTAACAAGTGGCATATTAAGCAGTACCTACTGAAATTAGTAGATTTAAGGTAAATTTAATACATTGCAAAATTATCTTTTGTAAAAAAACATACTTCACACAATTTAAACGTTATATTTTTATATTTTAGGCATAGGGGGCCCACCTGGTCATAAGCAGAATCCCCAAGAATAATGGTATATCAAAAGGAATGTTATAGATAATTTAAAGATCCAGTCGTATGTGAAGTGGAAAACGGAAGATAGAGATGAGTGGAGGTGTTATATACCATGAACATGCCAGTGGGCAATTCACTAAGAGAGAGAGAGAGAGATTTTGGTATTACAATAAAATTAATTTTTCTTGATTCGCTTCAGCCTCTAGTCGAATTTAAATGTCGAGTATAAATTTTTGTCTAAAAAGCAAATCTCTGCTGCTGGCGAGAATTTGATTTGCACCCACGTCTAATGATCCGCAATCAGGAAACTGGTTGTTATTCTAATATCGGATAGCTTTAAATTTATTCTGATTAAACATTATCATCATCCATACGAGGATCTAAGGTATATAAATTGTGTAATGTACGTAAAGTATGTGGAGTATTCCCATTTTCACATTATACTTCTCTTCACTGATATGTCGTGCTGTATTATGTGCAGGTCTGCAGGCTACATACAGTCAAGATTATCTTACACTGAAGAGAATATATTTGCAAAGGTCTAAAGTCGTGGATATTTGTGTCAAATGGCTATATATCTATTTCTCATATACTTGGGACTCGTGAGTTTTAGCGCATTAGATAGAGCCGGTGGCACCCCGATATCTACCGTACACGACGAGACAACAACAACATCGGTAGGTTCATCGACGAGATTCCTCTGCCAAGCTGATGACATCTCAAATCTCGCCTGGTACTGGAAACAAGCTGGACACGATAGCGTTCAACGAGATCCAATTATTAGCAATCATCAAGCTGCTTGTGAGAATAGAAGAACCAATTCTATGGATAACTTCAGAGTGAGATTGTCATTTTACTACAACTACTACACTGAAGTCTGTGAATGTTCTCTTCATCTGTATAATTTGTCCATAGCTGACTCCGGTGAATATCTGTGCTATAGTGGCAAAAATATGTTAAAATCTTACAAAATAAATGTGGTTGAAGAAAATCATCTGGTAAATAATCATACTCTTCCAACTACTATAAACAATCAAAACACGTCATCCATTCGTCAGAAAAAAGAAGAAGCAGTCTTGAAAAGAAAGGATAAAAGAAAGTCGAAGCTAATCCTAACCACGAAGATAATGTTTACATCAAGTGTTGCAACACTAAGAGATGATAAAGAAGAGCTAGCAGAAAAATTCCCAGAAGATTTCGAGAATCCCATTGCTCAAACAGCTTTTCTGGATAATATTTTAATTACTTGTATAGTGTATTTAGGTACGCCTGGATTATTAGGAATCCTCATCACACTCATTCTGATCATACTAATTTCAGTTCTCCGAGCATGTTGCAGACGACCTAAACAACGTCAAATACGACAGTAGAGAGAGAGAGAGCGTTAATCATTGAAACTTACAAGATTGTACAACATAATTGTAACTTATTTTATTCCACTATTGCAAAGAGAATGTGTAGTAGAATCTACAGACACCCAAGAAGTGGAAAGTAAAAAATTTTTTCACTCAGTGTAAGGATTATTCAGCTTCATTTTTCAGTTCATCTTAGTTCACCGCTGCCCCGCCGAAAGATTTATCTGTGACAAATGAAAACCTTAACTATGATTACCGTGAAAGGAGATCAAGTCATAGTATTGGAAAAGCCAATTTATAAAATTTATATTCAATAGACATTCGATTAATCAATATATAGGCCTACAAAAGAAGGAATAAAAGTAGGAGGGAATTTGTTACAAGATGTACGATTTGCAGATGACCAAGGAATGGTAGCGGGCAGCGAGATTGGACTGCAGAAGATAATGGATAGACTGAATGATGCGGCTTTGAGATATAGCATGAAGATTAATATAAAAAAGACGAAGGTTATGAGAGTGTCCAATAATATAGGTGAAGTTAATATCACAATAAATGGTACGAACTTGGAACAGGTAAGGAGTTTCAAATATTTGGGTCATACTATAACCGATGATGAGAAATGTCAGACGGAAATATGCAGTAGGATTGCACAAGCAAAAGCGGCCTTTGGTAGTAGAAAAGAACTATTAGCAAAAAGTCTAAAGAAAGACACATGGATAAAGATAGTGAAAACTTTGGTTTGGACCACGCTATTGTATGGATGATGATGATGATTGTTATTTTATCTTACATTTCTGGATAATAAATATTCAGAGAAGTATATTGAGATTAAAATTTTATTGTAGGCTACAATAAACTGTGGGAGCCAGTGGCGATGTCGGAAAGATATCTGACCGCGGATCAGTTTATGTGAGTCAAATGCTGGGCTCTCCCGTCACTGATATTGCTTTCGAAAGATGAGACAGACTATAACATCGGCTTTACAGTTTCATTTATAGATTTAATGTATCGTGTCGTGATTAGGGTAGACAACTCTACCTTAGATTATTGCATAGACTGATATTCAAAATACTTATATTGAAGAAGGAGTAAAGCTAAGACGCTAATGTCAGATTTAACGTCAGTTTCCAGCTTGCTAGCATGTCAGTGACGGGTAGAGCACTAGATTTGAAAATTGCACCTATTGATCCACTGTCGAACAACATAACAACAAGCTACTCTGTCGTCATAAAAGAAGCCTAGAATAGCGACTGCAAATTATTTCAGACTTCAAATTTTTAATAAACTTCGTATTTTTCCGACGTAGGATTAAAATAACGTCTATAGTATCCACAGTTTTTTTGATTCAAATGAAAAATCGACTTTCTAATACGATCATGGTCTTGCGGTTTGCGAAGGGTTCTGAGCTCTGTTGAACCTACCGACAACTCTACGTCTTCGTAACTGGTAGCTGATACTGATATTGGACCCAAACGTGAATATTGTGTTGAGGGTTGGTTAAGAACTATTAAAATTTTTAAAGTAATCAACGAAGGAAAGGATAGTAAAGACTTTATAGTGGACTACGCTTCTATGTACGGCTCTGGAACATGGACGATAAGAAAGGTTCAGTCAAAATGCTGGCAAAGCTAATATTAACGTCAGTTTTCTCACTCGAAAGCGATATCAGTGACGGGCTTGAGCCCAGTACTTGAACCCCGCACATACTGATCCGCGGTTGAATATCTTGCCGACATCGCCACTGGCTCTAGCAATACCAATGATGCAGTACAGAAAACGGTCAGTCAAGACCGCCCCATTCGTTTAAATTTTTGTAACAATTCCTGGAGCCTTGGCGCTCACCAACTTAATGCCCTTTCTGACGTTGGTGTGGATCATAGTGCTTTAGTCGCCTTCTACGACACGTGCAGTCACCGGTTGGTTAATTCTTCAGTCAAACCGTACACAAAAAGGGGGAAAAATCGAAAATGTGATTGATATTAAATAAAACATAATTAGTGTTACATGGTGCTCAAGTTATGTAAGAGATTCGTTAATCGAACTTAATTGAGCAATAGCGACACGACGCAAAAAGGTGAACTCATTATTGTTAGACAAAAATGGGTAAAAAGCTTAAGCCAAGTTTAACTTTAATTTCTTGCTCGATAGCCCGTCAGTGACTGGGAGAGGAGGGGAATGGATTTACTGGTTTCTATAGGCATTTAGCCTAGAGCGGCGCTTTATAGATATACCTATCATTATTATTAATATATTATTATTATTATTATTATTATTATTATTATTGTTATTATTGTTATTATTGTTATTATTATTATTATTATTAATATTATTATTATCAATATCATTATTACTATTATTATTAGTAGTAGTAGTAGTATTAGTATTAGTATTATTATTATTAGAAATGTAAACAATTTCTATCTTTAAAAATGACGAGTACTATTACTTTTTCTCAAAAATACTACTTTTTATCATTTACTTTGTAATTTTTATTTAAGTAAAATTCTGATCAAGTACATTTGCTTGTACATTTACTTTCTAAAACCATTTATTTACTTTTACTAGAAGTAGTTCAAATTGCCGAGTACTTCTTACGACACTGGCGCTTACTGATCCGTTGTTTCACAACTTGCCAACAAGCCATCGGCTCAGCCCAATTATTAGAGCATTTACAATGTAAGTTTTGTAATTAACTTTTGTAATATTTTTCCTTATATTTAAAATGAAAAGTTGATAGTAATTAGATCACTATGGGAAAGTGAAAGGTATTACGTAAGCTATTAAAGAGCTAGAGGTTCAATTGTTAGGTTTCAACAAGTCTTACTAGAGCTATAAGTGAGCCTCTAGATAGCCAAGCACAGCTAATCTTCAAGTGATTTCAGAAAATTCTATGATATAATTTGTAATGAAATTTCTATGATGTAAGTACTGACACTACTTGTGACATTTAAGTATTTATTGAATAATGACGCACTCTATCTGTTCTAAAATATTATCATTGTAACATGATTGATTTTAAACTGCCATAGCCGACGTAGCGTAAAGATAGGCTCGTATTTGATAAAGGCCTAGGCGCTATAGGCGAGTCGAACTAAATTATAAAAGTCGCCTAAAAATCCTCTTTAGTAAAATGTCTGTAAAACATATACAGGTAGGGCCTATATTTTATTAAATATTTGTCGATACAGTGTTTCAATAAATAGGAGTATGTAGTTTAATTTCATTGCATATTGACTATATTGACATATTTCATTGCATATTGACTATATTTATTTGGGCATGTTACATTAATTAACAGCCTATTAGTTCGAAGGGCGTTTAATATAATTGAAGTAAAGTTCTAAGAAGTATGTTAATAGTGTCAGACAAACATTGAATTTTATTACAGTTTTGATTAAAATTAATTTATGTTAGAATGGATATAACAAAAATTATATAAAGGGTATAATTATGGTGTATATATATATATATATATATATATATATATATATATATATATATATATATATATATATGGGCTACACTGTATGACATAATAAACTGATCGCTAAGATGTCATATTCGACGGAATCTAATTCTACTTTTTTCTTAATGAATAATTTTCCTTACATTTCATCGTTTTAATAAATTGAAAGGGTTTCGTGAAAATGTTTCAACTGAAAAGTAGAGGAGCTTTTTTGTCCTAATCACTACTGAATTGAACAGTTTTAAACTGCACGTACATGTGAATCATTAAAAGATGCAACTTGATAGAAACTGTGGAAAGCAAAGGGAAGCTTTCCAATAGGATCTATATATTTTCAAGCTATATTCTAATAAAACACATTATAATGAAATGACCAACTACGTCACTATCTATCACTTTTAATCCGTTAGGCAATTTCGACCACTTTCCGTAACCAGTCATGTCCAAAATTTTACTGTTAGATCATGCGGCCGAGAATCGAAACCACGAGAGTTCAATTCCTCTCTGAATCTGTTATTTAAAACTTCCCGATGATATCAGCACCTCTAACCACTGCGCTATTGATATATGGCGATATATTTCTATATATCTCTGCCTCTGTCCAAAGAGTACACAAGGTTTCATTAAGATTTATAATTTACTGTTTGCCTAAATTATGGTAAAAATGTGCTCCTAAATAGCGAGAACACAGACTGTCAATACGAATACAGGCGTCTGACTAGCCACTTGTCAGAACTTTAGAGAACATTTGAAAGTGTTCTAAGACTTGCGCTAGTAAATGAAACTGAATAAAGCTAAAACACTTCATAGCTAGGAGATGAATTACTGTCTTTCTCTCTTAGTTCACTGCCTACTGGCAGATTCATGGTATATAATGCCTCCACTAATCTCTATCTTCCTATTTCCTCTTCATGTCATAATAATCATAGTAAAACTTCTAAATCTACAAAGAAAAGTCTAATTCGGTTTAACCAAACATCTTGACCTTCAATGAGGGCAAGAGAATCCTAAGAGCTCATATCATTCCTGCAGAAATTGCATTTCAGAATCCAATTGTAATTTATTTTAAATTTACCTTAAGCAGAACCGTTTCATAGTATCGTAATTATAATGAATAAATAAATTAATATATATATATATATAAGTCTAAATCTATAAAAAAATATATATATATGCTCATATATATATATATATATCTATTATACTATACATATATATATATATATACTATATATATATATATATATATATATATATATATATATATATATATATATTAGTTATATATTAGATTTGAAAACTCGTTATCACGAAATCAAAAAGTTCATTGATTTAACTGGAAGTTAATTTTGTGGTAAAGAAATTTATGATACTCTTCGAAAACGATTTATGATGGCAAACTACAGAAAGATAACACTACAGGAGATTCTATCGCTGACATTTCTCTGTTATTCTACCTTACCTCTAATTCCCAGCTCAGCTCACGACACCAAAGTGCCTAGAGAGTCAGTTACACTCTCCGAAGGGTCTGATGTGGAATTCTGTTGTCCTTACGATGAATCGTCCAGGCTGGCCTGGTTCTGGATCCAAGCTGGACATGAAGAGGAACCGATGGATTCTGTCCTTTTAAACGGTCAACATGTCTGCACTGACTCCCTGACTAAGCCTAGTGACAGCAAACCTACAGCTGCCGGTGTGTCGTTGTACGTTAACACTAGTAAAAAGCCCCAGTGCTGTGTCAGTATCAACAATGCTATGCGTAACAACTCCGGTGAATACCAATGTTTCAAAGAGAAGGACAAGGTGGGATCATTCATATTGATTGTTAAACCAATGGAGAGCTCCGATATGCGCAGTTCGTCTATCACTTTAAAACCTCCTGATAGTTCTACTATATCCAGCACTAGCAGAATGGATTCAACTATAACATCTACAAGTAAACCTCCTTACAGTTCTAGTATATCCAGCACTACCAGAATATCTTCAACTACAACATCTACAAGTAAACCAGCAAAGCCGCTGATTCCGTCAACAGTTAAACCACCCTCGCCTACATTCAAATCAGCTCCAGTCCTCGCTTCCTCTGCAGTATTCCTATCTACACCAGCGTGGTTTACAACGATATTGAGCGTAATAATTGTTTGCATGTTGTGCTTCTAAACTTAGTTGTGCTTTTACTTATTCCGCTTCACGGTAAAAGATTAGAGTTGAAAAAACAACAAATAAGAGTAAAGTTGCAGCGTTTTAAAAATTTACAGAAAATAAGTGTTAGTCTTAAATCAAGTGCTGTGTTTAAATTGTTAAATGAAATAAGTAAATATTTATAAAGAAATATAATTTTTAGTTGTAGTTATAGGCTCTATTTTTATTTTAGAAAATTTTTCCTTCTACTTTTAAAACTGCTGTTGTTTATCCTCCGTTTAACAATCAGT
The DNA here is from genome assembly GCA_905160935.1 of Enchytraeus crypticus. NCBI lineage: Eukaryota > Metazoa > Annelida > Clitellata > Enchytraeida > Enchytraeidae > Enchytraeus > Enchytraeus crypticus. The sequence goes on along the minus strand of CAJHZI010000863.1, from coordinate 153,827 downwards.
CACTTCCAAAAGATGATCTTTCTAACTATCGTCCCATATAAAATTTGAATTTCATTTCCAAAATCTTGGAAAAGTAATCTATGCTCGACAATGCAACCATTTGAATCTTTTCTTTCTCTATCTTATTTCCAATCTGCATATAGAAAGCTTCACTCAATTGAAACTGCCTTATTTAAGCATTCATAATGACCTTAGGCTAACTTTGAACTCTCAATAGGTATCCGTCCTTGTACTACTTGATCTTTCGGCTGCCTTTGACACCATTAATCATAACAATCTCACCTCTCTCTTTCTCTCTCTTAGTGCACTGCTTACTGGCAAGTTCATGGAATATAACGCCTCCACATTTCTCTGCCTTCCGCTTTCCTCTTCATGTCCACATATGAGTGGATCTTTAAGTCATCCAACATTCCAAATCTCTGTTTGGCTCTGCCTCTATTTCCTTCCATTCTACCATCTATGACCTCTTTCAATAGACCTTCCCCTCTTAGAACGTGTCCTATCAAACTCTTTTTCCTATTTCTTAATACATTTATCAACTGTCTATCTGTACCAACGCTCTCCAGAAGTTCCTCATTTGTAACCTTTTAAGTCCAGCTAATCCTTTCTATTCTTCTTCATATCCGCATTCCCAATGCCTCTAGTTTCTTGATATCATCCTATCTTAAGGTCCATGTTTCACATCTATATAATATAGCGTACTCCAAATCAAGGTTTTCGCTATCTTTATCTTTTTGTCTTTCTTTAGACTTTTTGTTAAAAGTTCTTTCCCATTACTAATGGCCTCATTTGTTATGTGCATTCCTACTGCATATTGCAGTCTCACATTTCCCATCATCGGTTATAGTCTCTCTCTCTCTTTCTTTCTTAGTGCACTGCCTACTGGCAGGTCCATATTCATACAGATATATTACATTAAGTATTAATTATCATTCGGTAGCTAAGTTTTACTTAATATTGATTGTTTTTTAATATTGTGTTTCAAGTATTTTAACTGATAGCTATATCATCAGTTGCTTTAAGAAATTATGAGCTTGTTATGAAATTTTTGCATAAATCAGGCCTAACCCATTTTAGAACTTACATTTTTACACAGCTCTGCTACGCAGGTTTTATTTATAACCTATGGCTGTAGGCACCTGTCTTGTAGTGAAAATAATTGCAGTGTTCATGAAAATAATTCCTAGTTTTATTTCAATTTCAGTTCTGACTGGTTAATTTCAATTTTCTTACCAAAATTTGGAAATTCATAATTTCAGTTCGATTTTCGTTCGGAAAATAATCCTATGCCAATTCTCATTTTCTTTCAGACAGAAAATGTATTGGTTTCATTACATTTTCGTTTGAGAAAATTATTCCTAATTTCAGTTCAATTTCTACAGAAAGAAATCAATTATTAAATTATTAAATGTTTATGATAATTTTATTATTGTTACACTCTAATATTATTGGTATTGATGGGAGCATATTTGTAAGTTGTCTTTCTGGTATATGCGCACAATACCGTGCTCGTCTAGTGACCGAAGTATCTTTGAGAACTGGTAACTGGCGTTAAACTTGATTTTAAATTTTATAATTCCTGCAGACTTTGTTAGCCAATTGATTTGAAAAATGTAGAATATCCTGCATACTGTTTAGTGCTTAACTTAATTGTTACGTTTATATATTACATGGACTGTATATTGAATTTTTGAATGAGATTAAAAGAATGGAACATTACATGACTTTTAATATCACAGAAATTCTATATTATCATTCATTCGTATGTGTCATATATAGGCCTACAGGTATAAAAGTTTGTATTAAGATCCCAATACTATCATTTAATGTGAAAAACATCAATACATTTGTATATGAAAAATATCCATTTATGTCGAACATGATAATATCAAGCGTAAACTGTCTGCATAAATTTTATAACATGTTCTAGTAAATTTGGAGAGGAAAAAAGAATTAACGAATGGAAAAGTCTCAAATAGAGGATTGACTGATGATAGGACAGAGAGGATTTGAGACAGTCTATTCGTATCCCGACCCTAGTTAAACTGGGAATCAAGGGAAGATGATGATGATGATGCTGATGTTCTAGTAAATTTGGAGTAACCTGAATGGATTTAAATCCTGTACCCACTAGTACGCCGTCAAACAACTTGCCAATATGCTACCGACTCAGTCCAGCCGGTCAAGCATGCGGAAAGATTATGTATGCTATGCTATTTTTCTTTGGGGCGGTACAAGAAATCTACATGTAGTGTGTGTCATCGCATGAGTTTACTGGCAGCCAATAACAACACTAAGTATACATAAAGGCCTATATCTCTTAGTGCACTGCCCACTGGCAGGTCCATATATAAAGCCTCCGCTCTTCTCTGTCTCTGTCTTTCATTTTCCTCCTCATGTCCGCAAACGAGTGGATATTTAAATCATCCATGACATCTTTTTGATATACCATTATTCTTGGGGATTTTGCTTAGGACGAGGTGGGCCTCTATGCCTTCTTCACCTTCCTCATACACACATATATATATATTTATAATATATATATATATATATATATATATATTTGTATATATATATATATCTATATATATGTATAACATATATACATATATTATATATATATATATATATGTGTGTATTTGTATATATATATATATATATATATATATATATATATGATATGTAAATATGTATAATATATATATATATATATATATATATATACAAATATACACACACACATATATACAGCAAATACATTGTATATATATTTATTTATTTATTTATATATAGATATATATATATAAATATACATGTATATATAAATATATATATATATATATATATACATGTATATATATATATATACATACATACATATATATTTTCTAGTTGTATATCTTCGACGAGCGTTAATGTCAAGGTATATCAATAGTTTTCCTTAACATATTACAGTCTGAACAAACCAAAATAAGCCTAGCCTATAGCTAATAGGTATTAAGTGCATTGCGCGTTCGGGATTAAAGTTTGTTGCACGTGTTAGTACAGATTCTCATTTGGTTTATAAGAAAAAACACAAGCCCAAAAATAGTCATTTTCGTTAATAGCACTAGCGCTTTTACGGAAACAAGAGTTAATATGAATTAACTAATATCAACTTTAATATTTTAAATAATTATGACTTTACTAAATCAAATATGGTAAGTTATTTTAGCGTGTAATTTTTAGCAATAATAAAGTGGGGCATTTAAACTAATTGAGCCATGATGCCGGACCTAATTAATTATTTTTATAGGCCTATCTATGTATTGCAGTGATTCTGTCTTCCAGATAATATACACACAATGCTTAATGAAGATATTAAACATAATACAAATACCTTAATTTAATAGAGAGTTGACTTTATTGTTGATATTGACCCATAGTTTGCGGAAGTCGACTCCAATAGTATAGATTTGAATTATATTTGTTACCTCCATGTCTGCAAATGTTTTGAATCTGTACATAACAATTAGGCTACTATACCAAAAGAAGATATGTCAGTACCCACGAAGGCACATGTCAGTGCCTTCGTGGCCTTTGTGTCCTTTTTCACTTTATCTCATGTATTACTTGGGAATGAAATAACCTAAAATGTAAATATGATTCAATTCAATTCAATTCAATACTCCTGAAAATACACGTATGTCAGGAGAAGAATTAAATACTATGGAAGCAACACATGGTAATTATCTAGATATCAATTAAGTTAGAGACAGAGAGACAGACAGATCTCGATCGACAGACAGACAGAGAAACAGACAAGCAGACAGACAGATAGACAGACA
>CAJHZI010000863.1:80000-145000 GCA_905160935.1 Enchytraeus crypticus | reverse complement strand
TTTACTGATTTGGTCAGCTAGATAGAGCACCTTATGCCCTCTCTGATGGTCAGAGGTTTCAATGAATAATATGTTTGGTTTTGATTTGGTTTAAATTATACCGTTAAATGGATATTAGAGTATTGGAATTTGCTTGTGCACCTTCCAAATTACTCTATATGCATTAAATTGCATGTGCAATTTACAGCTATTAATTTCATATTTATCATTACTTTGGATATGATTAATTGCAATTTTCGTACCGTGAACTACTTTAAATTTAATTTAGCCTTTGTTGGCATGCCTCAGAGCCTTATTGCCTGTTTTGTCAGTTTTTCACTTCATTCTATGCGTGGTGTACGGTTTCATTGTGATTTTCGTGAAAAATTAACGTCTATCTATAGTAGTAACGCATCCGTTTACCACACATGCGATATGCCTTAGAGGTCTCATATATATGGTGTACATGTAATTAAGAAATGATGTTCAGTAATTACATTTAAAGGTCAATATGTATAATGCAATATTCGTGATGGAATTAATTAGCCATTCAGTAGAAGTTATATATGCTAAACCATATGCTTATGGTTATGAATCCAGAAATTGCAAATTCATTCCAAATGTTTTTAAATAATTAATGCACAAACTTACTTTTATACATATATAAATATGCTTTTATAATCTGAGAACGTTTTATGCGAATCTGATGAAATAGTTCAACTAACTCAATTACCCCTTACGACCCCATTTGATACCAATTCATTAGTAACTACCTAAACGATAAATGATATTTAGCCCTTAATTATTCATTCCCATATCAATAATTATTATAATCATTGAATAGCTCAGTGTGTAAGTGCGATATGTAAAGTAGTGAAATGTTTCATGACTGTTCCTGAGGTCCTGGGATCAATATCCTTTGAAACTGATCTGAGAAAAAAATCCCCTACATTCATTGGACTCGTAAAATGAATAACTGATTAAACTGCCTAACGGTGAAAACTGAGGTATTAAATTGATAGATAATACCACATACAGTAGTTATGCATATTTCATTATATTGTGCCATTTAACTCTTAAATTGCCGTACGGTTGAAACATGTGGTCAATGATGGATATCAATATAGTTCATAATTTCACTATAACGCGTGCTATTAGTATTATTCTTACTATTATTATTTTAACTTTTATGAAATTTGCATTTAAATTCGCATCATAAAGTTATATCAAATAACAAGCGTTAAAGGAATTGTTCTATATATTTATAAATATCACACTGCATTTCATCGAGATTTTCATAACATGCTTTTATTTTCACTGCATAGTCATACATTTTGTTTAATTTTTGTAATCGCCTTAAAATCTGATTTGAAGTGAGTGAAAATGCGAAATCTCCATACGTATATAATCCCTGCCGTGCATTTACTCAATATCTGTAAGCCAGTTGTATTTTTTATATGTCGATGTTTAAAAAAAGCGCGTTCTTTACGTTAAACGTACACCGTAAAAGTCAAACGTAAAAATTAAGATAACCACTGTGATCTCACATCGAATCATTTCAACTGTGAGCCAAAACAGAAAATTGTAAAAATATTTTTTGTGGCTGTATGTGACCTGAAAGTATTTGTTTATATTTGTATGGAGTTTATGGACATACTTTAAACTTTAGAACTTTAGATCAAGTCTAGTTGTAATAAAATTGTTTAGTGTTTTGGAATGAAGGCATGAGAATATATATGCAAGCCTACGTGTACGCTACTAAGGTTTTTCAAACGTTTTTTTAGGTTTTTTTGTGAAAAAACGCGTTTTTTATTTGTGGTAAGAACGTTTTATTCATCTATGGCACTAACTTTGTAGAGGTACTTGGTAGTGGCACTTTGTATTGGCAATCGTTAGTGAGGTTTTGAAGTAGCACATGATAGTGGCATCTTGTAGAGGCACTTGGCCTTATAAAATTCATTTTAAAACAATTTTTTGCTTGTTAAATTATTGCTTACCTTTAAAACGATTTCAAATGTATATGTGTGCTGATATATTTTTCTATATAGATTTTGCAGATGTCTTACAATATGATCTGTGTTCACCAAACTACATGGCAGTATGAACCGAACAAGAAATGAAAAATAATGACAATAATACCGTTCTTCATAATTATCGTCGTTTTCTAGAATTTCAGTTTAACGTAACTAGGATCGAGGTTAGAATTGTTGATTGCCACTTCACCAACTGACTTCAGCTTCTGACGTTGGTTTGAATCTTAGTGCTTCGTCGCAATTTACGACAAATGCAGTCTAGGTTTGGTTCTGTCACCAACACGGTCAAGACACCGTTAACACAGTAACCGGACACAAAACGGATAAAATAGTAATTCCGTTATAGATTAGAAAATTAATCTGGCATGCCTATATTATTTTCACCACAGTTCACGTAAATCATTAGCGTTCTTTTCAAGGAGTAGACTACATGGATGTCTGGTACATCTAACTGCGCTCGCGTAGAACATAGTCAACTGTCATTATTTTTTATTTTAATTAAGTTTTGTTCGTATAGTTACACACATGACATACCGAATGTGCTACATGGTTTTTTCTTAGATGCTGTTTTTGTAGTTTTCGTTATTTTCTCAATTCCTCTCCATGGTTATTAGTAATCGTTACCTTTTGTTGGCGCGTTAATTGCAGCCGGCGCGGATTTAAGAATATCCTTCCAATACCCTCGAGATTATTTCTTTCAAGGTTGTCAACACTCGCTCTTGCATGGAACAAAGTACTAACCGGGCGCGATGGAACTTAACTTGGGTTAATTGACGCGCAGCATTACCTAATGCGCCAAACCCCGCCTCAAATTTAACTTTAACTTTTGTAAGTTTTACTTTAACAAATATCACAATAGTTTCTCATATATTCGCATTTACGTCCCAGACATCATCCTTGTGTGAGGAAACGGACGCTAAACCTTTATTATTGTTATTATTTTATTATTATTACGAGTAAAACAATGCGAGTGTTAAACTCTAACTGCGATTTAGAACACATACTAAATATAGAAGTAAAAAAGTTGACAAGATCAAGCAAACATCGAAAAGTAAAAATGCTTTTAAGAGACTACTGATAAATAAATTTAAGAACGGTAAAGTCAGGTAACGAGGTATTTGAGTACGCATACGTCCTTTCAATTTACATATTAAAAATATTTTCTTGCCATCTAAATGAGCAACGAATATAGACTAAATACTCTGCAACACATACATGTAGGCATGCACCATATTTTCTTATTTCTCTCAATATTTCAATAATTTCTTGTTTGGCAAAAACATTAAGCCTAACATTCTCATTGCAATAAAATATTCCACTAAAATACCATGCATCAAAACTACGTACAAATGTTTTGTAACCCTGAGTAATAAAAATTTAGTTTAATGACAAAGTAATACATTTTTAGCTTAATGTTATATACTTGTAGGTCATTAGAGACCCGTATCTTTCGGCATATTCGGGCTATTTATTAACGTCATATAAATAGGCTTTACCAACAATTTCATGCTTGCTGTTGGTAAATGTAAATAGGCTACTTGAGAATTATCGGCACACGTTTCGAGTAGCCTATAACAAAATGACGGACAGTTTCGAGCAATTCGCAATTTGATAGTTAATGTACTTTAAGGACATAACCTGATATGCACTCTATACCTCTAAAGATAACGTTTAGAAACTCAATAGCCTACCTGATTTTAACGTTTTCTCAATTTAAGGATTCGCTACGCAATTAAATAAAAGGCTTATTTTATTTATGAGAGTAGTTCTAATATTAAATTTTTTAGAAAATCTATGTGTGAGGCATAATTCTACACCTGTTTTTTTCAATTCAGGTATCGTTAAAATTTAATATGCATAAAATCCTAGTTGGATAGTTTTGCAAGAGATACTTAATATTGATGACCACTTTTAAGGGTAGACTTGAATTAATTTGAGACTTACTTTTAGAGTAGATCTATAACATTATATGGCTGAGAAATCGAGTAAGACGACATTTTAGTCTGCATAATATTATACTTCATTTTTACCCAATACAACTTTTATACATTTAATTAGTTTATTTTTGTAATTTTGAACTTTTTCAGCGTTCGCTGGCTTTTTAAATGAAAGGCTTATTTTGTTGGTATTTAGCCTATAATGTTTTAGAAAAATTATTTCTGATATCTGACTATAGAATCGTTTCATTTCAACTCAAAGACAGTTAAAATTTAATATGTAGGCCTATATAAAAATCGTTCCAAATAAAAATGTTTATGTATTAAATTTATAAGAAAACTGTAGATGAAGCTGGTAAAGCAAAACTAAGGTTAAAGTCAGTTTCCTCACTCGAAAGCGATGTCAGTGACAGGCGAGCCCCGGATTTGAACCCCGCACATAGTGATCCGCGGTCGAGTATCTTATCGACATCGTCACTGGCTTCAGCCACTGTATTATAAAGCTAAATGTAAAATGTGAGGTTCCTCAAAAGTTGAAATGAAATCACATCAACTCATTAATAATACGATTAGCGTTTTAATAGTAAAATGAATATAGCAAAATTTGCGTAATTGGCGTTCATGTGGAAGTGCAGCTAAACACGTGGGTCCAATGCCAGATAAAATGTTATTTTCTTACTATTCCATCGTTGACACATATCCCAATATGAGAGTTGAAATTCAAAATTATAAGACACTCTCTTAGTGCACTGCCTACTGGCAGGTCCATAGTACATAACGCCTCAACTCTTCTCTGTCTTCCGCCTTCCTCTTCATTTCCACATATGAGTGGGTCTTTAAATCATCTAACATACCTAATCTCGGCCTGCCCCTGCCTCTTTTTCCTTCCATTCTACCTTCTATGACCTCTTTTAATAGACATTCCCCCCTTAGAATGTGTCCTATCCATCTCTTCTTCCTATTTCTTAATACATTTATCAACTGTCTATCTGTGCCAACTCTCTCCAGGACTTCCTCATTTGTAACCTTTTGAGTCCAGCTAATCCTCTCTATTCTTCTCCAAATCCACATTTCCAATGCCTCCAGTTTCCTAATATCTTCCTTTCTTAAGGTCCATGTTTCACATCCATAGAATAGCGTGGTCCAAACCAAAGTTTTCACTATATTCATCTTTGTGTCTTTCTTTAGACTTTTTGTTAATAGTTCTCTTCTACTATCAAAGGCCGCTTTTGCTTGTGCAATCCTACTGCATATTTCTGTCTCACATTTCCCATCATCGGTTATAGTATGACCCAAATATTTGAAACTCCTTACCTGTTCCATTTTCGTACCATTTATTGTGATATTAACTTCACCTTTATTATTGGACACTCTCATAACCTTCGTCTTTTTTTATATTAATCTTCATGCCATAGCTCAAAGCCGTATCATTCAGCTTATCCATTATCTTCTGCAATCCAATCTCGCTGCCCGCTACCATTCCTTGGTCATCTGCTAATCGTACATCTTTAACAAATTCCCTCCTACTTTTATTCCTTCTTCCAAGTCTTCCATGGCTTCCTCCATCATTGCCTCAGCGTAAGACACTATCAAACAATAAACGAGCAATTATATGCATTAAATAATTTGGAGACCTTCACTGTGACATTCGAACACAATGATGTTCCGTAATTTTAGCGAATGTTAATAATGTTTTTAATTATTTACTATTTACCAGATGACAGCAGTGAAATTGCAGACTTATATAAAGTTAGAATTTCTGAAATAGATTTTTACTTTTATCAGCTATGTTCGAAACATAGCTGATAAAAGATAAAAACATAGCAGATAATAACATTTCTGTTCGAAATCTTATTCGTAAATGCAATACAAAATATGCAGGATATCCAACGGCAAGAGGGATGTAGATTCGATTTACTACACTTTCGCCGAACATCTGAGTAAAGTAAAGTTTATCTTTTCTCCCATTCAAATGTCGATTAGAATGAATCATCCTTTGAGTGAACATCATGTTGATACGAATGTGCATTTTCTATATCGTAGAATATAGTTATGTATTACAAATGATGTTGGTTTACTTCACTTGACTGCACTAGGTAAATATAACAATTAGGTTCAGCTATTCTTAGGAGCACGGCTCTCCCTCACTCTCTCTCTCATTCTCTTTCTCTCTTTCTCTCACTTTCTTCCTTTTTTCACTCTAATGTTCTTTCAATAAATACCAAGTCCGCGGTACATATTCATACTCAGCGTGTACTCTCACGTTCGATATAGAACATTATCTCTCTTTTTTTGGTCCACTGCCTACAGGCAGGTCAATATCATTCGTCCAATCATCTCTATCTTCCGTTTTCTTCTCCACGTACACACACGAGTGGATCCTTAAATCATCTATTACATTCCCTTTATTATACAGTTATTATTGGGAGACTCTGCTTATGACAAGGTGGGTCCCTATGTCAATAGCAACAAATAAGAGTCGTTAATATCTGAGTAATTGTTCCTGAGCCTCCACTCTTCTTCTGCCTCCAGCAGTAATGTGAGTCCTCAGACCTCCTCCCCCTCCTATGGTGAAGTTATTGAACTGAAACAGCATTCGATTTGAGAGGGATCGATTACTCCTGTGGGAAGAGTTCTCCACGACCTGTCTGTGGAAGGCGTTTCCACCCCTCAGGTTTTGTGCTGAGCTGTGCACTCTCTCTTCCTCGACTTGGTGTTCTGCTACGTCAGATCTACGGGGCATGCTTCCGTGTAGACTAGATCCTTGGGAATCATTGATGGAAGCATAGTCCCCCGAATCTTGCTCAAAGGAGTTCTGAAAGAGATTCGGTAGACTGAGGCGAAGGTAGCTGTTCGGCATGGTGGCAGACCCGTCAATTAGATAGTTTGGGTCTATCACGGGGGATTGGGAGTTGTCAGACCTGCGACTTCGTCGTTTACATAAACACTTTAGAGATTTGTACACCACAAGACTTCCAATAAATAAAGAAGCGATGCTAAGGAGTAGCGTTGGATTGCTCATACCCTTTCCTCCGCCCATGTCGCTCTGCAGTGGAGCATAACTATAGTTTGAATATCCTTCTTTTTCATCTACATGTATACCTTGACGCTTTGGGGTAACCTTGTTCATCGTTATGTCATTAATTATTGAATGGTTATATGCGGAACCATTTTTTGAGACACCTTGCTCTGGCCCTCCGGCACGTCTGCTATGCTTAAGCAGATCGCTTGTGTTATAAAGCTTGGAGAATATATTCTGAGAGCAGTTAAGATTTTCCTGCCTACAGAGATTTGTCGTTATTTGAAAAACGAAAACGGATTTGTCAGCTTTTGATATTTCTTGCTCAATCACACCGCTGTAGTGCTTCTCTAGTCTATTGTCATATTTAAATACGTATCTTGAAGTAACTTCTCCGTTCACCATATTAAACCACTCCATTGTCAAGCCAAGATTACCCTCGTACGCAAAGGAACAATTAATTTGTACTCTATACCTCTCCGTAGACGCTTTATTTGTATTTGCTGATTTGAACGATTCCATCGTCTGCGAACTTCCTTCTGAAGTAGATATTTTATTCGAGCTAAGCTGTTTCCAGTCATCGCTGGAAATTTCCATCAGCCTTTCCTTGCATCTAATGGGTGAATGGAAAACGAGGAGCGGAATGCAGAAGAAAGTATGATTTTCATCGGACTCTTTGTCGAACTTGCACACATACAGTCCGGAGTGTTGGCTGGTAGCTGAGCGAATGGTGAGGCGAGAACACAGGCTCTTGTCTCTCTGATAAGAGGCTATGGAAAACTCTGCATCATCCGTGATGCTAATCTCTGGGTGGCAGTGTGAAGGTCGCTTCAGCCACCAGCGTATGAAACGATTGCTGGATAGTTTGAAGCAACAGGTCATCTCAGCCTGATGTCCCACTTCAACTGTCATATCAGGGGATAGCTGAATCACCATGCTGTCTCCACTCTGCGTGGTTATGGCTACCAGCAAGGAATTAACAGATAAGTACAAGATAACGCTTGTAGTTCCGAGCATCCTTTCCACATCCATTGAAGTCGTATATTCGTTTGACTTTATTTACCGTTTCATTTGAAGGTAAAGTTTATCACTGCAATTGCGCACTGGATGAAATAAAATGAAGACACTGTTGAAAATCGTTATAATTATTATGATAAGTTTAGTTATTCACTATTTTTGGTAATATTCAATGCTTTGGGCAACAGCTCAATTCAAACTCACGTCACAGTTCAAGAATCATATCTTGAAATGGTTTTGCCGTCTTGCTTGTTTCATAACTTTCTGTAGCAAGTAATACTAGTGAGTAAGGTTCCGATAAATTTAAAACTTTAATGGACAATTCCTCCTTGCATCTTTATTTATCTCCGTAAATTCATATTTCATCGCAAATTTGTCTAATTTTCTACTACAGGCCAAAACTGAAAATATTTGTTAATGGTGGCAACTATTAAAATTAATTGTAGTATCCAAGAAATCTCTGGTTTTGACTGAGTTGCTGAAGAATTGACAAACTGTAGATTGCAAGTGTTGTAAAAGTCGACAATACAGCGAGATCCAAACCAATGTCAGAAAAGGCATTGGATTGGCTCCGAATTGATAAAAGGGATATGAGGCTCCGAAAATAGTTACACAATTTTCTAAAACGAATGGAAAATAGCCGTATCCCACAGAGATATATTTTTTATATTAAAACGGGTAATCTATTTGACGTTAGTGGGGCAATACATTTTCCTACATGTTGTTGGACAACAATGAGATATAATTATAAATTTATAACGTCAACTGTGCGTACGGTAAGCAGCAATAAATTAATAACATCAACATGCAAAAGGTAACAAAAGGAGAACCACTAACAGAAACCTAGAACAAGCTAGACATAATTGTAAAAACAAACAACGAGATAATCTAATCTATGGAGAGAAAATATGGTGTAACAGAGTGTTTGCTTCAGGTGAAACGAACTGGATACAATGCCCAAGTCAATCAACAAATGATGAAAATCTTCTTGGGCCTATGGATGATTAATCGTGCATCGAAAGTTACTACCAATTAGCACTATTAATAGGAAATATATGATATGGGACGGATAGACAGAAACCTGTCAGGAATTTGTATACCATCCATAAAACCGGCTACCGGGCCATACAACTGCTTTAAAAGATATAGGACGACATTGTTTATTATAAAAAATAAATTATAATACACCACAATTATGTACTTTCCACTAAAGTATGCTTACCAGCTTAAACGCATTTGTCGTAAACGACCAATAAACAAGAATTGAGGGGGAAAGAGAAAACTGCAGATGAAGCCTTTGTTCAAGCTATAGGTTTCGTGAAAAATCAAAAGGGTCTCAGTAACAAGAAAGACTTGTTGTTTGACGGAGTGTCCTTTCTGAATGTGAAATGGAACTGGGAGTGAACTAAATGCATATTCCTTGGACCTGCCACTTAGCATAACTACCACGAAGAGAGGAGAATAAATAGATAAATATTTTAAAAATAAAATCGTAACAAATATAGGCCAAATTACAGTTAAATTTTAATTGCAGAAATTCAATTCAATTTCAAAAGTTACTTTCAAATTTTAATTGCATTGAGCGCTACTGTGGCATGATGCATAGAGCAACGCGTATATACCTATACTTATTATTATTACTATTATTATTATTATTATACTGCCTAATATAAAAATTATACTGCGATCAGCAACGTTTAACTTTCGCAAGAATAATAAGAAAAGAGCAACTGTCGAAGATAATAATAATAACAACGCTAAATTTATTGCTTATAAAAACTGGAATAAGAATAATGTGAATATGAATATGAATATGAATATTATTATTATTATTAATATTACTATTATTATTATTTGAAATTAAATATATGAAATTGTAAATGATTGAATCAATAATTTTAAACAGTGATAATTTAAGTAACACGCAATTTTAACAATGGCATAGCCATGGTGTAGCTACTAAATTGTTACTAATAAATTGTTCGCAATCTTATTCAAAATCTATTAGCTGTTCATTTAAACTACTTGATGTATACCTGTAACTAGAAACCAGTTGCATTATACATCTGGAAAAGATTGCGTTAGATTGTTCTTTTCCACCCTGTTTCTGCAAATCCTTCAATACTAAATGAACTTTGTTGTGATAGATAAATGCAAGCTTATAAATAAATCCTCTTTAATATCCACCAATAGGGTCTCAGTTACCAAATATCTGTCATGTTGAATTAGCCTTATTTGACAAGTACTAGCTTATTATACATTCTTGCTGCAATTAACCCATTATCTGAATGTAAAAGTTTTCACAGAGCATATATTTGCACCTAATAGGTTGGCAGAAAAGGTAATTTATTATAGTCACATGCAATGCAAATATATCTATCAAGTTAATAATTATCATACGGCTTAAATATTCTTGGTTTTTCTCTAACATGGCACAATTCTCTCTTTCATCCTCTCTCTAGGTGTCTTTCTCTCTATGTCTCTCTCTCTCCAATTGTTTCTCTTTCTGCCTATCAAATGTCTTTTTAGTCTATTTATATTCTTCAGTGCACTGCCAAGTGGCAGGTTCAAGGTATTCATACTCATAGTCTGTTTTTTCGCTCCATATGAGCACTCCTTAGATCAACAAGTTAATCCCTTCACAAAGTCTATGCCTTATCCATACCATATGTAGCCTGTAGCTTGGGAAAAGTATGGCTTCTGCGGTGCTTTCTGGTTGCCTTCCTTAGTTAGATGGATTAATTACCATTTAATCCTGGGGGAAAATATTTCATGATGAGATCCTCTTGCCATCCTCAGCTCCTGTCTTTAGTCGCCTCTTACGTACACGCGGCAGATTGTTTGCGGTTGCGCTATTCTGCAGTGGTCCATCCACACCCGAGCACAACACGGGAATTTAATTTATATAAAGTTATAGTCCCTGCATATCAAACATTTCCTCATTCGTGTAACATTCTTCTATGATCTAGGGCACGACTGTAACTATGATGTTCCTTCGTATGGGTTACTGATCTATGGTATGGCTTGAATTGAGGTATGTCTGTATCAATGGTATGTCTTGAACTTGGGTACATTGCACTTGGGAGTTTATGGTGTGTACATATCTACGGTACGTCTGGATTTAGGATATGCTTTGATCTAAAACCCTTTTAGCTAAGATAGGCCTATGTTTTTTTTCTAGCAAATGCATATTAAATACAACTTAATATCGTGACACTTAATTAGCATTTTCAGCAAACGAAACAGGTTCATGAGCAATAATTTATGTGGAAAAATTATACAAGCATTGTCTATGATCTATATTCAGTGAATAGGAAACAAATAAGAAAAGAGGACAATTGACTACACCCACTGCTGCTGGCTAAGAGGTCAAGTGGTTTGGTAAAATAAAACATAATGTTGATGAAGAGTGTTCACAAGTGGAAAATCGTCTATTAACTTCACTCAATTCGGTAGAAGTTACAGTACAAAAAATATGGAGTGTCAATAAGCTCCAGCTAATGTTAACGTCAGTTCCCTCACTCGAAAGTGATGTCAGTGACGGGAGAGCCAGTGGTGGATCTAGGATATATTTTTTATCTGCGGGCCCCGGGGCCAGGCCCCCTTAGGCCCGCTGATAAAAATTGTTAAACAATATTTTCATTGTTTCTATGGCAATTTCTGTACGTAAATATGTTTGTAATGGCAGTGCTTAGGGAGGGGGGATACGAGAGGCAACGCGAAGAGTTCCACGAACTCGATTTTTTTCAATTATTGGCCCACATTAGGGGCTCCTATTTGGTTTATCAGGAACCCTGCATATTGGAAGGGGCCCGAAAGATATTGACTGTTTCACTAGCTATTTATTTTTACTATAACCAGAGTCTCTCTCTCTCTTAGTGCACATTTTCCTAGCAAGTCCATGTTGTATAACGTCTCTATTCTTCTCTGTCTTCCGCCTTCCTCTTCATTTCCAAATAATCTAAGTGGCTTTTTAAATCAACTAACATACCTAATCTCGGCCTGCCTTGGCCTCTTTTTCCTCAAATTCTACCTTCTATAACCTCTTTTAATAGACCTTCCCCCTTAGAATGTGTCCTATCCATCCTTTCCTATTTCTTAATACATATATCAACTGTCTATATGTGTCAACTCTCTCCAGGACTTCCTCATTTGTAACCTTTTGAGTCCAGCTAATCCTATCCATTCTTCTCTAAATCCACATTTCCAACGCCTCCAGTTTCCTAATATCTTCCTTCCTTAAGATCCATGTTTCACATCCATGCAATAGCGCGGTCCAAATCAAAGTTTTCACTATCTTTATCTTCCCTTTTTTCTTCAGACTTTTTGTTAAGAGTTCTCTTCTACTACCAAAGGACGCTTTTGCTTGTACAATCCTACTGAATATTTCTGTCTCACATTTCCCGTCATTGGTTATGGCATGACCCAGATATTTGACATTCCTTACCTGTTCCAATTTCGTACCATTTATTGTGATATTAACTTTACTCTTATTATTGAACACTCTCATTACCTTGGTCTTTTTTATATTAATCTTCATGCCATATCTCAATGCCGTATCTAAAACTACAGTATAAGAGGAAAAAACGGTGTAAGTAAAAATTGTGAACTCTGACCAGTTCAACATAAAAATAGCCACACGAACTGCATATGTTAACTAAAATTAAATTCAAAAATGTATAAACTAATCATTAATTTTGTGGCACAGCATGCTGTATATAGCTTACTTACTCTAGCGGAACAAAAACAATAATCAACTCATAAAGTTCATAAACTCATAAACCAGAAGTTCTTTTTATTATTCACAACTGGAGTCTGAGCTAAATGTGGTAAAGGCTCAAGCTAATTTTTCGGCGACATAAAAATAGAAATAACAAAACCCATTAACAATAAATAGATGAAATTGCAGGCAAACATGCAAAGAGTCTGGTTTATTACAAAAAATCTTTAATGCTGAGGAAATTTGAAAACAATATGTGCTCATAATGTTTAACCAATCAGTAGTCATATACATATATTATAAGACTACCATATAATGTATGTTAGCATAATGTTAAATGGCTGGAGCCAGTGGTGATGTCGGTTAGATATTCAACCGTGAATCAGTATAAGCGGGGTTCAAATCCTGGTCTCGCCCGCCACTGACATTGCTTTCGAGTGAGGAAACGTCAGTTTCCTAACTGGAAAAGTTTCCTGTCAGTTTCCTCACTTTTGAGTGAGGAAAGTGATGAATATAATAAAATATTAATAAAAATATTTGAAACATTTCACACATACATATATTTGCGTGTAAAATCAAATTCGCTGTTTGAACCTCTGGCAAATAAGGGATAAAGACAAAATAAGACAGGCATAAAATTATGAAAGTATCTGTTTCATAGTTGATATGTTCTATCGAAATATATTAACATTTTCAGAATTACATGCAAATTCAAACCTGAGGCTTAGATTTTCATTTTAGCTTCTTGTGTTGACAAATGGGCCCAAAAATTAGAACAGATTACAGGATTATTAACTACTTATTTAATTTTTTTGATAGGTAACGAATTACAATAATTTAAAAAGTGTCTCGGATACATTAAATTAGAAAATAAATCTTGCAAAGTGAACCTTATTGGGAAGGTGTTAAATATTCAACTTTCGCCAATGATATTTTTGAGGAACCATACTATTTAAATTTAGCTGAAGAATTAAATTACAAAAATTAATTATCTAATATTGTTTGAATCAATTTTGAGAGAGGTAATAGTAAAAATTTCGGAATAGCTTTTTCATGTTAACATATTCGAAACCAGAGTAAAATGTTTAATTAAATTAAGCTTGTCAGTATGTATATGATCTGAAAGCCCATGCTCAAATTTAATCGAAATATGTAAGTAAATCACTTGACTAGAATAAATATAAATGCGAGAGAAATTTGACTATAGGCCAATCCATCCGAAATTCTGAATAATGACTTCAAGATTTCTCTGATGGCTCCACAGGTCACATCATTTTTATTTCTTGGCACTGCCGATTGTTATTGTCTCTCTTAGTGCACTGCCTGCTGGCAGGTCCATGGTACATAACGCCTCCACTCTTCTCTGTCTTCCGCCTTCCTCTTCATTTCCACATATGAGTGGGTTTTTAAATCATCTAACATACCTAATCTCGTCCTGCCCCTGCCTCCTTTTCCTTCCATTCTACCTTCTATGACCTCTTTTAATAGACCTTCCCCCCTTAGAATGTGTCCTATACATCTCTTCTTCCTATTTCTTAATAAATTTATCAACTGTCTATCTGTGCCAACTCTCTCCAGGACTTCCTCATTTGTAACCTTTTGAGTCCAGCTAATCCTCTCCATTCTTCTCCAAATCCACATTTCCAATGCCTCCAGTTTCCTAATGTCTTCCTTTCTTAAGGTCCATGTTTCACATCCATATAACAGCGTGGTCCAAACCATAGTTTTCACTATCTTTATCTTTGTGCCTTTCTTTAGACTTTTTGTTAATAGTTCTTTTCTACTATCAAAAAATTATTATTGTATATATTGATTAATTGAATGTCTGCTGATTATGAATTTTATAAATTGACTTTTCCAATACTATGACTTGATCTCATTTCACGGTAATCATAGTTAAGGTTTTCACTTATCACAGGCAAATCTTTTAGCAGGCCAGCGCTGAATTAAGATGAACCGAAAAATGAAGCTGAATAATCCTGTAGCCTAACCCAAGATACTGCGTAAATAATTGTTTTACTTTCCACTTATTGGGTTTCTGTAGATTCTACTTCACTTTCTCTTTACAATAGTGGAATAAAATAAACTACAATAAGTTGTAGATGTAAGTTTCAATGATTAGCGCGCTCTCTCTCTACTGTCGTATTTGACATTGTTCAGGTCGTCTGCAGCGTGCTCGGAGAACTGAAATTAGTACGATCAGAGGATTGATGAAAAGTCCTAAAAATACAGGCGGACCTAAATACATTATAGCAGTAATTAAATTTTTTTTTCTGAAAAAAAGCTTTTTGATCAATGGGATTCGCGAAATCTTTTAGCAATTTCTTTTTTAGCTCTTCTTCATAATCTCGAAGTGTTTCAACACTTGCTGTTAACATAATCTTCTTGGCTATGGTTATCTTTTTCAACTTTATATCATCCTGCCTTTTCAATACTGCTTTTTCTTCTTTCCGACGAGTGGGAGATGAGTTTTGATTGCTTATAGTAGTTGGAAGAGTATCATTATTTGCTAGATGATTTACTTCAACCACATTTATCTTGTAAGATTTTAACATCTTTTTGCCACTATAGCAAAGATATTCACCGGAGTCAGCTATGGACAAATTATACAGATGAAGAGAACATTCGCAGACTTCACTGTAGTAGTTGTAGTAAAATGATAATCTCACTCTGGAGTTATCTATTGAATTGGCTTCACTATTCCAACAAAAAGTTTGATTATTAATAATAATTGGATCTGGTTGAACGCAATCGTGTCCAGCTTTCTTCTAGTACCAGGCGAGATTTGAGATGTCATCAGCTTGGCAGCAGAATGTGGTCGATGAACCTACCGATGTTGTTGTTGTCTCGTCGTGAACGGTAGATATCGGGGCTCCATCGGCCCTATCTAATGTGCTAAAACTCACAAGTCCCAAGTACATAAGAAATATGGCATACCTAGCCATTTGACACATACATGTATATCCACGAGTTTAGACCTTTGCAAATATATTATGTTCAGTGTAAGATAATCTTGACTGTATGTAACCTGCAGACCTACACACAATACAGCACGACATATCAGTGAAGAGAAATCATTTGTTCTTGAATTTCATTAAACACCTTCAGTAATGAGAATCAGTTCAGATAATGAGCCTAAATTAACTACTACTATTTCGAAGTCAAATTAAACTTCGTACTCTAATGTCGAATAATGAGGATCATAATATAATAATACGTTGCAGTTCAAAATTTATATCTGGAATTGGTATCGCCACCTTACTTTTTCTTAAGTTTCTGCAGCAAGTAGCACTTTTTAGTAAGGTACCGATATATTCAAAACGTTGTGGACAATTCCTCCTTGCATCTTCATTGACCTCCGTAAATTTATATTTTAGCGTAAATTTATCTAGTTTGCCTCTAAAAATCAAAACTTAAAATATTTCTCAATGATGCAAAATATTAAAATTATTTGTAGTATGCAAGAAGTCTCCGTGTTATCAGTGTTGTGTCAAGTTTCTGAAGAATTGACAAACCGTAGATTGCATGTGTCGTAAAAGTTGGCAATACACCGATATCCAAACCAACATCAGAAAAGACATTGGGTTGGCTCCTAATTGATCCGAAGTGATATGAGGCTTCGAAACTAGTTACATAATTTTCTAAAACGAATGGAAAATATCCGTATCCTACAGAGATATATTTTTATATTAAAACGGGTAATCTATTTCACGCTAGTGGATACATTGTGTTGTAGGATAAAAATAAAATACAAT
The DNA here is from genome assembly GCA_905160935.1 of Enchytraeus crypticus. Taxonomy (NCBI): domain Eukaryota; kingdom Metazoa; phylum Annelida; class Clitellata; order Enchytraeida; family Enchytraeidae; genus Enchytraeus; species Enchytraeus crypticus. Next base: position 128,540 of record CAJHZI010000863.1, on the reverse strand, counting down.
TATAACGTCAACTGAGCGTACGGTAAGCAGCTATATATTAATAATACCAATTAGTAAAATGTAAAGGTAACAAGCTAAAAATAATTGTATAAACCAACAATGAGATAGTCTAAAGAGAGCGAATTTGGCGCAACAGTTAGAGTATTTACTTTAGGTGAATGGCCTGGATTCAAAGCCCAGGTCAATAAACAAATGATGAAAATCTTCTTGGATCTAAGGAAGATTAATCGTGCATCGAAACTTGCTGCCAATTAGCGCTATTAATAGCAAATTTATTATATGGGAGGGATAAATAGTAACCTGTCAGGAATCGGTATACAGTCCATAAGACAGGCTACCGGTCATATAACTGCTTAAGAAATTGTATGACGATATTATGTATTATTAAATTAATCAAAACTCTAGTATACCACAATTACGTCCTATCCACTAAAGTATATTTACTAGCTTAAACGTATTTGTCGTAAGAGGCCACTACACAAAATTTGATGAGGGAAAGGGAAAACTGCAGATGAAGCCTTTTTTCAAACTATAGGTTTCGTGAAAAATCAAAAAAGTCTCAGTAACAAGAAAGACTTGTTGTTTGACGGAGTGTCCTTTCTGAATGTGAAGTGGAACTGGGATTGAAATAAACACAAATTCCTTGGACCTGCTATTTAGCATAACTTCTACGGGGAGAGGAGAATAAATAAATAAACATATAAAAGAAAGAAAATCTTAAGAAATATAGGCTAAATTATAGTTAAATTATAATTACACAAATTCAATTCAATTAAAAAGTTACTTTGTTAAAAGTTAAAAATTCTAATTGCATTAGAGTGCTACTGAGACATATTGCATAGAGCAACGCGTGTATAAATGCAATTATTGTTAGTATTGTTACTACTATTATTATTATTATTGTTATTATTATTATATTTATTATTAGATATATTTAAATGAATAAAATTTAAACGAATGGAAAAGCCTCAAATAGAGGATTGACTGATGATATGCTGTGGGAAGGGGGGGGGGGAGGGAGGATTGGAGACAGTCATTTCGTATCCCGACCCTAGTTAAAATGAGATTCAAAGGAAAATGATGATGATGATGATGATGATGAAGATGATTATTATTATTATTAAATATATGAAATTTTTAATGATTGTATAAATAATTTTTAGCAATGATAAATTTTATAACATGACAAATTAACAATGACACAGCCATGGTGTAGCTACTAAACTGTTACTAATAAATAATACGCAACCTTATAAACTAACTAGCAGCTATTAGAGTAAACTAGAATACCTATAACTAGAGATCAATGACATTGAACATCTGGAAAAATGAATTAGATGGTACTTTTCCACTCTGTTTCTGCAACTCTCTCCAAACTAAATGAATTACTTCGTGATAGAAAAATATAGGCTGATAAAAAATCCTCTTTATATCCATGAATTGGGTCTCAGTTACCAAACATGCTGAATCGTCCTTATTTGATAAGTACTAGCTTATTATACACTTTTGCTGCAATTAACACATTATCTGAATGTAATAGTTGTCATAGAGCTAATATTTTCATTTAATAGGTTGGCAGAAAAGGTAATTGATGATATTTGCATTTAGACCTAGGTATATATCAAGCTAATTATAATTATTATACGACTTCAATTTTCGAGGTTTTTCTCTAACATTGTAATTGGCTCTTTCCAACTGTCTCCAAATGTCTTCCTTTCCATATTCCTATCTCTCTCTCTCTCACTCTCTCTTTTCTTTCTCTCTCTCTCTCTCTAATTGTTTCTGTTTCTGCCTATCAATTGTCTTTTTATTCTATTTATAAACATGTAAAGTTTAATCCCTGCATATCAAATATTTCCTCATTCGTATAACGTTCTTCTATATTACGTTATATCGGTCACTTCCAACGTACATTCTCATAGTATGACTTTTTTTTAACAAAACCTAGATAATTGAAATGTTATTATCACTAAATTTAATGCAATTTGGAAAAGTAAGCCAATGAAGCTTCTGAAGCAAATGTGTCACAGAATCAAGATCTTAGCTCCGGACTACTAATCTTGAAGCTATATTTTGAATCTTTATAATCTAGAAATTACACATTTATTTCAAATTAATAACATAATACTTAATTAAAATTTTCAGCAAACTTAACAGAGTCATGAGCAACAATTTATGTGTGAAAATTATACAACCATTGTCTATAATTAATAATTGGCGAAGAGGAAACAAATAAGAGAAGGCAATTGCCTAGATCGACTGTTGCTAGCTAAGATGTCAAGTAAAAAAAGTAAACACGCATTATAGTGAATAATCAACTATGTTGATATCTATCACTTTTAAAACCACATGTTTAATCCGTAAGGCAATTTAGACCATTTTTCGTATAACCAGTCCAGTGAATGTCCGAAATTTTACTCTCAGATCAGCGCGGCCGGGATCCGAACCCACGAGGATTCAAATCACCTCAGGATTTGTCATTTTATAACTTCATGACGCTACCCCTACGCTATTTAGACATTCTATTTAGACAAGTGGTATGGTAAAATGAAATATAATGTTTAAGAGTGCTCACAACTGGTACATCGTATATTAACTTCGCTTAATTCAGTTGAAGTTACAGTACAAATTAATATATACATGTAGTATAAAAAGTCTACAGCTAATATTTACGTCAGTTTCCTCGCTCGAAGGAGATGTCTGTGACGAGAGAGCCCATGATTTGATTGAGCCTCGCTCATACTGATTCTCGGTCAAATATCTTGCCGACATCGCCATTGGCTCCAGCCATACAGTATACAAATATAAATAGTAAAAATTTCATTTTTATTCGATACACTATGATCCAGTGCGACGATTTTAAGTTCATATATCAGTGAAGGTTAGAGTGGTCGCTTCTCAGATATGGACCCTGGTTCAGGATCCATCTCGTGCTCTTTCAGGAATAAATCTTCTTAGTAAGTTGGGCCACCAGAATCGTTTTCGTTCATGTTATGGTAGATGCAGAGAAAGTGAGTTTCGCTGGGGTATTCTTGATTCGCCACTTTGTAACTGCATTCAATCTCAAACCATGAAACATTTCGTTGAGGAGTGACCTCTAACCTGTCTGCCCGATGGTCTGTCTACGTTAAACTGTCTTACAGGTGAAGAAGTAACCTGGATTAACATATACGATAAATAATTAGGAAATCCAAAATTGTCTTGTAACTCTTTGGGAATCGCTTTATAGGCTACATTGAACTAAAAATATACAGAGTAATAGATCTATATACAGCAAGTCTTGGTGTTCATTATTAAGTACTAGTAACTAAAGAGAGTGCAAAGAAGTGAAAAAGTGTAGACTGATACAAATTATTCATCCAATATTGCAATGTAAATATAGAGGGCTTTAAAGTTATATAGTGGCAGAGTAATTAATTGTTTATATTCAAATAGAGTAATCATCAATTATCTTCAATAGAGTGAAGAAAATTCTGCCTAAAGCGTGTTTTAGCTGTCAGTATAGTGATGTTCTTTGATAGCGTATTCTAATATTTTGGACCACATATTTTTGTGAACTTTCCTCTAACCACATTTCGATGTAAACCATAATAACTGTACTATATTAGCGTTGAGAGTCTACTACGATGGTTTTTGCTTTATAATATTAATAGCAGTGCTGGGTATACTGTATCCTGTATATCATATATACTGTATATGCTGGTTTTATTTATATGCTGGTCTATTCGTATCCCGACCCTGGTTAGACTGGGATTTAAGGGAAGATGATGATGATGATGCTGGTTTTAAGATCCATTTAATTAGACTGCTCTACAGGCTCTGGCAGAGTATTGTCAGCACCTTTCATCTGTAGTCATATCTTTGCAATTGATAGCCACAACTTGCAACAAACTCCGATACATGATTGACCTTCCATGGGAATAATGGAATATTGCATGCTTACTGACCTTGGCTTTGAATCGAAGTCTATGCGGGGTACCATTCTAACCTTTACGCTATATAATTTCAATCAATCAATCATTCAATAGGAATTTAACGTCCGGTTACTCGCCATTAGGCTATGTCAGGGACGTCATAAAGTATCCCATTTTAAGAACCAGTTTTTATATAATTCCTTGACTGTTACTCAGATCAGTTTAGCAAACTTTTACTACCACAATAGCATTCTCAACCTCGCCTGACTTTTAAGCTAAATCTTTAGAAATTCAGTAATCAGCATTCACATGACCATTACAACCATCACACAACCTTTTCAGAGAGCTGATCGAAATCATATTTAATAAACGATAAGTTTCACTTTTAACTTTCCGTTGCTCTGAATCGGCAACATTTGCGATAACTCAAATTCACAAAAAACCCGAAGAGGAAATTCTTTGTTTCACTGAAGTCATCGTTTTCTCTATCGCCAACCGTGTATTGCAGCATATGTGTAGCTGAAGTACTCACATGACACTGTATTGACGTAATCCTGCATTGCGACAACTAACGGCTAAAGCCAAGTTTAACGTCAGTTTACTGCTCAAATAGCATGTCAGTGACGGGGAGAGCACCGGATTTGAACCTTGTGTCAACTGATTTGCTTTTAAAAACTCAGCAATAAATCACGTTCTAAACCCTCTATCTCCATCTCGCTATAGCTCTCTTTATCTCTCCCTCCATTCCTCCTCTCTCTCTCTCTCTCTCTCTCTCTCTCTCTCTCTCTCTTTCTATCTCTCTCTAACTTTCACTTACATTCACTTTTCTATTACTCAATTTATTTACTAAATATTATGAGAAATGTGCATATCTTTACACATTAATCTCTAAGGTATTATTTTGAAATTCAGAAACAACAACAACACTTTCAAACAAAATTCTAATGCTACTATCTTCAATGATAACATCGAGCAATAGGAAAAGAAAGTCATGCTAAAAACAAGGCGAATCAAAAACAGAGTAATAATGTTGATAGTCTAACATCCGACAACCAGTCCAGATATCAGTGATTGTAGGAAAAGAGGTTTGTGTATTTAATTTTGCTATAGTGTAGTTTAAAAATGAGGACAATCAGATACGGGATAGGTTAGGTCATACACTTGATGGATGACATCGAAATGCTGCGAACTTGCATTCCTAAGATTCGTTGACAAAATATTTCCCCTTTCATACTTCCTGTATTTCTTACACATAAATCCTTGCAACTCTGATAGGTGCCATGATCTACATTAAACATGATTGAAGTGATAGTTTCTTGATACCATAGAGCAACCTGGAAAACTATTCATTGATTTCTTCCAATTGAATTGGAGTAAATCTGAAAAACATTACGAAGATTAAACATGATAGCATCTAGCCGAGAGGGTTTAGAATTTGGGAACGTTTACATATTTCCCACAGCTCATGGAGATCCTCATGATCTCTCATCACCATCATCGTCATCATCATCATCATTATCATCATCATCATCATCATCATCATTATCATCATCCTCATCATCATCATCATCATCATCATCGTCGTCGTCGTCATCATAATCATCAACGTCGTCATTACTATCAATAAAACTTTATCAGCAGCTTATCAGCTGTAACTTCACTGATGAGCTCGGCTAAATTCATAAATATTATATTAACATCATAATTAATTAAGTCACTATATTGTTGAGTAATTTTAAGAAACTCCATGAAAAGCGAAAGCACATCTTTTATAAAATTGTCTTAGAGCTTTTCTAGTTCAGTATCTTCAATGATCGCCTATTTCGAGGACTATAAATAGCCTTCCTGAAAACAAGTCACATGTCTCTGGAAACATCAACACTCTGACGTACATAAAAGCATACGATGCTCATGAGCAGTTATATAATATAGTTGCCTCTGAGTATGTAAATAGCTTTACATTTGGTACTTAAAACAAGGTAATTTTTTTATTTTGTTATTAGAGTCACTGTCGCTTATACAGAAACAAGATTTAGTTCGAATAAACGAATGTTAACAATAAAATTTCAAATAATTAGGACTTCATTAAATCTACTAAGGTAAGCAAATTAAAATATCAAATTATTTAACAACAGTAAAGCGGACAAAAAAGTCGACTTAGTCAGAATTCGTGGCCTAATCAATGATTTTCTATAGGTACATGTATATGCTTATCTATTGTCCGCTATCCTGTATTATCGCAGATATATTCAGTACTGTAAGATAAATAATATAGTCTCTATTTGCATGTAAATTCGTTAATAGCATGAAATCTCACATGCCTCAGAAAACTTACACACATACAAATAGCAATAAAGAAAGCAATAAACATAACGTACACCTTGTTTTAAAAACTTTATAAAAGTCTCTTTATATAGCATTCTAATTATAACGCTCTGCACTTTTTGCCATTGAACGATATTGACATTTTACATGCTACTTGTTCTTATTCACTTGATAGCTTTGCAATTTTGTCTTTTATAGGCCTACTTGTCTACCGTTGAATTGGTGAAATTAAATCAATTAAAGTTCTTATCCATCAAAGGCGAGCGTTTAGATGGCAAAGAGAAAGGATGAGCTCCGCGAGAGAGCTCATCCTTCTATTTACCAGCTAAACGCTCACCCGTATTACGTAATATAAAAACCGTCGATAAATAGTAAATTGGTGTTAACATTGCAATCTATTTAATTAGCAATAGTTTGGTTTGTTTAGAATGACAGCAATCTTTTATAATTCTAAGTATCCAAAGGTTTTCAAATTGTTAAATAATAATATGATCATTATGCCTGTTATTTTTCTCAGTTTGGAGATAATGATTGACGAAATAGTATTAATAAAAGTAAGTTGATGTTCTCTCTCTTAATGCACAGCCTACAGTCAGGTCCATGGTATATAATGCCTCCCCTCATCTCTATCTTCCGTTTTATCCTCAAGTCCACATACGAGTGGATCTTTAATGCTTCTATAACATTCCTTTTGATAAACCATTATTTTATTTTAGGAGAATTCTGCTTATGACGAGGTTGGCCCAAACGCCTACCTGCATCAGCTTCAATTTAATTTTTACTTCCTTCAATTTTATGGTATGATTTAACAAAGGTTTCAGGTGTCAGTTGAGGTTTCAGTTAAATTAGTTCATATTTTAACAATTGTTTTGATAATTTTCAGGCTTAGATCTAACTTCAAATGCTTTCATAATAATTTGAAACATAAATAGTTGCCTTATTGCGATTTAATAATTAATGTTCAATGAAATACTGGATAAAGATATATAAATGCCGACAGCGAGACTTGAACATTATTGTAGATTAGATATAACTAATACTTTATCAGGTATCTTACTCCTGTGTGTAACCAGCTTTAGTCTAATAAAAGAGGTAGATGGCGCTCCACTGGTTACAGCTAAAGCTAAGACTGCAGTCGATTCATCGATCAAGTTCTGCTGCCCATATGACGACACATTGAAGCTCCTCTCACTTAAGAACAAGGAGTCTGCTCAGAACATTTCAGCTGATTTTAATCAGCTTGAAACTCTGTATACGTGTTCGAACAGTAGAGAACGTCCTTCCACTGGGAATTCTGGAGTTGAAGCGAGATTAGAGTTCGACCAGGAAACTAACAAAATAGTCTGTTGCATTCATTTGCACGATGTAGCAGACTCACTCAAGTACAGGCCTTTGTGCTATAGAGGAAGTAATTTTTTATCAGACAATCAGATGACTGTGGTGAAAGAAATTGTTTCTAGTTACGGAACTTCACTGTCTTCTGTTGGAGATTCTGTAACCTTAAATATTACCGTACAGGTGGAGACAACGGTCGTGAAATCACATGGTATAATTTATGAAGAATTCAGTCAACGGGAGACTTCTTCAAATGTTTTGGAGAAGCAAGAAAAAACCACTCTAGCGATACATACAGATAAAGATGTAGATCATCTATTACAGGAGGAAGATAAAGAGACTAAAACTGTACTAATGGCATTGATCTTAACACTAGTCATTATTGTGATTGTTGTCGTATTCTACTGTTTATTTGCCTGGCGTAGAGATCATAGGCGCAACTATCTGAGGATTAATTTATACGATATATTGGTATAGTATACATACACGACTGAATAATAAAAGGACATAGAATATACATGTATATCAGATAAAGACAGATGATATAGATGAAGAGCATAAAATCATAGTAGTTAGCATAGGCCAACCACTAGTCAATATTGTGATCGTAACGATCGATTGATGTTAATTCGTCATAGGTAAATATCACACCCGCCATGGCGTAGCCAAACATTTCTCATGGGGCGGCAGCTTAAACTGATGGGGAGGCAGTTTTAATGTTATTGAATAAGGCATGTGTAACTGTGTAATTGATGGTGGCTTATTTCGATTTACTATGATGTCTTTTTTGATCCTATGTTTTATGTTTGTACTGTGTGATTTGTTTTCTGTTATTTTTCTTCCTGTCAAATGTTGACGTCTAAATAAGTAGATCTATTATATATATATATATATATATATATATATATATATATAAACTATATATATATATATAGTTTATATTATATATATATATATATTATATATATATATATTATACATATATATATATATATTATATTATATATATTATATTATATAAATATATTATACAATATATATACATACTGTATATATATACAGTATATATATTATATATTTATATATATATATATATATATATATATACATAAGCAATACAACTTTCTATAGATTGGGGGGGGGGGTAGCTGGGGTGGCAGCTCTTTCATTTTCGGGGGTAGATGCGACTCAGTGTCCCCTCCACGTAGTTACTCCCCTGCACCCACCAATAGCGTCGCTTATTTTCAACGATTTAGTGATACACGTATAGGATCCATAACAGTAATACTGCAAAATGAATTAACAAAATCTACAATATTTACAATATTTTATTTCCAATATTCAACCAATTTTTGTTTATAATGAGAGTAGGCCCTAGAGTTTGAAATGTTTATAATGTTTGCAATTTGTGTTGTTTGCAATACTTCTAAACGAATGCTGTAAACGAGTAGGCCTACTGGTATATTTTTGAGAGATAAAGCTAACTTTCAATTAGGCCTTAATCTTAAATATTTCCTATATTTTCATCACATCTAGCTGATGTGATAAAAACTATCGAAAATATTCCACATATATTTGCGTGTGAAAGAGAATTTAATTCCTGAACCACTTGCAAGTAACGGATTGTTATACAGGCGTAAAATTCTTGAAATATATCTGTTTCATAAGTTTATATATTCTTTACAAGTAGCTCACAATAGCATTGTCCGAGTTACATGTAAATTCTAACATGTTGGTTAGATTATGATTTTCCGTCCATTATGTTGTCAAACGGACCCTCAAATTTGAACAAATACCGGGATCATATGCTCATTAAAGTTTATTCGATAGGTAACAAATTTCAATAATTTAAAATAATGTCTGTACTACATTAAATTAAAAAATAAAGCCAAACTAAGTGAAACCTCATTAGGAAGATATTAAATATTAAACGGTTGTCTATCCATTGGAAAAATTATTATGTACCAATATTTAGTACACATTTTCCCGCTTTTATGTGAACCTGCCGACTTATTAGTGCATTCTATAGGCTATACAAAACGCTTATCGAAAGAATCATTCATGATCATAAGTAAATTGTTTTTACAGGCCATGCTATATAATAATAAACTTGCATTCATGACAATATTGAAATTATTCTTAGTTCTGAGTTAATATTATAATATTTGAGCTTAGGATATTTCAAAGAAGCACAATAGCTAAATTTAGCTAAGAATTTAATATAAAATTATCCAGTATTGCTTGAAACAATTTCGCGTTAGGGGCCTAGGCATCAGTAAACATTTTCAGAATGGCTCTTTCATTAATATATTCGAAACCAGAGTATAATTTTTAAATTAAGCTTGTCCATTTGCTAATATTCTGAAAAACTTTTGCTCTTTTATGGAAAAATATAATCGAAATGTGCAAGTGAATCGCTTGACAATAATTAAATATAAATTCATAGAATTTGACTTAATCCATCCGAAAAATTGGGAATAATAGACTTCAAGTTTCTCCGATGACTCCGCAGGTCACATAATTTTTGTAATTTCTTGGCGTTGCCTATTATTTTTTCAATATTGTTTATTTGAATGTCTGTTATTATTATGAAGTTTATAATATGATTTCTATAATTCTGTGAATTGATCTCCTTTCGCGGCATTCATTGTTAAAGCTTTCACTTATCACAAGGAAATCTATTAGCAGGCCAGCGGTAAATTAAGATAAACCGAAAAATGAAGCTGAATAATCCTGTAATCTAAGATACTGAGTAAATATTTATTTTCCATTCCGTTTCCTGGGTGTTTGTAGATCCTACTTTACGATCCTGTTGTAATACAGGAATAAAATATACGTTACGATGTCTAGCGCTCTATCTCTGATGTCGTATTTGGCGGTGCCTAGCTCAACAGCAACAAGCTGTTATTAGACTTATTAGGATCAGAAATAATATGAGGCTTACCAATAATAATATGAGGATTGCTAGCCAACCAAATAATTGTGAAATATTTTGCAGATATGCTCTCACAAAATTCGTGATATCTTTTGGCGCCTGTGCTGATTGCTCCCGTTTATAATCGCTACGTTTTTCTCGCTTGTTTTTTAACATAGACCTACTCATAATGGCTAGGGTAAGATTCGACTTTCTATCATCCTGGCTTTTCAAGACTGCCTCTTCTGAGTTTCTGACAAAGTGTTCTGATGAAGTGTTTTCATTGTTCATACTAGTTCGAATTGCGTGCTTAGTTGACAGACTTTTTTCAACCACATTTATCTTGTAAGATTTTAACATCTTTTTGCCACTATAGCAAAGATATTCACCGGAGTCAGCTATGGACAAATTATACAAATTAAGACAACATTCGCAGACTTCACTGTAGTAGTTGTAGTAAAATGACAATCCCACTCTGGAGTCTATTGAATTGGCTTCACTATTCCAACAAAATGTTTGATTATTAATAATAATTGGATCTGGTTGAACGCAATCGTGTCCAGCTTTCTTCCAGTACCAGGCGAGATTTGAGATGTCATCAGCTTGGCAGAGGAATGTGGTCGATGAACCTACCTATGTTGTTGTTGTCTCGTCGTGCATGGTTGATATCGGGGTTCCATCGGCTCTATCTATTGCACTAAAACTCACAAGTCCCAAGTATATGAGAAATACATACAGAGCCATTTGACACAAATATCCACGACTTTAGACCTTTGTAAATATATTCTGTTCAGTGTAAGATAATCTTGACTGTATGTAGCCAGCAGACCAGCACACAATACAGCACGACATATCAGTGAAGAGAAGTATAATGTGAAAAATAGGGATATTCTACATACGTCACACACTTTACATAATTTATATAACTTGGATCCTCATATCGATTTTGATTATGTTTAATCAGAAGAAATTTAAAGGTACCAGATTTTATAATAAACTAGTCGATAGCCTGAAGGATCAACCAGTTTCCTGACTGCGGATCATTAGATGTGGGGATTAAATTAAACTCACGTCTGCTGATGAGATTTGCTTTTTAGAGAAAACGTTAAACTCGATCTTTTAAAATCGGATAGAGGCTAAAGTGAATCTAGACTTAAAATTTTCTCCTTCGAAAACGACAGCAATTGTGGCCCAGTTTCCGATAAGTTGGAGTAAAATGTGGGACAAAGTTTAAAATAAATAGAATTCGAAATGGAAAGTTGAATTCGACTGAATTACCCGAAAAAGAAATAGAAAGTATATTTTTATCGAGTTTGTCAACTATTGAAGCTCAAATATAGTCGTCTCTTATTATAGCGATAGTTCAATACTGTTGTGGGAATGTTATATTATAGCTTAAAATACATGTAGGCTTAATTTTCTTATATACTTTTAAAACTAATCCTCATTTTAATCGATACTTTAATATAATTTAATATTTTTTGTAATAATAATTGCACACAGAAGACTTGCCTTCAATTAAATAAAACTGTCAAAACACCTCCAATAGCGCTGATCAGTTTATATAATGAGCCTAAATCAAAATCAAGTGCAACTATTTCATAGTCAAATTAAACTTCGTACTCGAATACAGAATGATATGGCACATTATTGATTATTCGCTCAAGTATATGCTTATAAATTAGACTAGATAGCTTAGGCCTATATGCGCACGTTTATGGAAGGTTTTGCATTATGTCATGCTGAGATAGAAGTCTAACTAAATATCACGTAAGCATTCGAAATGCTGCACTACAATTTAATAAGACACGATAAGAAGAGTGTTTGGTGAGTTTTGAAGCCGGATAATAATATTTTACAGAGATCCATGTAGAGTTCTACGATTTACTATTTAAAACATTGTCAGTCCCGTTCATGCATCCAATATAGGCTAACTCAACGGCTTAAAATCTGTGTTTGCAGTCATGATGATGACGTAATTCTCTTACGGGTATTTTTAGATGCTTAGCTGTTTTGATATGGATGTATAAATGATACACATGAATAGATGCTACTAATTAGCCAAAATTTCAGTTTCTTCTGCTAGCCTTAATTCAATATTCATTAATTCGTTTTGTGCTGAACTTTTCTTTTACTATTTAATTTTTTTCTAAAATTTGTATACTTCAAGGATATCTATGGCCCCAAATTTTATTTACTAGTGATTGTGGCATTTATGACAAAAAGTCCATCATTTTTGTTGCGAGATTTTGTTTTATATTATCATATTAATGACCTTATTTTTTATACAACGACCCTGCCCAGTAAATGTTAGTCGAAGCTGTGAAGGCATAGGGGCCCAACTCGTCATAAGCAGAATCCCCCAAGTAAAATGTTACATCAAAAAGAATGTTATAGATGTTATACGTCCACTCATATGTGGATATACAGAGGAAAACGGAATGTATAGATGAGTGGATGGGTTATATATCATGGACCTGCCAGTAGACAGTGCGCTAAGAGAGAGAGAGAGAGAGAGAGAGAGAGAGAGAGAGAGAGATAATATTATTCGTATAGCCTTATATATGATTTGTTTAATTTCCGGAAGGCATAAAGCTGTTTAATTGCTGTAATACCTGATATGTAGACTATGCGTTGAAATACATGATAGTAAAAGCAGAACAAATGTACAATATTTCAGGCGAATGCAAGTTTTTGCATATGATAATGTAAACGTATCCTCGTGTAAACTTTAATATTTATACAGTTCTCTAAAGTGACTGATTGATATACATTGTGTTACTAGCTATACAATGCTATTAAGTGATTGATTGATTAACATTGAGCTGTATAATTCTGTAAAGTGATTGATTGATTAATAGAAGTGAATGACTTAGAAAATGCTTCACAGTTGAAATGACTTGACAGAAGAATGTAAGTTTAAGACACATATAGTTCCAGTCACATATAGATTGTCAAATAGATTATCTCTTCTATTGGAGAGCAGTTTTTCCAGGAGTCCACCTAGACTATCAATAGACCTACTTCATGAGATTTTTCAGAGATATAAAATTGCCTTTCAGTTAGATATTAGATAAATTGAGTAAAATATATTCCAAATCTTCATCATCTCTACTCACATGTGTGGAATTTGAATGTAATGTTTTATCTGGATCTGATCTATATCTGATCTAGCTTACATTCACGCTCTAAGATATCTAATCGTTCTTTCCAGCATGTTGCACCGCATATCTGGAATTCCCTTCCATGATGTGATTCAAATCTTCGTTTGAATCACATCGGCTTTTGCTTTCCTATGAGCAGTTACATAGGCAGTTGAAAACCTATCTTTTTCATCTCTCATTTCCATCCAGTGTCCATGAGCAGCCACCTGTGCCTAAACCTCCTTTTCTTTAATTCACTTTACTTTGGACTGATTTTCTGGATGTTGGAATTTACAACGTTTCTGGACCTTCCTTTTGCTCGTAGCCTTAATTTTGTCTCAATAATGCTCGACGTTGTCATTGATAACTTTAGCACTTGTTGTTATGTTATGCTGAGTGCAGAAATAGAAATGAACATAGGTTAGCTTAGATTCGATTCGTTTACGAGTAACATCAGGAATGAGCCGATAGCATATTAGCGAGTTGTTCGACAGAGTATGAGTAGGTGCAACGTTCAAATCCCGTGCTCTCACGGTCACTGATAAGGTATAGAGCAGCAAATTGATGTCAAACTTGACTCTTAGCTTTAGTTTTCATTATTTCGGATTCCAATCAGACCCAGACGTATTGACAAACTTTCTAAAAAAACTAATTGACTGATGCTCATTGACTGGTCAATTAATCGTGAGAGGTTTGTTTATCAGAAGAGAATACCCTGGCATTAATCACCGTACAATGAATATATCAGCTTTTGTTGATTTCCCGAAAGCAGACTTCGATGTTTTTATATAGGGTGTCAGGAAGTCGACCTTTATATAAGACATAACCGTGGGTTTTTCCATGCTGCTGCACTATTCTTACTTTCGCTTTAGCAAAGCATTGATTGCTTGAGTGTAGTGAACTTGTGAGTCCTTTAGAGAGATAATGAATTTACGTCGTGCAGTCACTGCAGTGTATTAAATTTATTAGCAACAAATTGAAATACGTTAGTTCTCAATGAGAAAACATTACAACCTGAATTAGATCAAATATATAACTGAACTAGCACTCGAATATGCCTTTCTTACAAGTTTTGATTACACTAATTGCAATTATATAGGACCACTTTGTGCAAATTCAACTTATATGTGAGATTTTGTAAATAGAACAGGTGTAGCAGGCAAGATAGAGAGAGAGAGAGAGAAAAGCTAAAAAAGCCAAGGTTAACGTCAGTTTCCTCACTCGAAAGCGATGTCAGTGACGGGCGAGCCCAGGATTTGAACCCGCACCTACTGATCCGCGGTCGAATATCTTACCGACTTCGCCACTGACTCCAGCCAGTGAGAGAGAGAGAGAGAGAGAGAGAGAGAGAGAGAGAGAGAGAGAGAGAGAGAGAGAGAGAGAGACAGGGAAAATGAGAGAGAAACTTAATGATTGAGAAAAGTATATATATATATATATATATATATATATATATATATATATATATATATATATATAAGCCTTATAAGCCTATATATATATACATATATTTAGATATAGATATACATGTATATGTATATACACACACATAGATATATATATATATATAGATATATGTATATATATATATATATATATATATATATATATATATATAGGCCTCTATATAAATATATACATATATATATATGTATGTATATGTATATATATAAAATATATATATATATATGGGCCTCTATATAAATATATACATATATATATGTATGTATATGTATATATATAAAATATATATATATATATATATATATATATATATATATAACTACACATGTATATACAGGGAGAGTAAAAAAAGTGATAACACCTGAAAAAGTTTGAATATCTCAGGCTATTGTTAATATTTTCAAATCAAACTTTGATCAATTAATAAAGAACTAATTTATGATGAGGTGGCCAATTGTCATCCATTTTAATCTATGGATTGGCCAGATATACAAGTTTCAGCAGAGCAACCCTCTATTTTTACCTAAAAATGGCGTTTGCTACAACAGTATGGGCACTTCATTGTCGAAAATGAAAAGGTGAACCCTCAGTATTACGTCAATACTTAACTTTCCGAGCTGTTTGAAAATTGCTATGCTCTTCTACCAAATGAGTTCATCATTCAGTAGGATGATGCTCCGACTCATGCATTTCGCCATGCACATGAATGGATCAGCGAGAGAATTCGCATTTCATCATGAAAAGTGAATGGCCTCCAAACTCTCCCGATCAAAATCCTCTGGATTACCATGTCTGGGGAACCATGCTGCATCTCTATCAGAAACAACAGTCGAAGCCTAAAATCAAGGCAGAACTGCAGGAAGTGCTACCTACCATCAATTTGGGAGAGACTGCCCCAAACTGGAATCAACAAGGCTTTCCTAGCGTTCCGAAAGCTGCTGCAGTCCTGAAAAGCAACTGGAGGAAAGCATATCGAATAGGCAGTAATGAGATACAACTGGTTCTTTCTGAACCACCACAACGACTCTTTTCAGTGCTAAAATAAAAATAAAATAAAATGAAATTTTTATTTACAGTACGTTCAAAAATGGGGGGTTGCTCTGCTGAAACTTTCATAATTGGCCAATCTATGTACCAAAATTGATGAAAATTGGCCACCCCATCAGAAATTAGTCCTTTAGTAGCCTAGTTGTAAAAATTTGATTTGAAAATATTAACAATAGCCTGAGATAGTCAAACTTTTTGCAGGTGTTATCACTGTTTTTTACTCACCCTGTATATATATGTATTTGTAAATGTATATACAGGGCCGGATTTGACTCGTGGGGGTGCGGGGCCCAGCTTCCTCGAGAGAAGGAATTAGAGGGCTGGTGGTTGGGGCGTATTATGTACCATTGACACTGGCTGCATACAAAATTATATATACAGTTACTAGATATAATTTGTTTTAAGTTACTTAAGCGGTATTTAGTATCATTTATATATTTTACTAGGCCCTATTTATGGAGGGACGGATATCATCATCATCGTCATCATCATCATCTAAGTGCATCATATCATCACATGGATCTCAGTGCTTTGTCGCCTTTTATGACACGTGCAGTTTAGGGTTAGTCTATTATCTAGCTATCCGGACACAACACGGGTAAGTAGGCGAATCTGAATGAAATAAAAAAGAATGCCCATGCATACATCGAGCGCAGCTCAAAGGTCACGTTAGAGTCAAAGACAACACCAAGGTTACGAACAGTGTTCAGTGTTCACAACTGCTTCACTCATTCAAATAAAGGATTAAACATTTTGAGTTGCCTCTGAGAGTCAGAGAACCTATTTCGGTTTTGGAAGCGTTAACAACCAGTTTACTACTAAATTTCAACAACTGAAGATCAGTTAAGCACAAGAGTCAACCTCGTTTGATTTACCATGCGTGTAATTCGAAGTATCATCAGTATATAATGCCACCTCACCATATAGACCATTGTATAACATTTTGATGAGTGTGTAACTAAAATTAACAAAAGTTTTAGTGAACTTACTAAAAACTATTACATAACATTTTAGTTGTCATATCAATAACAATAATAATAATAATAACCTTTCAGTATAGGTTTGATAATAATAATAATAATAATACTAATAATAGTCATAATAATAATGAAACTAATAATAATAATAGTAGTAGTAGTAGTAATAATACTAATAATGCGTATGTATATATGTGCGTAAATGTATAGGTATGTATGTATATGTGTGTATGTGTGTATATATGTATATATATGTATATAAGGAATGTATGTGTATGTATATATTTGTATTTGAGTGTATGTATGTATATATGTATGTATGTATGTGCATATGTGTGTGTGAGCGTATGCATGTATGTGTGCATTAGTGAGCGTATGTATGTATGTGTATATCAATATCTAGATCATCCGATCTAGATATTGGCATGTCTAGATCGGATGGTAAGAGACCAGAGAGTCTCTTCCTGATCCCGTGGGCTGAAGGTAAATCGCTCTTGCGCGACGTCACAGTGGTTGATTGCCTAGACAAATCTTAACTTAACCTTTCGTCTATGTCAGCGTGTGAAGTAGCTGAACTGGCTGCAGAGAGAAAGATATCTAAGTACAGCGAACTCTGTACTAGCTACTGCTTCATCCGTCTGGCTTTTGAGACGTTAGGCCCGATGAACGATGAGGGTAAAATATTTATCTCCACTTTAGGTAAGAAACTTTCATCTGTGACAGGCCACAAACGTGAAGCTTGCTTCTAAAGACAGAGATAGTCAATCTGTGTGCAGCGGTTTAACACCACCTGTGTATTGGGTACCTTTAATTCTCATGGTGAGATCTATGGTCCCAGAGACCGGTCTTCGAGAATGCTTTACTGGTTCCTGACAGGAAAATATTAATCCTTTACATGGTCATCATATTTGTTAGTGATAAAGCCAACGTCTCAGATACAAGTTGAATCTTCCAAAGGCTCATTGGGAAATCCAATTTTTATTGATTGACCTGGGCTTTTGAACCCAGACCATTTGCATTAGAGGCGAACACCCTAACCGTTACGCCACATTTACTCCACTAGCGGAGTAAGCTTACAGAAATATTCAATACGAGACATGTTAAACTTTTTACTCTCCGTTGTTATAAATGGGCAACAATTGTGATGGCGTAAAGTTACGTAAACTGACGAACAGGAGTATCCGTGTTTCAGAGAAGGCTTCTTTATCATGGCCTCTTTTGTAACATCCTATAACAACTGATGTACCTAATATGAATATAATTTATTGGCCTGGTGAAGGTATCTCTCTTTTTTCTTCTTCTCTCTCTCTATTACTTACTTTCTCTATATATGGAGTGTACTATTAACTATTTGGTACAATGTGCATAATCTTCCTGGCAGTCTGCTTTTATTTTAAAACAATAATAACAATATCAATAACAATTCTAATGATATATCGTAATTGACAACTTCTAGCAATATGTAAAGAAAGTAAAGCCAACCAATCAAAAATCAAATTTTTTTTTCTTTTTCGTTTTGTTCTTATTCTTGTTCATCTTAACTTACGTCACATTGATTAACAATAGTTTAGACTTTACTTACTTTTGGCTATGTTACACTGTGTTATTATTGGAACGAGTGTGACCGAAATTCTTTAAATTAGAGCTCTGCCAAATTCGGCCGACTGGTAGATTCTGTTCGGTGACAATATTCTTTCTGATGTGATACACATAATAACTAGTGTCAGTAAGCCAAACCGCTATCAGAGTTTCGCATACTTATTTAATGATTGTCACATTAGTATTATATATGATATTAGTAGGACTGCGTCAGCTTTTTTGACTAGTAATAAAAATAATATCATGCTCAAGAGTTATCATCAACGATGGGTCTTTAAGGATTTGTTTTCATGCTGATTGAATTGTGTCCTGTAATTGGGCTTAGTAGTAGTATATTGTTACTTCAGTTACTAATCAACCAATCAACCACTAGTCAGGCATAAAGTAGATGAACATGAAGGCCTAAATATGCGCAGTTTCATTTTACTATTAACTATGGTAATAGTTTATTTAGTAAAAAAGCAAAAATTGTGGAAAATATATAGATTTCCCTCGATATTTGTAAAATTGTCATCATAAATGGCCTAACATCACCAAATAAAGTATTAGCTTCTAAATGTGTTACTCAAATGACAAGCAGCAATTGATGTTGTGAATTACGATGTTATGTAACATCAGAGCGTATATTTGAAAATCATAGAATTTAGATTATTTCAAAATTATTACGAGAACATAATATGAGAATATATTATAGCATAACAATAAGAAATTTCTGGAAATGAAATGTTTTGAAGGTTTACGTAAACCTGCCGAGTCAAAGACTCTATTTGAATAAAATAAGCGTTCAGTTACTGTACTTACATGCATAAAGGCTGCGCATTAAGAAACATAGCAAAATTGAGATATCTTAGTCAGTTCATGACATTTGGCCTTGATATTCTAAAAATCTGCAGGGGAGGCATTTGGCCAAAATATTTCCAAATTTTGTGGAGAAAATTTAAACGGGACCAGAGTTTTCATGCTTTACGGAAAAATACTTATTTTCCATTTAACACGCATCGTAAAACGTCAATTATAATCAATTCCATTGGGTGATCTTTTCATATCTCCCGAGAAACTGCCTTTATTTCCGGCGTGTTTCTGGGTTTGGGTTGAAAACATGATGCTTTTCCAAATATGGCTCCCCAATGCATAAAAATCAAGCAATTGACGTTGGAATTGTCATCGAAAACATGTATACCTGAGAATTTCGAGTTGTTGCTCCTATTATGAATCAACTATTGAAAATCCAGCTCAGGAGCCTTCATTAATTTTCGCAGTATTTTAGACTAGTCTAAACCAGCTTACTATATAGCTCATTAGTTTGACGTCATTGGCTTATTAGTTTGACCTCATTTGTGTGTTTACTTTGTCGAGCGGAAGTTATTTGGGAAGTGACAAATATGTACCTTCAATTATAATTTCCTGTCATTCTAAGAAATTAATTTTTTTCGTAATACTCGAAGAAATCCGACCTTTTCCTAAAATTTTCTACAAAATTCAATGAACTTATGGAAAAACACCTCTTCTATAAAATATAAAATGTTTTGCGAAATATTAAGAAATGTTCACGCCATCGAAATTTTGGTACGGGATTATTTTATAATGCGCACCCTGTACATATTTTATTCATTGGCCTATAAACTAATTCGTAAGTCAATGTGTCATGCACTTACTAGCTAATTTACACAAATTAAGCCAACTTAGTTACATGAATACTCGCATCCAGCTAACCATTTTTCCATTCATTTTTGTACCTATTTTAATTTGCAGTCGTTTCACAATCCTAGCTGAATGGAATTTCGATTTCAATGTTACCACGAAATCAATTTGAAGCTCACTGCCACATTTTTTCTGAGACCGTGGTTAGGTAGTTTGTTGTTCGACAATGGATCAGTGGTAAAGTGTTCAAAATCCGTGATCTTCCCGTGGCTTACAGGCTATTCGAGCAGGAAACTAACGCTAAAATCATCTTTAGTTTTAACTTTAGAACGATAGTTGCATTGTAAGTCAACCTTTTTCTTACTCGCCCCTTCTAACTAGCGTAATATTACAATTAATTTAATTAAGATTGAGTAATACAGTTAGGGCAATGCAGCTATACGTAAACATGTCTTTTATAACCTTATGATATAGCAATTCTAGTAGAGAACCTATAACGTCAATGTCAGGGTCTATAAATACTTTTCCGGACGAATCACATGTCTGTAGTCGTCTAAATACAACCCTCTAGGGCACACGTATATACATGTCCATAAAATATTCCCGATTACTTGCTTAGTTAATTTACGACGAGTATTCAAGTAGTTTCTAGCATAGTACTTAATTAATTACAATTTACTCTCTTCTCTCTTCAGTGCTCTGCCAAGTGGCAGGTTCAAGGTACATGTTCATACTCAAAGTCTGCTTTCCCGCTCCATAAGAGCACTCCTACAATTTACTAGCTGAACAATTATTGAATATTTATTTATAAGTACGTTTTATTACTATTTAATACCGTTTTACGATTTATTATAAATAAGCGAACAGCAAGTTTAATATTTGAAACAACTTCAGTTTAATCTATCGAAATCGATATCAGTGACGGGATAGCCAAGGAAGCGCCCCGCACATACGGATAGCAGTCGGTTAACATACTGACGTTGCTACTGACTCCAGCCATTGGGAATACACTAAATTTAATAACGTTATGCCTAATTATTTTTAGATCAATCTTAAATTCCTAATCATCAATAAATCTGATATTCAAGCCCACCGAGTCAGCCTACCTAATCCAATCATTTTCAACAAGCCTTCAATGCCTAATCAAATTACTAGACTCCAAATCAATTTGTAAAATTGCAACAGGATCATTGGTCAAAATTATAATTAGCAAAATTTAAAATTTATGGTTTTGGATTTGCACTCCAGAAACATACATAATAAATTAAATGAAATACATTTTGAACAACAAGAAATTCTGTAGAAATATCGAGAAGTGACATTGAGTATAATATTTGTGGAAGCCATGGTTTGTAATAATAATAATAGTAACACATATTATAGTGAAATGATCAACTATGCTGATATCTATCACTTTTAATATCACAACCGTTTTAACGGTCAGGAAATTTTGTCCATTTTCCGTATAGCCAGTCTAGTGAATGTCCAAGATTTTACTCTCAGATCAGCACGGCTGGGATTCGAACCTATGAGGTTTCATTTCACCTCATGTACTGTATAGTGTATATATTACCATTATTTCCGTCCGCTAGCAGTAAGGCATCGTTTATGATACAGCATAGTAAGTGGCATGACAATACATGTAAGTAGATATTAGTGGCAAGATAGCACTTAGCTATCTTGCCACTAATAGCTATCTTGCCACTATCTTAGATAGAGGGTTAATTAAATGTTTCCAAACATTTAACTAACACTATCGACATTGCCATTGGCTAGAGCCAGTAAGTACGAGGTTCAAATCCTGGGCTCGCCGTCACTGACATCGCTTTCGAATGACTAAACTGACGTTAACATTAGCTTTTAGCTTTAGCTTTAAACGTTTTCTAAAGTTTAATAAATAATTGCTCATGATTTGGATATGTTCAGAGATCAAGATTAATATTGAAACACCTACAAACTCTTCTCTAAATTACGATTAAATATATTTGTTTAATAATTTGGTAGCATAGTCTTTAAGATTTTTTTCTTCTATATTATTTTCCTAAATAAGAGATAGATTGTTTTATTCTTTCGCACAATTAACTGCAGTATGAATATTTTCTAAATTCTAAAATTAGTGCACTTTAGCTGAGTAAAATATTGGATAAAACATAAATATATCTTTAAGGAGACGTGACAATTATTTTGGATTGTGTTTATTAATGCATACGCTGTCAGCTATCCTATTTTTGTGTGTAAAGAGTATGAGCCTAATAAATGAGGCAGATGGCGCTTCACTGGCTACAGCTAAAGCTAAGACTGCAGCCGATTCGTCGATCAAGTTCTGCTGCTCGTATGACGACACATTGAAGCTCCTCTTACTTAAGAACAACCAATCCGCTCTGAACATTTCATCTGATCTTAACCAGCATGAAATTCTGACTGATGAAGGAGATTTAGGAACGTTAAATATTACCGTTAGTATAGATGAAACAGTCGTAAAATTCAAGTGAGAGAATGTCTGAAGATTCCATTCCTCACGATACATCTGAAGTCCAAGTAACAACTACTGAAGCAACTACTAATGCAATGCATGGTGATACCACTCGCCCATCAGTGGTAATAGCTCCATTGTATAAAACTACTCTGGTAATCATAGTAATGGTCATTTGTGGGATCGCAGTAGTTCTCTGCTGTGTATTAGTCACGATCAGATATCACAACTATGTATGGCGACGAACAAATCGCCGAGATATCTTCTAAGTGCAAAAGTGTATGAAAAGCATTAAGTTCGGAAAGAAATAAAAGAATCCACTATTCCGATACCGGGCCTATCAACAATATCGTTTAATTCGGGGTTTTTACCCGTCTAAGATAATTTTGTAGGCTTGAACAATATTGCATTAATATCATTATTACTAGAGGCTGTATAGAAAAAAGATTTCTCTAGTGGTGCTAGAAATGTATATTAATAAAATAATTCACGGTCGTAACATATTTTGCAGTGTAACTACGTCTTACTACGAAACGAAGTTTATTGCACTGTAAACTTCCTATATATATCAACCTAACTGTATGCTGCCAAATATATATTGAGAATTTTTGAAAGTTTTAAGTCAATAAAAATATTCTCCATGTATATTTTAATTTTTTAATACATAATAAAATAAACAACAACAGTAATAATAATAATAATAACAATAATAATAATAATAATAACAATAGCAAAATCTGGATAAAATTAAAATAATAATAATGGTTATGAATTCAATAAAGCACAAGATGGTTTTGAGGCAGCAGTGCATGCCACTAGGAGGTTTATCGCAAAGATGTCTGAGGACTGTATGCTGGCAAAGCTCAATTTTAGCCACGCCTTCAACTCAACAAACAGAGACGCCTTGTTTGGTGAAGTCCACTCCCTCCTTGTTGAGCAGGAATCATTCTGCACAATAAAGTTTTTGAAGATTTATTTTGCCTAATTTATTTACTATTTACAATTTCCATCATACTCTGTAACATTTATGTGATTGATTTATTACAGCTTTGACAGAGTATTCTACAACAAAAGTATTTGCTAAATAATAAAATTTATGATCGTAAGTTGAGTAACACTTTGGATAAGATATTATAAATATATCACAGAGGAAGCCAGACAATTATTGTGGATTATCTGCAACGCATACGATGTCAGCTATCCTATCTCTGTGTGCAATAAGTATTAGCATAATAAATGAGGCAGGTGGCTCTCCACTGGCTATAGCTAAAGCTAAGACTGCAGTCGAATCATCGATCAAGTCTGCGGTCGAACTTAGTCTTTCTAGCTACGGCTCTTCTCTGTCCTCTGCAGGAGATACAAGAGCATTAAAATGATACTGTTTATATAGAAGAAAAAGTTGACAAATCGAATGAGACAAATTCTGAAGATTTAATTCCACAGGACGTGCCTATACTCGTGTCAGAGGAGCAATTAACAACTACTGAAACAACACACGGTGATACAACATGCTCATCACAGGTGACAGCTCCGTGGTATAGAACTACAACAGGGATCGCAGTAATAATGTCCATTATGAGCGCACTAGCTCTCTGAGGCTTATTCATCACGGTCAGAATCCTCAAACGTGGATTCAGACCACTTAACTGACGAGATGTGCATGACTCACTATTTTGCTTATTACCACAATATTTTTATTATTCAGATATGTTTATTACCACAAATATACCTTCTTACATAAGTTAATTGTCTCCGGATGTTTGAATAGTAAGCTAGATTTAGATAAGTCTGATTATATGGATTAATATGTTATTATTAAAAATAAATATGCAATTCAGAATGATGATTCTACTGGTAAAATAAGACATAAAGTTTGGAATAATTTGGAAGGTAAATTAACCTAATTAGATTATTGAAAGTCGATCCTAAGATAAACGGCGATTTGAGTTTATATTTTAATACTTGCAGACGCTTTAATGGTTAATTCATATTTTCTGTTATTCGGTTCGTTCGCTATTTTTACATTTCTTGTTCTGTTCTGCCTTGAATTTTGGTGAATAAAGGTCATATGTATTTCCTTCAGTGCATTGTGCTGGCTCAGCTTTGGAAGCGTTAAATAAATAGGCACTGAATTTTAGCAAATGTGTGCGATATTGACTAATGAGAGCAGTGGTGAATCTAGGAATTCAGCGTGAAGGGGAAAATCCAGCTTTGGGCAGTTGTGGAATAAAAAGTTGGAGGGTCTAAGGTATTAGCGTTCTTTTAATAGATATTTCATTTTATATTAGAAATTTCCACTTCTACTAGTGTAAAGCCTGAAAACTATTGATAGTAATATTGCCAGTTATATCACAATGACGTACGTTTGCCTACACACATTTCAAGAACGGTTTAAGTTTCTTTAAGTATGACTAGAAAAGTAAGAGTTGCCTCAGTATGAAGGCACTAAAGTCATGCCATCCGGGCGCTTGCCGTCTGATCTGGACAACCCATTAGCTTCCTTAGAGGAAGCGATGCAGGCCTGCTCTCGAAAGTGCTCGCCATATTAAGTCGTTTAAATTGCGATGGCGAGACATTCTACCTGAGCTGCGTTTGCAGGAGAGGCCGTGGAGACCTAAAGTGTTGATTTCATGACCGCAGGGGCACATGTGAGGCTCGGAAGTTTTCTCCCCTAAACGGAAACTAACGGCTACTCGAATTGCCTCGCTGTCTGGAAAAAGTCCCAAGAAGCAATACGGAGAACGTGAAGCCAGTCGCTGCATCCTTTTATTGATACAGCTAGGAGTCGTGCTCTGTCTACTACACTGGACTGGGATTCTAAAAGACTGTTATAAATCCGATCCACTATAGGACGGTCTCATGATTTCTGGTTACTGACTGAGGTAGAAGACGGAGCACTGGAGGTGAGGCTTTTGGACCAAACTGACAAAGCAACGTCAATAAGTCTATCGGCAGAAAGTGAGCACTTGTGAAGGATGGCGTCTTACAACTGCCTCGTTTGCATCGCTGATGCCAATAAGGCTGAAGACGCGATATGGGAAGCAAGGCGAATTCCAAGACCACCCTTGCTCACCGGTAGACTGGCTTGCTGCCACTGCAAATCAGACATATTATTATTATTATTATTATTATTATTATTTTCTTTTTTTAATTAAAAATGTTTACCCCGGTGTAAATAACCTGGGGTTTGATAAAAACGATTCAAGCAATACGTGCTGAATCGTCGCCCGGCTACTCAAGGTCATCAATCGCCTTAAAAGAGTTGTTGAAGCAGACTGTATGAAATCTTTGCAAAGTCATGGAAAGCCTATGCCAAAGAAAAGATGTCTCTCGCTTATTATTATTATTAGTAGTAGTAGTAGTAGCAGTGGTAGTAGTAGTAGTAGTAGTAGTAGTAGTAGTAGTAGTAGTAGTAGTAGTAGTAGTAGTAGTAGTAGTAGTAGTAGTAGTAGTAGTAGTAGTAGTAGTAGTAGTAGTAGTAGTAGTAGTAGTAGTAGTAGTAGTAGTAGTATTCCTATTTTTCTTAATATTATTATTCTTATCATTATTATTAATTTTTTATTTGTATAATTTTTAATTTTTTTATTTGAAAAGTTAATGAATTACCACAAATAAAATAACAAATTGATTTGCAACAATTAATAATAAATAAACTTAAATAACAATTACCATTGCTATTTTCATTATATCCTTATCATTAAATAAATAGGCACTGAATTTTAAAAAATGTGTGCGATATTGACTAATGAGAGCATATGATGTTATATCATCGATATAACATCATATCGTATCGTTATTATCATTATCATTATTGTCATTATATCATTATTATTTTATTCGAAGACATCATTAACACTACACCAATATATCATTATATCACAATCGCTATCAGAATAATCATATTTATCGTTATATAATTATATAACACAAATATATAGTTACATAGATATATAATTATATAACACAAATATATAGTTATATAGATATATAATTATATAACACAAATATATAGTTATATAGAATTATATAACACAAATATATAGTTATATAGATATATAATTATATAATACTTATATAATAACTATATAATAATTATACGACATACATATATAGTTATATAATTATATCGGTTTCATTGTCATTATTTTTATCATTACTATCATTATAATTATTATCATTATCTCAATATCATTAGAGTAGTAGATATCATAATCATTAGGTTCAGTTCATTATATAATTATTTTATGTAGAATGTTAATAATATAGATTAATATAATAGTATTTATGGTCTTCTATTTGAGCACGTCATACAAGTTTAGTTTTACTTTCGAGGATGGTTATAAAAGTTTAGCGTTACTTGGCAACTTTCTCTTTTCGCGCTCTGTTGTTAGTCTACATAATCCGGAAATTCCCACTCTCTTACTCTGCGCAGTTTTCAATAATTTCTGCACCGCATGTCTTTGCTAATGCGCAAAAGTAAACGTTGTGAAACTAACTTCTCGGAGATACGAAGAGATTCATTTCAACCGTCATCTTTCACTATCGGTTTATAGCGTGAAAGGATTAGATCACAAAAGCTAACGAGATTAATAGATACTGATCACAAAAGCTACAAAAACTGTTAGTATATTTTGGACCAAAAAGCTACGAAATCACAACTACTAGATCACGAAGGTCACAATTGGTGATAGTCATAAATAGATCATTATAACTTCGACAACTGTAGGTAACAATTAAATACAGTTATGATTTCACAAAAGTCTTCATTAGCTAAACATCTCCAGGTTCTAAACATAACTAAATTTACTCTATTCCTTATATTTCATCACCAATCTGATAAACCACAGATTTTACTAATATTACAGATAGCATGCACCTAAAATACAGAAATTTAGAAAATTTGACATTTAAATATGGTAATTGGACACTAACATTTGATACATGCTATATATTAACAGTTAAGCTATTAGTAAAGTCATATTCAAGCCAATAGCGCAACATTACATTCTCATTTCTAGTTATGGTTTCAAGGATATCAAACTATCAAAATACCTCTGGAAAAAGAAAAGAAAGTCTAAAAACCTACAAAACATAAAAATCTATTTCTTTGAGGAAAATTTGTGTATTATCAATTTCAGTTTTTGAAGTCATTGGATGATTAATACGAATGTGTTTCTGATCTACGGTTTCGCTATCGTTTTGTTAGAATGAATCATTCATTACTCCTAGCACGGTAGTTCTAACTTTCTGCAATTATTTGTAAGAAGCACCTGTAATTCCGTAGTAACAGATTAACTTAATGAACGCGTAGTTTTCTATGTTTTGATAGCCTATTACATTGTACAGTGTATAATGTACACGGCTTGAATGATAGCTCTAGATAGCACGAGTAACTTCGTTAAAGATTATATCACAAATTGATTTAGGTTAAGTTGATTTTCAATATGTAGATTTTTTTACCGAGTAATTTATTAATTGATACCTTCACATTTGTTAAGAGATGCATGAGGATGATTATTTGTTTATTTATGAAGCGATTACGATCTAGCACAAAATAAGAATTTGGAATAAGAAGATTGTGGGAGGAGCTTAATTGTTATTGTTGAATAGAATTTCAAAAACAAAGTCATGTCAATTTTACTTTTTTAACTGTCTCTAACCATAACCCCTACCCATTACCCTAACCCTAACGTGCCACACTACTAAGAAATTAATGAAATTTAGTCAAACTTTAAAAAATAAGTGACTCAAGCCAGAATCAAATCCCGAACCCATGATCTAAAGCTTAGCATTTACACCACTAAGACATCGAGGCTTCCGTTTGAACCTAGTTGAATAGACGATGTCAACATATCGTGCTAGAAAATCGTAATTCTTTATGAACAAAATCCTATTCAAAATTCTTATTTTGTGCTACAACGTAACCACTGCATTTCATTTTTACTGACAATTTTATATAAATGGCATATTTAAAGTGCTCATTGTGTAAAGAAATTAAGGAAATGTCTAGACTGTAAAACGTTTAAAGCCTTAACAGGTTTTAAACAAACAAATGTTACTGTAATTTTTTACTTTTAAGCTTTTAACGTCCTAATACAGAATTAACGACCTAGCCTTCAACTAATGCCAACCGTATCGTTCATTCTGTATAAATACTGACGCAACTTACGCTATCTAAGAAGTAGGGTGAATACTTTGTTTTATCCTATAAGAACCGATACGGAAAAGAAAGGAGATGCAAAGAACATTAGTAGGCATATAATGAGTAAAGATGAGCAAATTGGAGACATAAAAGAAGCAAATGAAAGATGGTAGGAGTAGAAGTTAGAAGTAAAAGCTGGAAGAAGTAAAAGAAAGATGGAGAGAATATATAGAGGAATTGTATGATAAGGCTGGGAAACCAGTTCAAGAGGATTTTAAAATAGAAGAAGAAATATCATAGAAGACGATAAAAGGGGCCCCGGTATAATGAAGGAGGAAATTTATTTTACAATTAAGCGAACGAAGATGGCAAAGCAGCCGGAATAAATGATATCCCTGCATAATTCTTGAAAATGTTGTAAGGAGAAACACTCAATAAGTTAATGGAGGTAAGTATAATGGAGATATTTGGCCAGACGGCTTCATCAAGTCAGTGAAGATCCCAATTTACAAAAAAGGCAATGCTGTGGAGTGCTCAGATTACAGAACAAGCAGTTTAATGATGCTGCTCAGATTACAGAACAAGCAGTTTTCCTGATGCATCGAGAAGCTTACTAAAGATAATAAATAATCGCTTTCAGTCGAAATCAGATATGATACTGATAAAGATAGTGAAAACCTTTGTTTGGACAACACTATTATATGAATGTGAAACATGGACCTTAAGGAAGATAGATATTAGTAAACTAAAGACATTGGAAATGTGGATATGGAGTAGAATAGAATAGAGAGGATGACATGTAGCTAGACTCAAAACGTTATGGATGCTGGAGAGAGTTGGTACAGATAGACAGTTGATAAATATATTAAGAAATACGAAGAAGAGTTGGATAGGACACATTCTAAGTGGGGAAGGTCTATTAAAAGAAGTCATAGAAGGTAGAATGGAAGGAAATAGAGGTAGAGGAAGACCGATATTAGGTTTGTTGGATGATTTAAAGGCCCACTCATATGTGGAAATGAAGAGTAAGGCGGAAAACAGAGAAGAGTGAAGGCGTTATATACCATGGACCTGCCAGTAAGCATAGCGGTAGGAGATATTGAAGGGGAAACTTACATTACTCATATACATGTTGAGCCAATTATTGCTTCTTAATTAGGCGGAGTGGGAGGAGAGATGGACGACTATAATTGTCAGCGATCATTGAACTACTGCTGGTAACGTTGATAGAAATCATCAATAAGCTTATCAAAGAGTAAATGCATTGATTGCAAGGACTACAGGTCCGGTAAATGAGCAATTGATATACAATATTAGCTTAAAGATTTATAGTTATCTTACTTTTAGCGATATAATATATCGTGATTTATATACTAGTTAGTTACAATAGTTTTGTAACCTTTCCATAAGAGAGAGAGAGAGAGACAGAGAGAGAGAGAGAGAGATTTCGTATTTCTTATTCAAAATGCGATGAAAGTAAAAACAACACGTAGAAAATAAAATTTATAACATTATTGTAAAAGGGGTAGAATTTTGCAAAAGTAATACAGATGCCAAACAATAGTGTGACAAATGCAAGACTGTTATTTATTAAGATTGTTATTTGTTAAGAGTGCTTTCGAACTCTGGAGCGATCATGCTACTATTAGAAGAGGGGTAATTAAAAAGGTTCATCATAAATGTGAATTTATCGAAATTATGGCCAAAGAGAATGGGAGTAGATCCAAAAACGGAAAAATTCAATACGAAATGCTGGTCTGGTACGGTCATGTCATGAGAAGCGACAAAATTGTTCAGGATTAGATGAAAAAAAACCAGAACCTAAATCCACAAGGTAGTCGTCAGAGAGGGAGACCCAAGAAGCGTTAACTGGATAGAATAATCGAGGACAGGCGCACAATGAAGGTCAATTCAGAAGACGTCCTCGAACGCGGAAAATGGAGGCAGGCATGTCGCCAAGCGGACCCTGCAGAAAAGCGGGATTAACGCTAAGGAAAGAAAAATAGGTGATTTTAAATATAAATCACTTTATTTCCTTTTGTCTGAGCAGTTAAACTTATGAACCCAAATATTTCAATTTATAATTAATTAATTACAGGTATTTTATATGTATTGCAGTTGATCATCGATCGGTGATAGCAGCAGAAGGTTATACGTCAAAATTGTTTATATGTGAGATATAAACACAAAAACGAATAAACAAATAAACAACCATACGAAAAATTCTCTGAAATGGAAACATTAACATTTATTTCTCTCTACATTCTCGTCAGCAACAGTTTCATATATTGGGTTCTTAGCTCACCCATATCCGCGGCGTCAGTCTCACACACTGTGAATGTATCAACAAGAGTCTGCTGTCAATCTAATAACATCACAAGACTTCAGTGGTACTGGATGCCAGCTGGAATACAAAGCAATCCCCCTGATCCAGCTCTTCCAGGGAATCGACATGTTATCATGTGTTCAGAAAGCGAATCAGCTGCAGAAATCAAATCCAGAGCGAGAATGACAAAGAATATCGATGGCTTCGTAGTCACATCTGTATGTTGCCTTCATCTTCAGGAATTAACTCTCGTTGCTAATCGAGTGTACATGTGTTTTAACGAAAACTATCCACTATCACCAAACACAATATTTGTGTCTCAAGAAAGTCGCCCAAGAAATAACTCATTACCATCTACTGCAGAGCATCTAAAAATTATAAAAATTTCTCTGAATGAAGACTCAACTGTTTTAACAGTTCTTATTGAAAACGGAGCTAAGCTACCGAAAGCATCTCAGAATTCTACCAGTAATTATACAACAGAGGACTCGCATATCTTTACAACTGTTGCAATTGTAGGTCGTTCAAATAGAATGTTCTTATTATTAGTTTGTCTCATTGTAATTCTATTATTAATGCTAGCAGTGCCAGTGGCCA
This sequence comes from Enchytraeus crypticus, assembly GCA_905160935.1. Lineage (NCBI taxonomy): Eukaryota > Metazoa > Annelida > Clitellata > Enchytraeida > Enchytraeidae > Enchytraeus > Enchytraeus crypticus. The sequence continues at coordinate 96,643 of CAJHZI010000863.1, read as the reverse complement.
ATTCTATTATCCCACCGGACACACTATGTCACCAGAGACCAAACGGGTGGGAAAATATGATAGAAGATAGAATAGATTTGTATCGTGGCTCAGTGTAACTATAAAGATCTCAATAGACTGATTGCATAGCAAAACCACTCAGTGAAGAACCAGAGTGGCTAAGTTTATAACGAATCTGCATACTGAGGCCTAACCGATGTTTGAAATAATTCATCTGAAGGACCAGAGTAGTGCATTAATGGCTGGAGCCAGTGGCGATGTCGGTAAGATATTCGACCGCGGATCAATATGGGCGGGGTTCAAATCCTGGGCTCGCCCTTCACTTGCATCACTTTCGAGTCAGGAAAATGACGTTAATATAAGCTTTAACAGCTTTAGCATTTTTTAATACAAACAACAACCTGATACGAGTAAACTCGTATCAGGTTGCTGAAATTACGTTAATATTACTTACGGAATATTTTGATCATTGGCATTGTAGCTAAGATATGCTTATGTAAGTAGAGCAATGAGATAATTAAGAGGGCGCTATCATCGTAGAAAGAGAGTGCCGCGGTAACATTTAGGTAATCGTGAGGAAACGTTGCAATTCTACTGAGAGATTTCTAACTTGCCATTAAGATGCTTCATAAGATGTTCATTTTGAACTTCAATGTATGTTGTATTAACCATTATAACGCAATAGAAAACGTTTTACGTTTGATTTCTTGCTAAGGAAAACCATCAAGACGATTCGATGGCTATTCAAACTATGACCTCCTGGTCAACATTCAACTGCTACACTAAATTTGTCATTCAGTCGTTTGTATTTTGAAGAAATATTCAAAGGTTGTTGCCAAATATGAATTCATTCATGGGGTGTTGAGAGCACCCTGAAGTGGCAGCCATGAATGTTGTGGATATTCGTAACTGACGTTACTGATTCCCTACCAATTGAGAGATATTTAGATAGATATATTTTAAATTCATAAATTCATAAATATACAGTATATCATGCAAAAATCGACGTGGAAAAGACATACAGGTCCATCGGCTCTAACGTATGACCATCAAAGCAAGCGAAACACATCAAGTACGGTTCGGTTGAGATTCGAATCGATGACGTCCAGGTAATCATTCAAGTGTGAAACTAAAATGATTGTTCTTTGTCTTTTGAACATTATGAACTTTATGAAAATAACTTTTTAATATTTTTGAATTAAGTCAGTTTTGTCCGTAACGAATTGTGAATACAACAATACTCTTTTAGACTGTAATGTCAACCCTTATGTCTACGCAGCAAACTTTAGGTGTTGTACACCTTTAATCTTAAAATTATTTGGTTAATTGGTGAAATAGTTTATTAATTCGAAAAGTAAATAATTTTAGTAGCTTATTATTATTTTAACTCAAAATTAGAAGGATTAACTCGCATTACCATTATATTAGGAAAGATTAAATAAGAGAAGATATATCTCGTCTGAAAAGATTGTCTTTTCATCAGCCTATCAGTATGTACCACTTGTTGAAATAAAGGGTAATTTTGTCGATAGTCCACAAAGCAGGACCAAATGGATTCTTATATATATATATATATATATATATATATATATATATATATATATATATATTGTAAATGTAGGAGTCTAAAAACACTAAAGGTTGATTGTGTGTTAGACGTACAGTGTACATGTGGAATCTATGAGAAAGAGACACACTGAGAGAGAGAGAGAGAGAGAGAGAGAGAGAGAGAGCACTAATGCTTATCACTTATGGAGACCGTTTAGAACGTATATATATATATATATATATATATATATATATATATATATATATATATATATATATATATGTATATATATATATATATATATACGTTCTAAACGGTCTCTATGGAAACGGTATATATATATATATTTTTAAAACCCGCACATAGATACCGCATAGGATCTAGACCTATTACTAATCTATAGGCTTGAGTAATCAGACGCGGCTTGTGGGATGTATTGCGTAAAGTGTTAATTGGACTTGTTAAGCTGTTTATACAAAGATTGCGCCGCATTGAAACGGTGTTTATCTTGATTATTGATCGTTATGACATCAGCAAAGTCCTTGATTAACAATACTGCCATAGTGAAATCAACTTTCAGGAAACGACTGGAGTAAAGACATTACTTTAAAAGAATGCTGATTGCACATCAAAATGATTCAATGTCGACGATATTAAGAATCTAAGCAAAAATAAAGATTAATAATTATATTATTTGAGGAGCTTCAAGCTCACAATTGTCGTTAGTTTAGTATTTAATCTACTCAAAATCAGCGTTCATTTCTTCTCTAGTTGATATCAGAGGCGTCTTAAGTAGACCAATGAATAAAGTGGTTTTGAATTACATATTGAGTAACTGCGTAGAATAAATTTTCAATCGAATACAAATTTTCCAAGTGGAAATTGTTTTCATTTTCTTCATTTCCTCTGATGTTCTTAATCTACATGTATACAGAAGCTACTAACCCTAGTTTTTACAGTGCCAACTGTTATATGTATTATCTGCCCATTTTTACCTGGAAGTGGGTCCAAGATATACATGTACAAAACTCACAAAGATATAATAAATTTCATAATCTACTCTCTCTCTCTCTCGCTCTCTATCTCTCTCAATCTCTCTCTTTATGTATATATATATATATATATATATATATATATATATATATATATATATATATATATATATATATATATATATATACCTTTCTCTCTTTATCTATCTTTCTCTCTCTAACTCTCTCTCTCTCTCTCTCTCTCTCTCTCTCTTTCTCTCTCGCAGAAGCACATCTTAATAGTGATATCTTGTACTGTGCAAATTGATCAAAATAAATAAATGAAAGAATCAACCAAACATTTAGATAAATGAATGAATCAACCAAACAGTTAGATAAATGAATGAATCAACCACACATTTAAATAAATAAATGAATCAACAAAACAGATAAACTAATGAATGAATTACTTAAACATATAAATTAATGAATGAATCAACCAAACATAAAAATAAATGAATGAACCAACCAAACATAAAAATAAATGAATGAATCAACCAAACATTTAAATAAAAGAACGAATCAACTAAAAAAACTATTACAATTCTAGTCTAGGTTGTTCTATGCAGAACAAGTCTTATATACATATACGGGTATTATCTGCGAGTGTTATCTAGAGGTGTTATATGCGGGTGCTATCTAAGAGTGTTATCTAGAGGTGTTATATACGGGTGTTATCTGTGGCTGTTATCTAAAGGTGTTACATGCGGGTGTTATCAACGAGTGTTATCTAGAGCTGCTACATACGGGTATTATCTACGAATGTTATCTAGAGGTGTTATATGAGGGTGCTATCTAATAGTGTTATCTAGAGGTGTTACATACGGGTGTTATCTGTGGCTGTTATCTACAAATTCTATTGTCTTCACAGCCAATATCACTGTCAGTATTGCAGTGTAGAACAGGAGTGAAGAAAAATTTACTTACAATGCATTAATTAACAGTATATTATTTCACCATTTTAATTTAAATCTGTATTCAAAGAAATTTAAAGTTTTCTATCGGTTGTTGATCATTTGGAATTAAACTTAGTTCAATCTCGCTCTTTCTCTCTCTCTCTCTCTTAACGAGAAATGTGCACTGTAAAAGCTATTATTTTGTGTATTTAAAATTTTCTAATATAGATCAACAATGCAAAAACTTTATTTGCTTGCTACGATGCCAGGTCCGACCTTCGTGTATAGCGTCTATTTATTTATTTTCTATTTTCTATTCTGTTCGACATTGATAATTATATTTCACATCTTTATGGCCTATATGGCTTCAACACTTTATCAAATAATATCAAAGATTTTGATCAGTATTTGAATGAATTAGTAACAAAAGTATCAAAGTTAGTAACAAAACTTTACATTAATTTCTTGACTCACGTCATAGAGAGTTGCACACTTTATTCAGTTAGAACTTTAAACACTTGCTCTGAATTATAGGCCCATAGGGCTGAGTGACCTATTTCTTTATGCTCACCCATCAGTTTTTATTATTAAATTACTGATGTAATCAAGTATGATCAATCTAGAGGTCGCTTACGCTCAAGTGCTTCAATAGACAGAGTTGCGGACCCAGAAATTTTTAAGAGAGGGGGGGGGGGGGGTGAGCGAAATTTGTTTTGACTGTTCACTTTGTTTTTGCTTGACACCATAAGAAGTGAACAAAATTTTTTTAAATTTTTCAAATATTTCCTACAAGTGGCGATCTTTTAGGCTTGCATTTTAGATTGGACTCTAAAATGCACTAAGATTCAAACTAACGTCAGAAAGGGCATTCGGTTGGTGAACGTCTAGGCTCCAGAAATTGCTACAAAAATTTTAACGAATGGAAAAGTCTCAAATAGGGGATTGACTGATGGATGATATGATGTAGGACAGAGAGGAATTGAGACAGTCTATTCATATCGCGACCCGAGTTAAACTGGGATTCAAGGGAAGATGATGATGATGATTTTAGATTGGACTCTGTACAGGTTTCCTTCAAAGTTAAGCTCAGTACAGCTGATGAAGGAGCATTGGAGCAGTGATATATGCGATAGGCGGGCTGTGGGGGGGGCAGTGTACCCTTAGGATCCACACTGTTAATTAATTACTAGAGTTAAGAGATAACGTTTACATATTCAGACACCATTCAATCTCTCCCTGCATTCACTTACAAGAGATGTTGTTTAAAAGCCACAACTGTTTACTATAATGTTCTGACATCATCTGTACTTTCGCTTTTTAATTATGTATTATCGGTTACCACCCAAATCTGAAGTCTTAGTTTCACGGCTGCTCAAGTTACTAAACTGTTCAACGATTAATGTAAACTGTTTGACTGCTGTCATATATAAATTATACGATTATAATTAAAGTAAGAATTTTATAAGCTAGTAATAATATAATATGACTATTAGGCCTACAATTGTACTATATAAGACAGTCACCGGGCCTCGTGTATTTGTTTGATATCACTAAATTAAATGGAAGCCACAGGGCTGAGTCTGTGTTCCTGTTGGTAAGTTGTTCGACAGTGGACCAGTAGGTGTAGGGTTCAAATCCAGTGTTTAATCATTCAAGTATTAATGATAATTTCAACCAAATCTGAAATTCATTTTGGTTGTTAAAAAAGATTACCTGAACAACTATGTAGTGCCAAATGTGAATTTCAGAATGCAACTAGATTACAATTGGACGCACTTATTATTATGAGAAATCTTATATTCTTTGACTAACTCTAAACGCAATGGAATGCGCATTAACTATTTCACTTTTGTATATATTAACTATTTGGGTAACATATTGCGTAGTTAGCTCTCCTATCCAAACTATGTCACTTGCGAGACCCACCCTTTCGTCTGCCACTCTCTGCTGTTCATCAAGAGAATCAACCACACTATCGTGGCACAGTACACAGACTGGACAGACAGACGCTTCTGAGTATTCAGTCCTGTCTGACACTCAGCACACTTGCTCGAACAATGGAATCATCTCCATAGGAAAGTCGAGAGTAGAAGTGACAATACAGGTGGATGATGCTACCACCGAAATAACATGCTGTTTACATCTGCAGGAAATTACTGCAGTAGACGTCGGCGAGTATACATGTATGTGCTTCAGTGATAATCTGACATTAACACAAAACAAGATTATTGATACTGAAGAACATCTCCCGGGAAATAATTCTTTATCGTCTACTGAAGAAGATTTTCAAATGATACACATTTCTCTCAACGAAGACTCAACTGTCCTAACAGTTCAGATGGATATCGACGTCAAACTGCCGGTAGCTTCTCGAGATACACTCCATAAGTATGCAACAGACGTTGAAGATATCGAAGAAACATCCGCAGGGCCAACAAATGGAAGAATCGTTCTTTATTTTTGTCTTACTGCATTTGTACTGTTTTTGATAATAGTTACAGGAATTAGATTTCTAAAGGTCAGACATTTTCATCAGACGCCCCCAGAATTGGAAGATATGCTGAGAGATCGAATTGATTAGTTTCATATCCGTGACAAAATCGAGCGAATCGAGATACGTTACACTAATATTAACCAAAAGACAGGGTTATTATGTCCAACGGAAATTGCATATTCATGATATTCATTCAGGATTTCTCTTAGCCCACTGGCAGGTCCATGGCATATATGTCACTCATCTTCACTCATCTCTATCTTCCGCATCTCTTTTCTTTGCTTTCCTCTTCATGTCCATATGCGAGTGGATCTTTAAATCATCTAGTACTCCTACCATTCCTAATCTCCACTTGCCTCTTTCTCTAATTCCTTCCATATCATTCTTGATATGATGTGGTTAATCAGAAGAATGCGGGTAATAGCAACTGGCAGTTTCTAGTAGATGCTGACATCTGTGGAATAAGGAGGGATGTGAATCAGACGCGAAATCGACCACTCCGCCTCCTGATTATGTGTTGCCGACTAGATACAGGGACAATGTACACCTCCTGAAAATCAGATTTGAATGAGTGTTTTTATGAGAATAATCGATCAATCAATCACTTAATAAGAACTTAACGTCCGGTTCCGCGCCATAAGTCAATGTCAGGCAAGTCTCTTGCAAACGGGCATAATGCCTGCCGTACTAAACCTGCGCATGTGATTAGGGCTTGGTTCCAGGCGAATGACATATTGGTTAAAGCTACAAACTAATAATAATATACTGTCTCAATAATGCAATGGTTAGGGATTGCTTGGCAGCGTCAAGTAGTTTTAAATGACATAGGCCTACCCTGAGGTGATTTGAACTCGTGTGGGTTCTATTCTCGGCCGCGCTGATCTGAGACTAAAATCTCTGACTCGACTGGTTTCACGGTAAAAGTGCTACATTTTCTAACGGTTTAAACATCTGGAACTAAAAGTGATAAATATCGGCATGGCTGATCATTTCACTATAATGTGTGTTATTATTATTATTATTACGTAATTTTACGGGGTCAATTAGACCCTGCATATGTTGAGAACAATGCAAACGATTGCCATGATTTGAGTTATGCTTTAATAATTTCGTATGTTAATTGGTGACTGATTGACCTAGGTTAAACAGAGGTCAATCAATTTGCTAATAAAATAAATAATAATAACCTACAAAAATTTTCAGTGTCAAGCCCGATGACCGGTCTTCAAGACTGCTTTGTTAGTTGCAATCAGTCCTTTACTTGATTAATCAGATCCTTTATAAATTACATACGCTTATTTGACCGACGAATTCTACTACTACATGGATAAAAAACTGGTAAAGCTAATAATAACATCAGTTTCCTCACGCGAAAGAAATGTCAGTGACGGGCGAGCTCAAAATTTGATCCCCGCACCTACTGATCCGCGGTCGCATATATCTAGCCAGTGGTGAAGGGATTCCACCCCTTGGCTGATATGTGACCACTTGCCTAAAGTTCTTTTTTGGGGAGTCGGTTTTAAGTTGAAGATTTTAAGTTTCACTTAGTCACAGCAACGTTTCATCCTTGCTGTGACCCCCGCCAAATGTGTCTAATCTGTTACCCGACTGTTCTCACAAATCTTCTGCTACCCCAGCGACGTCCATGAAAAAAATTTAACAAATCTATATTTGGTACTGATGTCTTTGATATGTTGTTTTTAACATTAGCTGCAAACGCCAGATTGAGTGCCATAGATTGGCACAACTAGATTTGAAAATCACATTGATATTTTCATTCAACATCTAGAATGGTAATCGTCTCTTTGAAGACATCCGTAAACGTGGATTGTGATGAGAAGTAGGTCTACTTTTCATCACAATCCACGTTTACGGATGTCTTCAAAGAGGCTTGCAAATATTTTTAATAGATGGATTAAAAGTCATAACTAAATCAGGGATTAGAGCAATCAAATGAGATATCAAAATGTTGGGATTTTAAATAAATCACAAAATTGTAACAGCTGCCTTAATTTCATCGATTCATACTGAAACATCAAAGGTAGAACGTAAATCATAAATAGCTATCATCATCATCTTCATCTTCTTCTTCATAATCATCATCATTATCATCATCATCACCATCATCATCATCACCATCATCATCATCATCATCATCTTCTTCTTCTTTTAAAAAATATATTAGACCTTCTTTTCCTTAAAATAAATTTTTAGCTATATCTTTAGCCTAGGCACACGCTAATGTAATTCCCTTTATGATGTAGCTTGGATCTTAGAAGTAGCTAAACGACAAAATATGTACAAGTTGAAGTAATGGATCGTTCATTATTAGCTAGCTATAGGGTGAAATTAAAATAAGGATTGATATCCATGTCAAAAGAGAAGGAAATTATATCGGGCCAACCTAGTCAAAAGCGTAATCCCCCAAGAATAGCGATATATCAAAAGGAATGTTATACATGATTTTAAGATAAACTCATATTGGAAATGAATAGGCAAAAAAAGATATTTATGAGTGGAGGCCAATGACCTGCAAGTAAGCTGTGCAACAAGAGAGAGAGGGAGAGAGAGAGAGTAAGGGACAGAAGGATTCAATTCATGGATAATATAGGTGACAGTTTTAACAGTGAGTAAAATTCGCAAACTCTAGATATTTCAGTTGGTAGGTTTTCATTAAATTAGTGATATCTGGGTTCAAGCATATCTATCTTATCGTTAAACAATTTGTAATTTAGCTGTATGATAATTTAAGCCTAAATAATAATACTTTACTAGCTATTAATTAAAATATTGTCACACAGAGCTGAAGTTCTTTTATGGTAGCCTTTTTCATACTGCTTGCTTATTTACTTAACTTAGATGTATCTTTCTGTCATTTGTAGAATACGTCACTGCCTAGATGAGCAAATATACGATATGATGATGATGCTAAAAATTATTAATTATCTGCGAATTAGCAAGGTTTTTCTCTGCAATGAGCCTGTAAACTGTACAGGCTATTGCATAATGCAAACAGAAGTGCAAATGAATTGTTGAAACAAAATGAAAGTGCCTTAGAGAAAGGATGCAGATGATCATCGTTAATAGTCACTCGATTTATTACATATTTTCTAAATGGTAATATATCTCTCTCTCTTAGTGCACTGTCCACCGGCAGGTCCATGGTACACAACGCCTCCACTCCTCTCTGTCCTCCGCCTTCCCCCCATTTCCACATATGAGTGGGTCTCCAAATCATCTAACATACCTAATCTCGGCCTTCCCCCGCATCCCTTTCTTTCCACTCCATCTTCTATGACTTCTTTTAATAGACCCTCCCCCCTTAGAACGCGTCCCATCCATCCCATCCTCCTATCTCTCAACACACTCATCAACTGTCCATCTGTGCCAACTCTCTCCAGGACCTCCCCACCTGCAACCCCCTGAGTCCCACCAATCCCCCACTCCTCCCCAAATCCACACCTCCAACACCCCCAGTCTCCCAACTATATATGGTAATATAGATATTATCAATAACAACGAATTCGCCAATTATTCATTTATTCGCAACGAATTCAATAATAACGAAGTCGGTAAGATACTCGACCGCGGATCAGTAGGTGCGGGTTCAAATCCTAGGCTCGCCCGTCACTGACATCGCCTTCGATTGAGGAAACTGACGTTAACGTTAGCTTTACCAGCTTTTTAGCTTTATATATAAATATATATAATTTCAGTGACATCTTACCAGAAGAGCCAATAAATTCAATTTTCAATTAAATATACAATTAATCACAATAAAATGATTAAGTGAAGCCACTTCAAGAATTAAAACATCAGGATCATTTAAGCTTGAAAACTTCATTACATTGTAATTGAATTAAATTTACAGTCATGCAAATCTTCTGTTATGAAAATACAGTCATGGAAGCTTCTGCTACATGTAGAGTATTAAGGTTAATCATATGATTAGTTTATAAATTGTATTAAAGGTAAATTGAGTTAATTTACAAGTTATCACCATAAAGATAAATTGTGACTGGCAAATATACAGGTACATTAGGCCTAATATCAATCATAAATTTAATAGCAAGTTTTTTTTATGAAATCATCAATACAAAATTATTGTTCTTTATGGTTTTCAAAGTTTATGTACGAACGTACTTAAAGCGAATATATTTAAAGAATCTTTGCTCTATATTAAAATTACTTTACACATGTTAGCACTACTTTACACATGTTAGCACTACTTTACACATGTTAGCACTACTTTACACATGTTAGCACTACTTTACACATGTTAGCACTATATTCATCATTATCATCATCCTTCCTTGAATCCCAGTTTAACTAGGTTCGGGATACGAATAACCGGTCTCAATTCCTCTCTGTACTACATCATATCATCAGTCAGTCCCCTATGTGAGATTTCCATTCGTTTATATTTTAGCACTACATTAAAAAAAGTCTATTCACTGGTTTGATATAAATATTAATGTTCCAAAGAATATTTCCCGAAATTTGATTGCCTGCGATTGTATTGATCAAGATTTGAGTATTAAGATTTCGAAATAGTCTTTTATAATCGAAATAATACAAAATTAAATGGAAATTATTATAAATAAGCTTAAGATCACAACTAGTATTATACCAACTCATTTAGCTCTTCGGCCATGAACTGTTCAATTTTACATTTTAGGAAATAATTAAAATAATATTGTCCGTTTTGAAAATAGTTAACAAATAAAATTGTCAATCCGGCTAATATATAAGAACACAAAGAAAATGTCCAACACGTAGCTACAGAGTAGATTAATTAAAATAGATATTAAAAAGTGTACAGTTTAATTAACTACATTGTATTTACAATTCACTAAATATCACCAGTATCAATCCGCTAAACGTGTAGATATAATATACATTTCCTATTAAACATTCCTATTTGCAAGTAATGACGGAATGACTATTGTATTGTCAATAATCCACCTTAGTCTACCAGATGCTAAAGTTCTGTATAAGATCTTACTAACATTCTTTATTTTCAGAGTTTTCTAGGAACTTAATTTGTCTACAACTGCTGATCATTAAAAGAAGTCTAATATTTTATGAGGAATTTCACTGATTCATTGAAACTCCCAAATCACAAATCATTCTTTTAAAAAATTCTATAAATATTTAGATATATCAAACTGCAAGTTTGTTTTAATATGATTGTAAGAGATCTTTTTTTGTTATTTTAAATGTTAATCATTACCGTGCGTTAAAAATCCCTTGCTTGAATCATAAAAAATATAATAAAGCTAATGTTAAGGTCAATTCCTTCACTCGAAAGCGATGTCAGTGACGGGCGAGCCAACGATTTGAGCCCTGCACATAGGCCTACTGATCCGGGGTCGAACAGCCCGTGGCGATGTCTATTGAAACTTAGTCGGATGATGGATTTTTATCTGTGCCAAAGATACGATATATTACATTTTTAATCTTATGGAGTATCCAATCTTCTGTCATGGCCCGTTCGAATATGCGTCATCAATGATCCACCACCTCTGCCGATATTGATGGTATTGAACTGAAACATCATGCGATTGGACAAGGATTGGCCACCATTCCTTCTCAGAGAATTCATAATTGAGTGTCTCTGGAATGTTCTTCCTTCTCTCAGATTCTGTTCTGAACTGTGAAGTCTCTCTTCTCCTAATTCTCGCCCTGAGACAGATCTGCGGGGAATGGTTCCATGGAGATCAGATTCCCGTGAATCGTTAATCGAAGCGTAATGCCCTGAACTTAGATCAAACGAGTTCTGAAATAGGTTGGGTAGGCTAAGGTGAAGATAGGTGTTTTCCATTATCGAACCAGTTGCTCCTGATTGAATGTGCCAATTGGGAACTCGAGAATTGCCCGATCTGCGTCTTAGGCGTTTGTAGAACAACTTCAGACTCGTGTACAATACCAGACATACAACGAATATGCCAGCAACGCTGAGAAGTAGAGTGGCTGAACTGAGTTCATATGCGCCTGGACTTCTGTGCTTTAAGGCTGTCGCAGCTCCTTCAGTATCTTTCCGAGTATTTTTCTTATTTTCTGACTTTGTGTTTTTTGATTTCGTTACAGTGTCTTTCAAAATATCGGAATCGATGGCGTCACCGTTATCTGAATGTGTTTTATTGTTCAATATGTCTTTAGTATCGTACAGTTTAGAGTGAATATATCTGGGGCAGATAAATTTACAGCTATTACAGATTTCGGTTTTTATTCCAAGAACGAAACTTTTTTTGTCAGACTTTGCGACTTTCTGCTCAATTGCTTCGCCAAAATTCTTCCTCGGAATGCTTTTCGGACATAGATCAAATTGCGACGCTGCGCTTTCGTTAAAGATACACCATTCCATTGCCAAGCCTAAATCACCTTCGTATAACACCTGGCAAGTCATTTGAAAATTGTATGTTTCATTTGAGTCCATAATTCCAATATTTTTCTCAATTGAGTTTGCTCTGCTTTCATTATGAATATTCTCCTCTTGTCTGAGACTCTTTTTCAACTGTTGTGGGCACACTAATGGGGAATGGAAAACAAGCAACGTGAAGCAGAAGAAGTCATGATCCTCGTGGGCAGTTCTGTCCAACTTACACACGTATAGTCCGGAGTGGTGGCTGGACGCTGAGAGGATCGTGAGTCGAGAACATTCGTCGCCTTCTCTCTTGTACGGGATTATGGAATAGTCTTCGTCGGATGAGAGCGGGATGGCATTGCAGCTAGGTGGACTATATAAATACCACAGCATTACGCCAGTTCTTGATCGTTTGAAGCAGCAAGTCATGTCGGCTTGCTGTCCAACCTCAACAGTTGTATCAGGGGAGAGTTGGGCGCCTCTACTGGCTCCGCTGGACTGATCACTGGCGCTGTGTACTAAGATTAATTGAGCTGATAGACACAATGTAGCGAAAAAGTTCTTAAACATTGTCACTATTACTTCAATTTCATAAATTAATCTAGTTAATTAAATAAATCGTCCTGTATATCATTTAGCTAACTAATACTTTTCCCATATTTAATTCATTGTATTGCTGCACGGAGCTTTGGCTCTTTTGTTATAGACACTTTCATATGGTTTATTAGTTTATTGAAATACTGCTTAATATGTTCAGTAACAGTATGTTGCGATATTTAAGCTAAAGAAGAATTTACTGAGGCAATAAAAATAAAGAACTACATAATTAATACTTAGTGTTGCTTCGAAATCATTGTACACAACAATAATTAAAATTGATGCATTAAAATTAAATTTATACTTAGGAAAATCGCAAAATCGATCATAGATCTCAATTATGGTAAGGATCAAAACTTGCTATTATTAAAGCTGTAAAATTGAATATCAGTATGCTATTTAGTTTGTATGATGTCCTATAATATTAAAGGTATAGCTACACTTTATTGTTGCCGTGTTGGGTCCGGATCAATTTAGAATGTCATCGACAAACTTATAGGCGGCGGAAGTTACTAGAAACTGAGGTGGCATTTGCGTATGATCTCCATCCGTTCTATCGGCCCTTCTTCCGCATCCCGTACCCCACCTCTTGTCCTTCACTCCTTATCATTCTCTACCCCTCCTCCCCTCAACTTCTAATGGATGATATTCTGTCTACCGAAAGATGCTCCGTGACTTTCTAATTTTGGTAACTAGTAGTTACGTTAAATTTATCATTTTAACCCAACTGTTCCAACATACACCAGAAGGTGTAATAATTTATATTTATTCACGAAATCAACAATATTCGGAACTCGAGACTGTGTGCTTGGACTATTTGTTACAATTATTACTAAATACAATTTAAAATTCAATATTGTTATATTGTTACTCCTCATTGTATATTGCCAACATTCAAAAATTACAAACAATAATGATATAGCCGCTATTCATTCAGATCCAAATAGATTCTCAATATCTATCCATTATAATATTTTAAACATAATGAACATTCTTAATACTTTACTACTTTAGTATTTTAGTTAACACAATTTGACTGACACTATTTAGTTACTACTGCCCATGCAGAGTCTCTGGTGCGGAAACACATGACAATCGCTTGTAGTTTTGTTCTTGCAAGCTCAAAAAGAGTTAGGGCAAGAGATAAGTCTTGCCCACTAGAACCACAAAGTGGGCGGGCAGTGGGTGGGCAGTTTCCAGCCCACTTTGTACCATTGCTCACCCTACCTAATAGGCTTCGCTGCCAATGAGCAAACTGTATATTATCCTTAATGATGGTGGCAAGAGATTGGAAAATAAATCAAGGTAAGAGGAAACCACAGTAAACGCCAAATTTGTTTAAATCGCTTGAAGGCTACATTACGTTTTGGCAAAATCAGACCACGTTTAAAGTGCTTTAATATGTTTGGTGCGGGATTTAGCCCATTTTGTTTAGCTGCGCGTAAATGCGCGTTAGCTGCGCGTACTGTGCAAATAGTCTACCTGACTTTCTCAATTCATTGTAGAATTATGCTATTTAGGGTTAATTGATTTGTGGCTCCCTAAATGTACTTACTAGGCTACTTTTATTAAAGAATAATAGACCATATATCACTCACTCAAACACACAATGCAGCAGAAATATATAGATAAAAATAAATAAATGTCTAAATATAAAAAGACAAAAATTGAACAAAACTATAAAAAATAAACAATTAAAAAAAGATAAACTTTCTGAGTGAATAGGCTAACAAAACCACCCACCGATAGGCCCATAAATTGTCTAATCGACTGATTAATTCTTTCTGTGATTTAAAAAATTACATCTTATTTTACATTTTGTAAAACGCATAGTAGTCAAGATTGTTAATTTCCAGTTTCAAACATATCTGTTGTCAAATTTCTAAACCAACTGTATTCAAAAATAATAAGATATATTATTTTAACAAGACTGAAATTTATCTATTGAACCTGTGGAGGAAATCGCTACCGGCTGGAGCCAATGGCGATATTAGTATGATATTCGACTGCGGATCAGTATTTGCGGGGTTCAAATCCTGGGCTCGCCCGTAACTAACAGAGCCTTCGAGTGAGGAAACTGACGTTAATATTTGCTTCACCAACTTTACCATACCACAACATCATAAAATGCGCAGGCTTTGAAACGTATCTTTATTTGAATGCGATCAACATGTATTACGAGTTTTGAAATTATAGTTGTAAATAATAGTTACTTTTATTAATGAACTTAGCAATCTACTCTAACTTCTCTAAATACCGCTTTTTGAATTACTTGTCTTTCACTGCATATGCTAACGTATAATCCGTAACTACAAAAACGAAGCAAACTGATGCGTTTCTGAAGTTCCGTAGTATGACTGATGACAGCAGCCTATATTGGGTTTGCACGTGGGGTTCTATTGAGGTCATAGCATCCATCAGAGTTGATGGTTTGTTAGATACTTGATAGTACTTGATAGAGTATTTATAAGCTCAGCTGCAATTAAAAATTCATTGGAATGTAAAAGTTGTTTCAGAGCAAATATTATCCTCTGTCAGTTACGCAAAAGAAGCACTTAAATAATAAACGCAGTTTGCTTTGTATAAATTTATCATTTCTCTTCTATCCAGTTTGCAATCTCTCTCTCTCTCTCTCTCTCTCTCTCTCTCTCTCCCTTTCTTTCATTCTCTATATTCATCTATCTCAGTTTTCTCTTCACAAAACATTCTGCTCACTCTCCATTTAGCTCAAGATTTGAGTTAAACATTTTTTATAAGATGTTTGATATTATTTGCAAAAATTGTCAAACCGTATATTAATAGTAACATCGCACTCACATGTTCACTTTATGTGAACAAGCAATTGTTAAACTACTCCCAATGTTCACGATAAACACGTATGCGCAATGATTTACGCAGATAGTTTACGCAGATCAGAATCATTGTCATCATCAGAATCAGAATCATAGTAATTATTTCTTGTACTTTTACCAAACTTTTTAAACTTTGTCGGTCAGGCACATTGTGACGCTTGGTTCTTAACTGGACAATCGAGATTTGCATTTCAACTTTTTATTCGTCAATTTTTTTTTTTTTTTCTTAGCTTTGGGTTACCTCCTAGTTATGTCCGGGTCGCTGAAGAACAGATCAACCGTTAACAGCACGTGGCGTAAAAGACGATTAAGCCGGAGCCGAAGAAGAAAACCAGAAAGCATCTCAGAAGTCATATTTCCCCAAAGTTTTAGGTTGCTTAAGGTGCATATTGGGCATATGGCCGTTTGTGTATGGATTAACATGTGGATCTATAGTGTGCTCTTCACATTTGTTGCGGTATTTGTTTGAAAACAGTCTAAACTAAAGCAGATATATTATTTTGGCTATGTTTATAAAATGTCTGTTATTTATGCTGAGTTTTAATAGACCTACATTTATCAAGTTCTTACTTCGTGATCAGCCAGATATACTTGATGGCCAAGACTCTATAGAGTCGAGAGATTTGTTTACAAACACTTCTGTTTAGTTAATGTCTGCGTAAATAATGCGTTAAGATATTGATTATATTACATACAGAAAAGTGATTGTTTGATTTTCAATAGCTGAAAAATATCTAATTTTAATTTTATCTTTATTATTAGAGATGTAACTTTACTATTTTTTGTGCAGGGAAATTGTTATATAAAGCTTAATTTGACTGTAATTAAAATGAAACTCCTCTATATTAGGATTAATA
>CAJHZI010000863.1:0-75000 GCA_905160935.1 Enchytraeus crypticus | reverse complement strand
GCTGTTTCTTAATAAGTTCTTGTTTGTTAAAATTGTAATTAATTATTACTAACTGTAATTGCGACGTTGACTAATTAACGCAATAAGCCTTTCTGATAAATCGCTATTGTTCCCGTGGCGCTCTTCACCTAACATTCGAATTCAAAGTGACGATAACAGATGACTAATTAGAATAAATTATTTGATTGGGTATTTAATTTCTATAGAGATCAATAACGATAGCAAATCTGCACTCTGATTGATTTAATATATATTTTCAGATTTTACAATCAAGCTAATAAAGTAATCTCTGTGCCGGTAAGATACATGTGAGATACTTTATAAGACTAATTGTTTCTCTATCTGCTTCTAAGAGATCGCCATTATCGTTTAGAAATTTATTATATTGTCATTAGATATATTATATCATGAATTTTATAAATGAGGCCATAAAATGGATCAAGATGTAAACACTTTCTATTTATATACACGGTTTTTAATGTCGTACTGGTATCTAGGAACCCAGCCTGGTAGCAATTGGTGGTCACTAATTAATTTACACGTTTTGATTAAACTTTGTGAAAAGCGAGTTTAACTAACTTTGAATTCCTAAACATTTGAATGAACTCCAACTCCAAAAATAGTCAGGAGCCTAACCCCTTTCTAACAGTTTTCTTCACTATAGAATGCATAAATATTCAAGCTAATGCAAAACTAATATAGACGCCAACCCTTGTTGTATAAACCTCATGTGTTAGAATCCCGTTAAGAGTATTATAGACTAACTAAGCACAATAAACTAATAAAATAAAGATTCCATTATTAGTCTCTCTTCCGGGTGGTGAAGAATCGCTTTAATTTTAATTATATTAAAATTCTACTTTTTTATAAACAATTTGATTACATATTTGTTAAACGATTTATGACATGTGATATGGGACATCCCTGTCGTCATACTTGCATCAGGAAACGGTAGTTAGGCCGTCATTATTATTATTATTATTAATTTATTTTTTAATGCTCTGGGCTGTAAAGGGCTCTGGGCTAAAAAATAAGATAAAAGAGACTTTATTTAATTAAAAGTTTTTAAAAATTATTATTATTATTATTATTATTATTATTATTAATAGTATTAGCATTAGCATTAGCATTAGCATTAGTATTAGTATTAGTATTAGTATTTCTTCATTTATTAACAGAATGTCATTAAATAAATTTTAAAAGAAATTATAATTCAATTCGTTCTGAAATGATGACAGAATGCTGTCTGAATTAATATTCAGTATAGGAATAGATAGAATTTTTAGACACTCTATATCTAGACAAACTACGTGTTCTTTAAAGTTATGGCGGTAGTCACTGCCCATACTTGAATCGCGGATAATTTACACTTCGGTGTAGAATTATTAATTCGCAGATTACATTAGAAACCTTTTATAATAGGTATTTACTTTGTAAATTCACCCTAAATATTTTTTCATTCGTTAGAGGCGCCACCGTGCAATCATAAACTTATTTTATTTTTTTGCGGAAGGCAACTGCAATGTAAGATTACTTAAAAATGTAATAGGCCTATATCATCTCAGGATATTCGATCTAGACATATATTAAATGTTAATTAAAACTTACAAAAATAAGAAAAAAACTTAACATTAAAAGCACTTTGATTTTTATTACAAATTAATTTTAAATTTTAATTCAATCTGATACACTTAAACATTTACGTTATTTTACGACATATAATAAATGATTGTAATCTAAAACTTTTATTAATAACTGCCCTACAACGATGTCATAGAAAATTGCTCCCCACCAATCAGCTCACTACTGCATTCCTGAATTTAAAAAAACCTTGAAATGTTAATCATCATTTGATACGTAATTGAAGTTTAAATTCTTGTAATATTCTTTATTACCATTCTGTTAACAAAAGAAGAAATACACAATACATATATGCGAATATATTGAACATTTCAGCCGTCAATATAAGCACATACCCTTCCCCACTCTCCTACCACCCACCCTCTAGGCTCTGTTTATTAAGTGAGCAGAGCTACCACTACATATTATAAAAGTTCTATGTGATATCTTACTTTGTAATCTGAAGCTCAAAAACAATCAGTTTATGATCGCAGAGTGGTGCCTCCAACGATTAAAAAATATACAAGGTGGTTTTTTCAATGTAGGGCCGATAGGCTACAAGTTTTATAAAAGGTTTATAGGAAACTTATAAGCTCTAGTTCCACAATGACTTTAAAAAAATTAAACCAAGTTTTCATTCAACCTTTCTAAATCCCATATATAGTATATAGGAAACTTATAAGCTCTAGTTCCACAATGACTTTAAAAAAATTTAACCAAGTTTTCATTCAACCTTTCTAAATCCTATTAGAGTTGTAAATTCCTCTACAAGTATAAGATACCTATCAACTGTAACTCTTCTGTTATTATTAATCATGTATATTTTATATGGTGATCGGCTGAAATTTTCATACTACTTAACTTCAAAATTAACTTTTCCCAATTTATGATATTCGAAGAGCTAGAGAACTAGAAAATTTTGTAAATTTAATAACCAAGATCGACAATCTTTGTAAATGAGTGTCTAGGCTCTTCAAGACAGTTCTTCTTGTAGGTCTATAACCACAATAATTAACTGAGTATTGATTTTCTAAAATCTTCTGACCGGCCAGCTCGAAGATTTGCTAGTATGTTATCAGTTACTGTGCACATTCACCGTACCTTAGTTGTTAAAATAATCTTGATATTAGTATACTTTCACCTTACCTTAGTTGTTAAAATAATCTTGATATTAGTATACTTTCACCTTACCTTAGTTGTTAAAATAATCTTGATATTAGTATACTGTATATTTAGGACTAATAATGCTGTATAGGCTTACTCACAGATTATATAATATTGCTGGATAATATAATATAACTGGGATTTTTAACACCCCTCCCCTTTTAAGGGGTTCACGAGACCGAGAGTACTCTTTATTGCTGGGATATACTACCTTCTTGGGGTTAGGCTTTGACAAGGTGGGCCCGCTAGTTCCTTCCTCAGCTTCGACTATCGTATTTTTGCCGATGGGGGCGTCTTTGCATGAGAAAACTACAAGTGCTTATTTACAATGAGAAGGGCGACAATATTGGATAGAAATTTAATTGAAAGGGTAATAAAGGTTCTTCGGAGCAGTGACAGACTGATGCTTGTGTTGATCAAAGCGGATTCAGTAGACTTGGTGGTTATCCAAGTCTACATGCCTACATCAGCCTCAGAGGATGTGAAAATTGAAGCTATGAAAATTAGGATGAAGGATAAAGAACGGAGAATGCCACGGATCAATTTATCGATTGAAGGTACAATACGAACGGATTAACGATAAAAATATTCGGCATCAGGAAGCAATGGAAAGGAAAGTTGGCGTCGACGACATTGCCTTTTGGCGAGGAACGGACGTATAATCTTATTTATTGATTGATTGATTGAAGTAATATAAGTGAAGATCAATGTAATCGGATATGTAGGCGTAACGAAGAATGGTTTCAGCTCGAAGATGTTATTAACATTGTAGCTAAGTAGGCTACATGTATATGGTTTTCTTAAAGCGAGCAGCCATTCTTTAAGCAAATGTGTTATCATAGCTCTTGCTACTCTGTTTTTGTTTAAATAACCAATAACCTATTATTATTCTGCTAGTGCTTAAAACAAGAAAATTTCAATTAAGAAGCAAGTTTGAATTGGAAATATGAAATCCCAATCTACATGTGAATAAGAAGTGTGCATTGCTTACCAGAAGCATTAGCAATATTTATGCTACTGTAATTATACAAGTAAAATAAAATGTTTTAGATGCGGAAAAGTCATCATTCAAATATAATTGCCTATAAACATGCTTCTTAGCTTTTAGTATTTTCCTATATTACTAAACTTTAAAAATATTTTGTCAAATGTAAAACTGTCGACAAGTTTAAAGTCAATTTTCTGCTCGAATAGCAAGTAAGTGCCGGGAAGAGAGAGCAGTAAAGAACTGTATGTCTGATAAAGAAAGTGATTAAATTTATGCTTAATCAAAAAAATCTAAAATATACACTATTTCGTTGCATAAGTAGTAGGATTATTGGGGGGCTGGCACATTATGATTTTTAAGCACAACCTAAGATTAAAACCTAGCTAAATTTCCTTTTTAGCCTTGCCCTGCCTTGATTAAGCATACTGAGATGAATGTTAATCATTTCAAGGCTAAAATAGAATAGCCTTAAAACATAGCTAAATTCTATTTTAGCCTTGATGCATAAATGTTCCATGAATATTAAGCACAGACATGCCTTGAGTCTTGCTCATTTCTATTTTCTGCCTTAAAATTTACACCATTGCAATTGAAGCATAACCTTGCCTATCAATAATCTAACACACAAGCGTAAAATCAAGCACGCCCACAGCTCACGAGGACAAAGACGATTTCAATTCACATCATTTCATCCACAAGGCAGAGACAAAATCATTTCAACAGGCACCTTTAGCCTTGATACCTAAGCTTATATCTATATTAGCCTTGTCATCAACGTATGTACTGAAAGTATGATAACCATTGTTTCATCAGCACAATTATGGTCACAGCCTGTCTTAATAGTAAATATACTATTGAAACATTCATTTAATGATTGTATATTTATGACATCCATTAACAATCTCTCCATCGTTTCTTTTAAAGAATAATATACTGCGTTTAGTTTTTTTAACAGCTTCATATAAAGACTTATATTCTTTAACTTCTCCAGTATCATTATTTTCATATCTGACAGGTTTAGGGTTATTTCTTATACCTCTCAAGTACTCATGCCTCGGGTGTATAATCTTTTTTGGTTGAACCTCTTTTAGTGGACATTTTCTTGGTCTTCCTCTTTGTCTTCTATGTTTGTCTTCTTCATTTTGCGGATCAACCTCTTTTAGTGGACATTTTCTAGGTCTTCCTCTCTTTCTTGTTGTCGTATCTTCATCCTTTGGAGGAAACACTTCGTCTCTCTTCAAAAGTCCATTTTCAAAAGTCATAAACAACAACTCTGTTTTTCCAGCACGTAGAGCTGGTGTGATTTCAGCATCGATCAACATTTGTCTCAATTCGGCGGCCGAGTATTTCATTTTATATATGTAAGAAAAAATATTTAAATAAAATTCAAAATTTACAAACAATAAACAAATAATTTTCTCGTTTGTAAATGTTTTATGTTAAAATAATAATTACACATAATAAAATGTTAGACACCGTTGATGGTACTACGCTTTCAAGTAAACTGAAAGCATTTTTAATTAGAAAGCTTGAAGAAAGGCAAACAGTTGTTAAAAAACTAAAGAAAAAGCGAAAGATTATAAAAACACTTTCCTACACTACCGCGGTGGCTTCGATCGTAATTTCCGCAGTGCTAGCTGCAACTGCTACAGCTGTTGTAATTCCACCCGTTGCTATAATAGTGTTATCCACTTCAAGCGGTATATTGACAGCCTTCGCCAATAAATTTAATTTTCAAGCTAAAAGTAATAAACTAAATACAGAAATTGAAAAACTAAATAAACTTAATGAAAGATTTGACTTTGTTGTCTCCTGTAACGGAAATCTTGCTGAGGCAGCCTATAATCAAATTATTTCTGAATTCACATAACAATTTGTTAATACATTTATTAACAAATTAAAGATCGCAATTGATGGCTTAAAACACAAATTTCTCTAGCAGCATATCTGAAACATAATGAAATCCTAAATCAACAAACATCAGACTTTTTTGTAATAATGATTCCAAGTCTAAATTATTTCTAAGTGGATCTACAATTTCTACGTTTGAATTCTTTCTAATTTGATATATATTCCTCATAAATTTTAAAATAAATTGTCTAATTTTCATTAAAGGTGTATCCTGTTCAGGTGATGTTATTAATTTAGCACGAACTAGATACATTTTCAAATCCATAAATATTTTTCTCGGTAATTCTTCAATTATTGTTAAAAGTAAACATTTTAAATCAGTAGTAAACGGTGAAAGAATTCCTCCCACGTCAGAATGAATTTCTTCGCCATTATACAATTTCATATGTCTCGAGTTAATATTTTCCAAATATGTATATTTTCTTTGAAATTCTTCCCTGTAATTATTGATTTCGCTTAGTTCCCCAGAATATTTTGTCATAATAGCTAAAAGATGAAAACAAATAGCCATTAATTTCTTCAAATCAACATTATCTTTCATGCTAGCAATCTGTAGATACTTCTTGTTTACCACATCAAATGTTTGACAGGGGAAACCAACATTAAAAATTAAATTATGCTTCATATCAACATCTCCATTCAATGAACCACCATTAACACTGAGTTTCATATCAATATTTTTTTGTAGAGCAATGTCATTAGCAACAACATCTCGTTCTACATCCTTTAAGATATCTAATCTTAAATTTTGTCCAAATTCGTTAACAAAACTATCGCAGTACCTCTTTGTAACGACATCCAAATCACTTTCTGGAGGTTGCTTAACATTGAAAATTCTATTGTTGCTCATATCAACATCTCCATTCATTGAACCACCATTCACACTGAGTTTCGTATGAATATTTTTTTGTAGAGCAATGTCATTAGCAACTACGTTTTGTTCTACTTCTTTTAGGATACCTACTCTCAAATTATCACCAAATTGGTTAACATAACGATCGCAGTACCCCTTTGTGATGACGACCACATCGGTTTCTGGAGGATGTTTAACATTTAAAATTCTATTGTTGCTCATATTAATGTCTCCAGTGATATCTCCTCCAGATTTGTCAACTTTTGTACTGTCGAGTCTATCAACAAGCTTGACAATTGGTCTGAAAACTGAGTCTACATGCTCCATCAAATCACCAGTTGTTGAATGCGATTTGCCACCAGTTTTCGATATAGTACTCATTTTATAATAAAAATTTAAATGTTATATAAAAATGTCAAAGTATACAAACTACGGTGTAACGTTGACTAAAGGTCAGGTCCAAAAACTAAAGAGCGCGTGCGATCATGATAGAGAGGTTAAAATACGAATATTAAAAAAGAATTTGTCGGGTAATACGAATCTTCCTCTCACCCAAACTCAAATTAATAAAATTAAAAAGGCTACATCTGGAATAGAATTGTGTCTGAGTAGAGCACAATTAAAGTACATGGAAAAGAATGGAGGATTTCTGCCGTTGTTGGCAGCAGCCATTCCCGCCATCGTGGGAGCTATAGGTGGATTGGCAGGTGGAATTAGCTCGGCAGTGAATTCGACTAGACAGACAAATGAATTGAAGAGACATAATCAAGAATTGGAAAACATAACCAAGCAACAACTCGGCGCAGGCTTAATCAGCGACGCAATAGCTCCAATCCCCGTTATAGGTAAAACGCTATCAAATGCGTTGAAGAAATTTGGGCTCGGTGGATGCGTCAAGAATTTGAAAGGAGCCAAGTGGGGTAATGGATTGTATTTGGAAAGAGGCGGATCAGGAGTTTTTTTAGAAAGACAGGGGGACGCGTAAACTTCCCCCAATTTTTAAACTCATTCAAAACCATTAAACCGCTAAGTAATTTTGATATAATCGAAAAATGCAAAGAATTGAAAATTAAACATTTTAATGGTGTTTTAATGCGTGATGAATTGAAAGGATCAATTAATAATAACGAATGTCTAATTCTTAATATTGACGACAGCTCCGGAGACGGAACACATTGGACATCTTTGTGTAGTAATGATGGTAAATGTTTATATTTTGACAGCTACGGTTTTGTGCCTCCTTTAGAAATTCGGCATTATTGTAAAGGTAAAGAAAATTATTACAACACATTTAAAATTCAAGCACCGAACGAAGTCATCTGCGGTCATTACTGCATTTACGTGCTTTATAAACTGAATAATGGATCTAAATTTACCGATATATTAAATGAATTATACGAGAGAAACAATTTAAAATAATAACTACTACATAAAAATGGTAGACTTGAATACTAACTATTCGAAAATTTATCAAAAAATTTACGGTAGCAACTATCATAGCAAGCATCACGATATATTTCCTAAAAATATATTTATGATACTAGCTGGCAGCACCGGTTGTGGTAAGACAAATTTAATGATGAACTTTATTATGAAAAAATTAGTGCATTACGACGATATCATGGTGTACACAATGACACCCGATCAAGATGCATATAAATTCCTTCGAGATTGCAATGATGAAGTTAAAAAGAATTCCAAATCAGGTAAAGATATTGTTACTTTTCACAACCCAGATGATGGAATTGCTCACCCTTCGGAACTCGATGCAAATAAAACACATGTTGTAATATTTGATGACGTCATGAATGAAGATCAGAAAGTCATGACAGAGTATTTTTGTCAAGGTAGACACAATAATGCGAATGTATTCTATTTATGTCAGAGCATACATAAACTGAAAAAACATGGCATACGTCAAAATGCCAATATTTTTATTTTATTTCAACATGATGAGAAGTCGCTGAAATATTTTTATGAAACACACGTATCGGGAGATATGTCATTTAAAGAGTTTGAAAAAATCTCCAATGAAGCGTGGGCAAGAAAGCATGGATATATTGAAATAAATCTGTGGGAAGATCCTGATTGTGGACGATATTTGTTAAATTACAATAAAATGTATATACCCGAAAAATACCTAAAAATACCTAAAAATACATAATAATACATAATAATACATAATATTACATACATAATTACATAATAATACCTAAAAATACCTAAAAATACATAATAATACCTAAAAATACATAATAATACCTAAAAATACATAATAAACAATTTTATGTGTCTAATAAAATGATGGTGGATTATGATATTAATCGGTATAAAAAAGCCACGAACGAAGCCAAACAAATGTTTCTTAATGAGAAACTTGGCAATCAACAGGCATATGAGAGTCAAGCAAAGTTGTTCAAACCGTTAATTGATACTACGAGGGAAACGGCTCAAATTCTAGAACAAAAGATTGTCGACAACAAACAAAACTTGAGTGATATTTTAGTTCCCTTTACTAATCAATTGATGCGTTCAAATGATCAGAGAGAGGCTATACAGGCAATGCCATTTTATGATTCACCTATTCCTGAACGTGAATCCACACCAAGGAGGGATCCTGTAATTATTAATTTAGACAAGAATCTCAATGAAAGTGATCGAGAGAATCTAGATCTGCTCGACCTGAAACTTCCAAGTGAAGTCTATGAAAATAATGAAATTGAAGCAACATTAAAGGAGATTCAAACGCATAATAGACGAATAGGGCAGTTTTTAGGAAACAACAGTAAAAAGACTCCAGCTGAGAATACGATATGCGAGTCTCAACAGAAAACACTGGAAAAATACAAGAATATATTAACTAGGGTAAAAGCAGGGAGTGAACTTGTCGGAGAAGGACTTAAGAAGAAGAAGAGAAAACTTGTAATGCCTGTCAGAAAACAAAAGCGTGGTAGAGGCAGACCTAAAACAGACCAGGTTATAATTTATGAAAGCCCAGATCAATTGGTTCGTCTATTGAATGAAAATATTGCAGCTCTTCAAGCTGGCAACACCGGAGTGCATAATACCGCAGTTAGTATTTTGGATGAGCTATTAAACATTAGAGCAATCACCAAGGGGGAATATGATGATATATATAAAAACCATTTCGAAGTTCTCTAAAATATCCAATTTAAAAATTTAATCCTGCTATAAAAAATGGCGAAATTAACTCTGTCGAGCACGTCAACAGATTTTACTACATATCTGCATCCTCCAATAAGATTGGATCGCGAAAGAAAGTACGAAGTAGCATTTATATCTCTGATGACGTACAATTCAATTCCTAACATCACGGAAGCAAACAATAAATTTAAATATTCCACCGACGGTGGAAGTACTTGGAAAATAATCACGCTTTCAAAAGGTGCTTACGAATTAAAAGATATTAACGCTACGATTCAAAGAGAAATGCGAGAAAACGGCGACTACGATGCAATTAATGAAAAATATTATATAAACATAAGTCATTTAATTTTCAAGACAATTTTGACTATATCAGATGAAAAGTACATGGTTGATTTCGGACTGGAAAATTCAATAGGGCCTACTCTTGGCTTCACCAATGAAAACGCCTGCTTATCACAAGGAATTCATCAATCTCCAAATATAATAGATATAGAAAAAGTCAATTCGATACAAGTCCATTGCAATATTGCTACTGGGAACTATCTTAATAGCAATAAATCTAATGTGATACATACATTCACACAGAGAGTAAATCCAGGCTATAAAATCATAGAGAATCCTACTCCTGAATTGATATTTTTACCAATAGTTCACAGAGATGAAATTGATAGTATAAAACTGCGGCTGACCGATCAAGACAACAAACTTATCGATCTGATGGGTGAAAAACTTACTGTAGTATTACTGATTAGGGAAAAAATCTAATTAAAAATATATATTGTATTTAGTAAAAATGATTGTCAAAGAGAAATGCAAAGCATACCGTTCAAAACGAACTCTGGTACATGGACGGGGATTTGTCGATACACTGAAAGGTATCGGTTCGTACGTCTATCAGAATAAAGATTTAATTGCAAAACCAATGCTAGGAGCAGTAGGTGATATCGCTGCATTCGGAATGACAGAGGCTAGTAAAGCACTCATTAGAAAGATAGCAAACGAAAAAAACAAAAATAGTCGTCTAACTCCAGAATCGGAACAGATACTAGAACAATTGAAAAAGGGCAGCGGATTAAAAGATTTTAGTTTAAAAATTATTATAATATATATAAAATGGAAACTGAAGTGCCAAACGAAATTTTCACACAACCATCGTCAATAATTGTTGACAATAGTGTAGAAAGTTGTCAATACTCGTCTTTTATTCCACAGACTAAAGCTGGTTTTAATGATAGCCCTAGTGTTATTGAAATTGATATACCTGCAAGTGATTCGTATTACAACATATCTAAGAGCTTTCTTAAAATTAAGGGAAGAATCCTAAAAAGTGATAATAACGATGCCTTTGATGCAACAGCTCAAATAGCTTTGATTAATAATGCTATTCCATACCTCTTTTCTAGTATTGAATACGAACTTGGAGGTAAATTAATTGAATCATTACACATTCCAGGACAGACTACGTCAATGTTGGGTTATTTGTCTTATCCTGACGATTTCAATAGCAGCGCGGGATTGAATCAATGTTGGAGAAAGGACACAAATGTCGGTGCAGTGTCCTCTAAATATAGACAATCTCCAGCAGTTGCAGGAGGCGCAGCCATTGTTGCCAATCATTTTACACCGCAAGAAAATCTAGATTACAATGAAGGATTTGCGATTCGCCGACAACTTCTAATGAACAACGATGCGCCAGGTCAATTTTCATTCAACATTCCATTTTCGCATCTATTTGGATTTTCCGATTACAACAAAGTACTTTACAATTTGCGACATACGTTGAGGTTCACTAGAACAGAAAACACATCAGCAATTCATAAAGCGAATAACGTTTTTGAAGGTAAAGTTTCACTAACGGATATTAGGTGGATGGTACCAAGAATAAAACCGTCAGTTGAAATGATAACTTCACTGCGAGAGTCTGTTGTAAGCAAAAGAAAAATTCCAATAAGTTTTAGCAGAAGAACTGACCAACATACTACAGTTACGCACAACGTGCAGGAATTTGAATGGATGATCAATAGAGACGCTGGAAGTAAAAAGCCTAGATGGATAATTGTTGGATTTCAAACTGACAAATCAAGAACACAGGAACAAAATCCAGCTGTGTTTGATCACCTTAACTTGACTAGTGCTTTTGTTGAATTGAATGATCAGAGATATCCTGCAGATGAACCGAGAATAAACTTTGCTACAAATGACTATGTAGATTTCTGCGCTATGGCGGATGAATTTAAGAAGGAACACTTTGGTTTTAATCATTTAATTGGAGGTACACAGATCGATATGATGAATTACAAAAAGCTATTTCCACTGTAGTCTTTGATGTACGACATCAGAGTGAAAAAGTCAAAACTGATGTTATGAATATGAAACTTAATTTTAAATTTAGTCAAAATGTTCCAGAACATACTCATATGTATGTTACGATACTTTCCGATAGAGTGATGTACCTAACATCCGATGGTCAGACTCCGATTATTATAGATTAATAAGTTTTCTAATATGAAAATTATGTTATAAAATTTTATAATGTAATTTAAAAATGTACTGCTTGAAATGTAAAAGGAAAACTGATTCTATACAGACGCAGGAAAGGTTAACTGCTAATAATAGGAAACAGCAATTTGCTATTTGTGGAGTGTGTGGAAGTAAAAAGTCAAAATTTGTCTCGGGTCAGGGTGTGTTTAACAATGTGTTATCAGCAGTTGGAAATACAGTTGGAGAACTACATTTACCTGCCAGACGTGGAGAGTACGTACCTAACGGTTCATTTAATAATCTCAACAAGTATTCGTACTGCGGTCCAGGCACAAAGTACGAACTGAGAAATCGCGAAGGTTATCAGGGTATAAATGAGTTGGATGGAATGTGTAAATTGCACGACCAGTTTTATACTGCAAATACCGATACAGCGAGCAGAAATATAAGCGACGAAGCTTTGGCTCATCGAGCATACGAAATTGCTAATGATTCAAGATTTGATAGTGCACAAAGAAATATGGCTCGATTTGTATACCACATCATGAAAAATAAGGCAAAGTTTGGTCTTGGTGTTGAGTCAAAAAACGAATAGAGGGGTCCAGCGAAGAAAGAGGTTTGAAGCGAAACGTTGGACCCTTTGAAGAATTGGCTAGAGAATTACACAAACCGATTCGCAGAAAATTTACAAGACGACAAGTTCACGTGTTTGAAGTTGATGAGATATGGGGAGCAGATTTAATCGAAATGCAGGAGTGGAGTAGAGTAAATAAGGGCTACAGATACATGCTTAACGTCATTGATGTGTTTTCCAAGTATGCGTGGAGCATTCCGTTGAAAGACAAGAGAGGTGAAACAACTGCAGAGGCATTTAAACAAATAGTGTCATCGTCGGGAAGACAGCCTAAACATTTATGGGTTGATCAGGGTAAGGAATTTTACAACAAGGAAAAGATGTGGAAAAGATTTACTACGGAAAATACGAGAAATTGGATTGATATGATTGACGATTTAATTGCAGAGTATAACAACACGAAACATTCGACTGTAAAAATGACTCCAATTGAGGCGAGTAAAAAGGAAAACGAAGCATTTATAATTAACAGTAGGAAGTATAGAAATTTGGAAACGAATCGAAAATTTGAGGTTGGCGATAGAGTTAGAATTAGTCGGATTAAGGGTGTGTTTGAAAAGGGATTCCTACCCAATTGGTCTGAAGCGGTGTACAAGATATCCAAAGTGCAATGCACATCCCCGATCACTTATAAATTGACAGATTCGTTAGGCGAAGAGATAGAAGGAGGTTTTTACGCAGAAGAATTGCAGAAGACAAATCAAGAAAATTATAGAATTGAAAAGGTTCTACAACGGAAAAAGATTAAAGGTGTGGAACATGCCTTGGTTAAATGGGTGGGTTACAACAAGAAATTTAATGAATGGATTCTTGTATCTAATTTAGAAAATTTAGATTCATAAAAATTTCTATTTAACTATTTTCTTGGACTATATAAAATGGCAACTAAAAACGCAAACTCGGAAGTACTCAAGTTTCAAAATCTTCATGCTGGAGAAAAATATATTGTCAAAGGACTGAAATCTATAGACACAAAATTCGGTAAAGATAAATCATATATTCTGTATGTTGTGCAAAACGAGGATGACGATCATATAAAAGTTTGGTCTACAAATAAGATTAATGAATACATTAAAGAGGAGAATTTGGTAAAGAAGCCTAAAAGATTTGAGTTTACAGTAAGAGAAATCAATTCCGGAAAATACACAGGACATCTATATGCAGAGATTGATGGGTTTAATACAGACAAAGATGATCCTAAAGTTGCTTGGTTTTAATGAATTATTTTCAAACCACATTTGGTTTGAAAATGTATTAATAAAAATATGTTTTATATATTTAAGCTATAATGTCCGCCCCCCTCACGAGGGGGGCAAACTTTATCCATAAAAATATGTTTTATATATTTAAGCTATAATGTCCGTAAGCTAGAGTGTGAACGCCATCGCCCATGATTACTCGCTTATCGTCATCTGCGCTGAGAGCAACTTTATTGACTTCCTCAGTATAGACATCGTGCAAGCGTGATCTAATAACGTTCATGCTTCTAGAATGGTAATTTTTCTCAAACAGACAATCTCTGTAATCATCATGTGTTATTGTCCTCTCAACAACATTCTTCTTGACACCTTTACATTTCTTGTGCTCCTCATCTGCTAATTTGTAAGAGTACAACTTTGCTCTCAATCCAACAAATTCTTCAATTTCCTTTCCACAAGCTTCGTCTTTAAACATTCCAATGACTTTCTTGTTAACTCCAGTCTTAATGCCTGATGGATGAACTCTCGGATAATCGCTAGTGTCAAATCTGCGTTCGACGTCATTAGATATGTCTGCGTAAAAATCTTCCGTCTGTATTTCGTACATCAACGAATCCGTGTCTGTAAACAACAGCTTGGCTTTATCATTGTATTTTTCCTTTATGTAATTATAGTGAAATTCGTACATTAAAGTTTTACTTAAATCTAATATTGCCATACCTAGGTATATTGGCTTATTGTATACCAATTTAGTTTTTCTCATGTGGACGCCGACAAGATTTTCGTCAAATATCACTGTTCGGTCATAGTACGGCTTTGCAGCCAATTTAACAGCCTTTTCTCTATTATCAACCAATCTGAAATCTATCCTATTTTCAATATTCTCCATAGTTTTTCCAAAAACGCTATTGTTCATTAGTTTAAAGAAATCTTTCTCAAAGTCGTTGGCAGCCTTAGTGCGTAGCTGTGTATTTAAATCGATGTAAGTTTTAAGCCATGGACTTTCTTCAAATTTTATGCCTCTGTGTATTTTGGTAATTTTCAGTCCCATACTTTCGTACAGTTTCAAATTCTCGTAATGTAATGTGTACTTTGTTTTATCATTCAAATTCGGTATCAATTTCTCTACTTTATTCACTTTCACAATTTCGGGGGCTAAAGGATAGTCATTATGCAGGTCGTGCAGCGCTGCAGGATATTCCAAGTCAACTTCGAGGATACACTTCATTTCTTTCCAGTTTTCCAGTTCTTTTTCTGTCATCCATTCGAACCCGTGTGTGGGTAGGGGCTTACTCATCGAGTAGCCATAAAGGTTATTCGAATCCAGGTATTTGATAAATTTGGAAGGATCATTAACGTTAAAATTCCCATCCATGTATTTATTATTAGCTTTTGAATATCGGTTTGAAATAGTGCTTACACCACCTCTTATTCCGTGCTTAATCATCAGCAGCATATCGTAATCGCTCAACAATTGGAGTTCAACTTTAGTTAATCTTAACGCAGCATCCCAAGCTAGTCCTGGCGAAGTGTAGTACCACGCAGGATCCAATTTATAGTGGGTCATACATACATCTCTAAAATTTTCAAAGACATCTGCTAGTAAAAGCACATCAGATATATTGTACAAGTCGTGATAGTCTCGAAATGTTTTACAACCAAACTCTTTCCAAACAGTCTCTGCGTGTTTATAGTCTTCATCACTGATATTGGTATCGTTAAGTTTTGAGTAGAAAGCATCCTTTGGCGGTAGTTTAGTTTCATCAAGTCTTTCTGACGAACTAACATAATCGTACGGGTAAACTCCTTTTCTCAACAGCAAATCCAATTGCTTTCCAGAATACTTACTTGCAATATTCTTACACTGATCTTTACTTAGATTCTTTGAAAGTTTCTCAAGACTCGAAGCCATAAATCTAAAGCTATCGATAAACCGCAATTCTCGTTTCACTAGTACTTCTTTACCTGTTTTATTTATAAACTTGTCAACCAGCAATTCCCTAGAGAAACTGATGTACTTTTCTTCGTTACACGGAATACAATTAATTTGTCCACCTGCCAACTTCTTTATAAATAAGTGACTGTCGTATCCTGATAAATTGTGAAAAACTACTGGAAAGAATTTTGGAATTTTGTATTGTAAATTACATTTATCGTGTGCTGCTCTTCGGAATTTGCCAGATAGATGACAGTGGTCTCTGACACGATCGTTACCCAACTCTTTTTCACAAATATGACATGATTTTGCGGCCTTGAATTTTTTCGCGGCAGATTCATCCAATATCATTGGTTTAGAAAACTTGAACTGATTGCATATTTCTTTAATATTTTGCTCTAAAGTGTCAAAGAATATTTGAGCAACATCGTCATCATCATTCTTTGCAGTAAAAGTGACTGGAGCTTGCGAGTAAATGCTATCATCAAAACACTTGATGTAATAACAGAATGAACTAGGTGTATGTTTCTGGTATCGGATAGTGGTTGACCTGCTTGGATCCGGCTGACGTGTATCAATCGGTTTAATTAATGACTCGAAATCTGCGTAAACTATGAATGGTACTCGCATCGATTTTTTGTAGTGATTGAATTCCATAAACGTTCCAGGTTCTGGCAACACTATTTTTTGAGCGTCGTGTTGTGAACAATATTCAGTGTGATTATTAAGAGCATTTTCACTTGTGAAACCGATTAAGCATCGTCTGCAGTAATGCATTGCATGGTGATTTCCTTCTATTGACATCAATCTATTGAAGTTCTTAATCCAGCAGTAATGATTATTATCACCTTCTGATATGAGTAACAAATCTACTACGTTTTGACTACTTAACGTTGAAATCCTTAATGGTATTAATTCTTCTTCTTTGGCCCACGCCTCTAGCTTTTCATATCCAAACCCATGAATTGATACATTGTTATTCTTTTCAAATTTATCAATATCTTTCAAATTAACCGGAAAATCAATACCATTCCAGTTAAGTTCTTCAGCCTGCTTCTTTAATTGTTTATCAATGCGTTGTGGATTTTTTCAACAGGATTTAAGGCTCTTGTAATGCACCATTTGAAACACTGATCGTCTTCATTTTTCATATTTATAATAGCCTTTTTATCAGCTAATTCTTCAGGAAGAGGAATGTAGGAGCTACCTCGTAGTGGCTTGTATTCTACAGTATTTATTTCTAATTTCATCACTCTGCGAAATCTCAAATTACTACCCCGCATCTGAAAATTAGCCATTGACTCTAGCATTTTACGTTTAGTCTTTTCATACACCTCTGCGGTATCTGTGGATGGTAAAATTATTTCAGTTTTTGAAAGAAAAGGGGCGTCAGACGATGTAATTTCCTCAGTCTTCAAATCCACCCTTTCCATTGTACATGTGAGTGTTAGATTAACTTTTGACTGAGGGTTGTTGTTTAATACATTTAACACTTTTGTCTGAACGCTATTGAGAAATGACACTGCATCCACTCCATTTCGACCATCAATGGTATATTGCTTAGTGAATCCCTTTAAAGCTGATTTTGTTTCTTTGATTTCATACGTATCCGCCTTAGACTTGTTGAATATGTTCTCAACTTTAGACTTTAGTGTCTTATACGATTCTCTTACTTTGCTTTTAATGTTGCTTGGTACATCGCTTACCAGCCAATCCCAATATGATTTGATAGTTGCCATTACTCCAGTCTTAATTGGTGCAAGAATCTCAGTTTTTATATCAGGCACCGGTGTGTCGAGCAAATTGCCATAATGTCTCTTGGGTGATGGTTTATATTTAGTTGGAACTAAAATCGGTTGTTGAATATCTGGTACAGGAGAATTGAGCAAATCTACAACACCACCGATTGTTTGTGATGTCGATGACAACGCATCAATAAGCTCTGCCTTGCGAAGAGAATAGTATCTTTTTATACCTCGTTGCTTCGCGACAAGTCGCAATTGTTTCACCGTTTGAGTTTCCATTTTATATATGTAAGAAAAAATATTTAAATAAAATTCATATATTTTTAATTTTTATTATATTTTCATTTTCTTTTCTATATTTATGTTTTTGCTATTCACGGAATGAGTACCACTCCACTACTGAAGCTCAACTTTCCAGCTGTTTAACGTGTAGGCTGCAGCAGAGTCTACTCGTGTATACTCTGCTGTCTTATAAAAAGATTATAGCTGCTGATGTGTAACTCAGTGTACCACGTACATTAGCTTAAGACACAGCGAAGATGGCTATGAATTTGATATTTGGGTAACAGTAAATATATTGATTGCTTCATAAAGTAACTACATTTATGAATTTTGGAAAGTATACTGTAGAAATATACACGTATAGGCTTTTCACTTTCGGTTTCCACAGAGTTACAACATCTGAGCATCGGCATCGAGTAGCTGTGTCTTTTTACTAGAGCTTTTTACAGCGCTCAGTATATATAAACATCCAGCTGTTATTTTAAGCTAAGTATCTGAGAGTATACTCTGCTGTCTCGGGTATAGGCTTTTACATACATGTATAGTTTTAATATATATATATATATATATATATATATATATATATATATATATATATATATATATATATATATATATATATATATGGTCATATAATAACGATTGTATAGGCTACGTTATAGAAGTAGTTTTTGCTAGATGTGTTGAAAACTTAGCACTCTACGCCACAATTAATGATTTAGGAATATAGTCGGTGGTGGATACCGTGGGCAAGGTGCTATGCAACCCGAAATCTCTGTGAATTTCTTTACAATTAAGAAAAATTCTAGCAAAAAGGAATTAAAAGTTAATATTACCTCTGGCCTGTGTCCGAATCCAATGATAAGGGGGAGGGAGGTCAAATGAGACATTATAAAAACTAATCGGCAATACATTATGATTAAAAATATGGTCGAAACATTCCTTTGTCTCTGGCCACCCCTAAACAAATTCTGGATCTGCCTCTGAATATAGTATAACTAATTTAATTAGGCCTATATTAGGACTTATTTGTTCTACATTAGTTAAAACTAGTTTAGGCCTATGTTAGATGTGTTGAGATTAGTTTGGGCCTATTTGTAACTAGTTTATGGTGACCACTAAATTAGACCTACTTTATGAAAAAGATGGGATAAGGATTTTAGTTAATAGTAGCCACGCTAACTAGTACTAGTTATGATATACTGTTTACAAGTAGGCCTAGTTTGTACTGTGATTGATTAGTGCTAGAAGTGATCTAGGACTAGGCCATGCTACATACGTTGGATCTAGGCTACCTATTTAACAATAGATGTGTTATGACTAGTGAATCATTTAATACTAGATGTGTTATGACTAGTGAATCATTTAATACTAGATGTGTTATGACTAGTGAATCATTTAATACTAGATGTCTTATGACTAGTGAATCATTTAATGCTAAAAGTGTAATGACTAGTGAATCATTTAATACTGGTGAGGTTATGACTTGTGAATCACTCCCTCTCGGTAAATGATCGATCCCGTTCTTCTTTCTATTCATTATGATATTTATTAATTGTCTTTTTATGTCAACCCAATCTATTTAGCACTTCTTCGTTCGCAATTTCGTCAGTCCATTTGATCTTTTGCATTTTGCTGAATAGTCATATTTCGAATGATTCCACTTTCACGATATTCTCCTTTCTTAACGTCCATGTTTCACATACGTACCGTAGGCCTAACATAGTTCATCGTTACAATCATAACCTTCGTCTATTTCTTCACAATTTTTTGCATCACTTAAAATATTATCCGAATAAGCAATAATGTCATACTGAGTAATACAGTGTAAACACCATTGCACATTTAACGTAGCAACAATGGTTACACATTCGCACTGGTCTTATGCTTATATAATCAATATCTCAGGATTGATGAAATATGTAGTAGGCCTATGTAGCAGCCAGCTAATGTTAAAAGCGTCAGGTAGGTAACGATAAATAGTCTTTTTAAAATTATGCGGCTTCAATAATTATGAAATTTGTTAATATTTTAATTTTAGATACAGTCCTATGAACCGATGCTGACAACTCTATGATGAGCACGTCGAGCAATGACGACGATGAGGAGATGTCTCTGATGAGATGTTGGCCTATAGAGGAAGGAAAAGTGGAGTTATCCATATCTCTGTTGGAGCGAGGACTTCCAGGTGATCAAAATGTAACAAGTGAGGGTTGTACAGGTTATGTGGGCTGTGGTAGATTTGATGTCGTGAAGACAGTGATAGAATCTGGAGCTGATGTTAATGCTAGAGATACGGAGAACAGAAAGATAGCGCTGATGTATGCTGCTGAGAGAGGTAATTGTGACATCATGAGGACACAGATAGAATCTGCTGGGGCTGATGTTAATTCTAGAGATATATTCGGAATTACAGCGCTGATGTATGCTGCTGGGAGTGATAGTATTGATGTTACGAAGATACTGATAGAATCTGGAGCTGATATTAATGCTAGAGATACGGAGAACAGAAAGACAGCGCTGATGTATGCTGCTGAGACAGCTAACAATGACGTCATGAGGACACTGATAGAATCTGAAGCTGATGTTAATGCTAGAGATATATACGAAATAACAGCGCTGATGTATGCTGCTGAGAGAGGTAACAATAATGTCATGAGGACACTGATAGAATATGGAGCTGATGTTAATGCTAGAGATACGTACGGAATGACAGCGCTGATGTATGCTGCTAGGAGTGGTAGTAATGATGTCATGATGACACTGATAGAATCTGGAGCTGATGTTAATGCTAGAGATATATACGAAATGACAGCGCTGA
The DNA here is from genome assembly GCA_905160935.1 of Enchytraeus crypticus. Classification (NCBI taxonomy): domain Eukaryota; kingdom Metazoa; phylum Annelida; class Clitellata; order Enchytraeida; family Enchytraeidae; genus Enchytraeus; species Enchytraeus crypticus. The sequence goes on along the minus strand of CAJHZI010000863.1, from coordinate 54,198 downwards.
TGCATGCTGCTGAGAGAGGTAACAATGATGTCATGAGGACACTGATAGAATCTGAAGCTGATGTTAATGCCAGAGATACGTACGGAATGACAGCGCTGATGTATGCTGCTAGGAGTGGCAGTAATGATGCCATGATGACACTGATAGAATCTGGAGCTTATGTTAATGCTAGAGATATATACGAAATGACAGCGCTGATGTATGCTGCTGAGAGAGGTAACAATGATGTCATGAGGACACTGATAGAATCTGAATCTGATGTTAATGCTAGAGATACGTACGGAATGACAGCGCTGATGTATGCTGCTAGGAGTGGTAGTAATGACGTCATGAGGACACTGATAGAATATGGAGCTGATGTTAATGCTAGAGATACGGAGAACAGAAAGACAGCGCTGATGTATTCTGCTGAGAGAGGTAAAAACGATGTCATGAGGACACTGATAGAATATGGAGCTGATGTTAATGCTAGAGATACGGAGAACAGAAAGACAGCGCTGATGTATGCTGCTGAGAGAGCTAACAATGACGTCATGAGGACACTGATAGAATCTGAAGCTGATGTTAATGCTAGAGATACGTACCGAATGACAGCGCTGATGTATGCTGCTAGCAGTGGTAGTAATGATGTCCTGATGACACTGATAGAATCTGGAGCTTATGTTAATGCTAGAGATATATACGAAATGACAGCGCTTATGCATGCTGCTGAGAGAGGTAACAATGATGTCATGAGGACACTGATAGAATCTGAAGCTGATGTTTATGCCAGAGATACGTACGGAATGACAGCGAGGATGTATGCTGCTAGGAGTGGTAGTAATGATGTCATGATGACACTGATAGAATCTGGAGCTTATGCTAATGCTAGAGATATATACGAAATGACAGCGCTGATGTATGCTGCTGGGAGTGATAGTATTGATGTTACGAAGATACTGATAGAATCTGGAGCTGATGTTAATGCTAGAGATACGGAGAACAGAAAGACAGCGCTGATGTATGCTGCTGAGACAGCTAACAATGACGTCATGAGGACACTGATAGAATCTGAAGCTGATGTTAATGCTAGAGATATATACGAAATAACAGCGCTGATGTATGCTGCTGAGAGAGGTAACAATAATGTCATGAGGACACTGATAGAATATGGAGCTTATGTTAATGCTAGAGATACGTACGGAATGACAGCGCTGATGTATGCTGCTAGGAGTGGTAGTAATGATGTCATGATGACACTGATAGAATCTGGAGCTTATGTTAATGCTAGAGATATATACGAAATGACAGCGCTGATGCATGCTGCTGAGAGAGGTAACAATGATGTCATGAGGACACTGATAGAATCAGGAGCTGATGTTAATGCTAGAGATACAGAATCTGGAGAGACAGCGCTAATGAAGGCTGTTGAGAGTGGTAATATTGATATCGTGAGGATGCTGTTAGACGCTGGAGCTGATGCTAATGCTAGAAAGAATTTGATCAATGATACGGCTCTTGTCATAGCTGCAAGAAACTTCAAAATTGAAATATTCCGACTGTTACTTGAACACTCTGCAACAGATGAAGAGCAAAGCAGATCATCAAGAACCATAATTATGCTTTTCAATGAACTTTCACAGCTTAACATCGGCGATAATACTGTTAAACGTAAAACATGCAAGATCAAGCCTGAATTAGAGTGCTCTATTCCTATAAACGAATTCTCTTTAGAAAAATTAGGAGAATCTGTTAAAATTGAAATCTCTGAAATCATATCATATGACTTATCCGCTAACGAATGGTTAGACAGTAATTGTTACTATCTTACTGGATGTAGGCCTACTACTGGAAAGTTTCAAGATGAAGTACTAAATTTTGTCTTAAAAATAAGTTGCAGCACGCAAGAGGATAATCTCTCTTTCAACGATTATGATATTGACCTTACAAAACATAAAATATTTGATAGAAGTAAGGTTAAAATTCTGTATAAAATTCCTAAAGGTTCAGTGTATAACTCAACTCAAGTGCGATTAAGGGAACACTATAGAAAAGAGCAAATAAAGAATCTTAGCAAGCCGTTCTTGTTGTATTCTGATAAAGATCGATGTCTACGATATTTTACTATGACAGCTGTGTGGATCATTGAAAATCAAGTTGATGTTGAGCAAGAATGCAGTACTGATAATCTAGTAGATTCTTCGTTTGACAGGTCTGATGAAACATCATCTTTTGCAATATCGGATAGCCAAGGAAAAAAAGCTGTGGTTAAAATTAAAATAGATCATTCCAGATTTTGGAAAAAGATTCAAATTGAATTCAGCAAACCTTCCGATAGTAAAGAGACAATGTGTATGTATGCCTTAATGCTACCGCTAGAATGTTTCATACCTGCCTACGAAGTAGGTCTATCGAATATTTGTAGAGCAACAGAGTATTTTCTTGGAAACCTTTTCATATACCATGGCTTTACAGATATTTTGTGTAGATATTTTGAAGATATGCATGATACCAATCTTTCTCTAAGCATGATAATTATAAAGTCTCAAATGAATTATGAAAATTCTATATCTCCACTCCTTGAACTTCTTATACGAAGCGGATTCAATTTAAACAACCCTTCAAATGAGTCTATTTTGGAAACATTGTTAGATTGGAGCAAAGGTTCTGAAAATGATGATGAGATTTGGAATTTTTTGATGAATGATTTCAGAACTCACTTGTGTCTGACAAATCAACAACTTATTAGCTTATATTTCAAACTGATAGGCATGGAATCATCTAGATATAATTGGTCATCTGGGTATGATTTGCCATCGAAGGCATCGGATATATTGAAGCAGCACGTGCAGTTTTCGACTATTCAAAATCTGGATAGGAATATATTCGATTATCAGTACCATTGCTCTAAATGTACAGCAAAATTAAAGGAATTTAACGTGTCATTACCCAAATCATGCAAAGTTTGCATACTACTGGAATCAAATGATAGAGACTGTTGTCCAAATACATCAGAGATTGAAAACATTACACTGCAAGAGTACGATGATGATGAATGTTCAGCGATTTGCAGAATTTCCTATTTAATTCGATTTTTAGCTAAACTTCATGAGAATATTTCATCATGCAATCATGTCGTATGCTACGAAGATATTATGGATAATGCTACGGATTTGTTAAAATGCATTAGGACGAATTACAAGAGCTTTGCTGTTGACACACTTGGTAGAAATATTTTGCATATTTTTGTCGCTTTAAATGACAGTGACTACCAAAGAGAATCAAGATTCTCTAATTTAGGACTGGATAGAGTTTCAAGTTATTTCACGACGCTTCCTAAGTCATTTTACCGCTCTCTTATCGAACAAGTTGACAATTTTGGACTAACCCCGCTCCATTACATCGCAAGGTATGGCACTAAAGAAAGTTTTGAAAGGTTTCTGGAACAAAACGCAGATAGTATCCAGATAGAGGTTATGATTATTAAAGACAGATTTGGGCGCACTGTACTGCATCATGCAGCTTTAAATCGTGCAGAAGTGTTGGATATGCATCATACAGGTAGGCCAATATATGATACATTATTAAAGCACGACAAAGGATCCAGAGAGAGGGGATGCTTAAATGAGGCCGACTCTGATCATCTAAGTTTGAATGATGGCATGGAAGTGGAAAATGTATTCTGTAAAACTCATTTCGAACTGCGACAGGAGACCCTTATCTTAGAAGAAAAAATGAAAACGAACGATGAAGCGTCTGTCAAAGTTGCTAATGATGTAAAGAATAAGTTACTCTCTGTTCTCCTCAACTACCCCTCTCAACCTGGCTACCCATTTTCATTCGAGTTACTTTCTATAAAGCCATCAATTTTGTCTGAAACTATAGCTATGATAAATGCTCTCAGTTACGCCAACGAAGAATTTAAACTACTTTTCACCGAAAGTAACGACATCTCTTTTGAGATAACTAATGAGATTCTAGCGTTTATGAAGAGGCTCGTTTCATTTTCAAATTCATCGAAACCTATTTTTAAAGGCAATGCTTACTTAGTAGGTAGTGGATATGAAAATACAAAGATAGGGTTTTGTAACGAATATGACTTTAATATAGAATTAGAGGAGTTTTCACAAATGTGTGAAATGCTAGTGACACCAGAATGTCCTCCTGGATTTGCTCATGTGAGATTAAAACAGTCGACACCCGCAGACGACATCGAAGAAGTTAACAGGTACTGTGATCAGCACAGGTTGATCTGAACTTCGGAATTGAAATACACGTTTGAGAAGCACTTGAAGGAAGTGCTAAAGAATAAGGATTTTTGGAAAGACGAACATTACTTTGAAATGAGCTTTCACTGTAAGGATTTCTGTTATGTCTGTCAACCTCAGAAGCTCCAATTTACGATAAAACTGAGCGTTGTAGGAAAAGTTTATCCTGATATATCTGTCTACATTGCTCCTGTTCTTCATTTTAACGTTAGAAGATCATCTCTACCCATTGAGCAAATCTCAGGAACGTCTCGCAGCGAGCCTTTTGTCCTAGTGTTTGATCGGCCGAACAAAACGCATCCGTGGCTTCCTGAAAGATCTGCATATGCGCGTATCTCACACGCTATAGCTGACAGAGAGATCATTCGCGAGTGTCCTGAGACAATAAAATTAGCCTTCAAGATCTGCAAATACTTAAGTGAAAAGGCTCTTATACACGAACTTTACAGCGTCTCGTCTCATGGTCTGAAGACGATGCTGATGTTTTGCTTGGCTGCTAAAATAAGAAATAAGAGAAAGCAAATCTGGACTAAATCAGTTAGGCCAGTAGCTATGACAGACCCGCAAGTAACTCAGTGGTTGAGCAGCATGATAAACTGTCTTCTGTGTTTTCACAAACTTGACTATTTGCCTTCTTTCTTTATGCCTTCCTTCTGTTTACCACTTTGTATTAAACCACAAAATGATCATTTTAGAAAAAATTCCATTAACCTTGAACAAGTATGTCCTTCAGATAAAGTTATGCTAGATATCATATTTGAAAGGCATATCATGAATGGACCAATAAACATTCACATTAAAGATGTGTCTGTAGGAAAGAAGGCTGTACAGAAAGGTCATCCGAGTGCTGAAGAATACAAACCGACGATTTTATTTCTTAAAGCTGGTCGTCAATATAGTAACAGTCTACTCTATCCTGTATTTGAAGTAACCCATTGCGGCTACAGATGGCACAGGTTGACAGATCTTGAGAATTGTCTCATCGAAAACTTCGACACTGACAAGTTCTACTCGTATATGAATGGAGAGCCAGCGATGAACTGGTTCACCACTTGGTCCAGTGGCGAACATGAGGTGAAGGAGAGCGATGTGACTCAGTCTACATGTACATCTTACGACCTCACAGCCAGAGATTTAACAGTCGAAGATTATCAAATGTTGAAGGTAATCAATGTATAATTGTTAAAATATAGTGAAGCTTAAGATATATTACCTATATATTATATATATACAGTATATACAGTATATATATTTATATATATATATATATATATAAGTAGATATATGGTACCTTCAGTACACAAACTCTAAAACTCCTAATTTTCGCTCACCACGCTCGCTCAAATTAGGAGTTTTAGAGTTTCTCCCCTGAAGGTACCATATATCTACTAAAGGCTCAATTTTTAGAGCCTAAGTGCCCCTTATTTTTTCTCGCGAGCAAATATCTTGAAAAAATTAATTTTTAAATCGACCCAAATATTATAGGACTACTTTATGTTGCTCATTAATATTTCAGTGAATGTAATTTTGAGTACTAGATTTTTTCATTCATATAATTTTGTGTACTATAAATGGTACTAACAATTGAAGAGCTCCATAAACTAAAACCATTTTCTAATTTACAGTTAGATCGTAATCAAGTGGAAATAATTTTAGCCCGTAAATTAACGGACAAAGAATGGAAATCATATACTAAAGACTATCGCAAAATATTTACTCCCATAGCTAAACAAGCAGCTAAATTGTCAAATAAGAAAGGTTATTTGAGAATTATTAATCCTGACCCTGATCATGAACTTAAAAGGAAATATAAAAATGTTGCTATACAAGCTGCTAAAGTATCTAGTAGAAAATTTAAAACTGATGAAGAACCTGATAATAAGTATCATTTCTTAAAACCTCTGTTTAAAACTGAAGATTCCGATGATGAATTTTCTATACGCAAAGTATATGAATACTACAATGAAATGTACAGAACAACACTAACCCATTGGAAAGTGTCTGGTACAGCTAATTTATTCAATATACAAAAAATAATAATTGAATTAGTTGCAAAGATGACAGAGTATTTACCCCAAAACATAAGAATTCAAGTTAGTATTCAAACACCTTCAGGCAAGGAACCCCATACGTGCTTACTATCAAAAGATAAAGTAGCCAATAATCTTACAGAATGGACCAATTACTTTATAGATTACTATGATATGAATATTGAAGAATTAACTTTTAAATTAACTGCAATTGAACTACCTCAAGGAACTGGAAGACCGAATGTTATATCTAATCTCGACGATAAACATTGTATAGTTCAAATCAAGAACACTGACACAATATGCTTAGTAAGAGCAATATTAGTTGGTTTAACTTATAATCTAGATAAACTACAGGAAGTTTTTAAAGATAAGTTAACTGTTGAGGAAATAAGAAATATAAATTTCCGGAGACAAGGTATCCATACCAAAATCAATGAAGGTATATTTTCAGACAATGAAGTAAAATATTTACGTCAAGGAGGTGAAAAGAAGTTACAAACAGTATTAGCTCAAGCTTTTCATAGAATATATTCTATCCCTATTAAGGAAACAGGAAATGATTTCAGTGATATAAAGTTAATAGAAGAAAAACTGGATATAGAAGTGCAAATATACAGTATGGACACTAGACAGATATACGCAGGTTTACCCAAGCAAATTAAAATTTATTTAATTTTAAATAATAATCACTACAGTGTAATATCTAAACTTCCAGCGTTTCTAGGAACAAATGCTAGAAAATGGGAAGCAGCTGAAAAACTGAAATGTGAGGCGTGTAAAAATCCTACTCAATGTAATAAAGAAAATAAAATTAAATGCCAAGCATGTGGAAAGGTATTTTATAGTCAATCATGTTACGATAATCATATCAAAAATAAAAAATGCATTGAGCATTCATACGTATGTCAAAATTGCTATAAGTTTTTCAAAGTAAAAGATAGAAAACCTGAGGATCATAAATGTGGAGAAAAGTTCTGTTCAAACTGTAAAAAGTGGTATATTGGGGAACATAAATGTTTTATGCAAAGAAAGAAATTAAGGGAACCTAGCGAAAAGTACATATTCTATGATTTCGAAACTACTTTAGATAGTAATGGAAAACATATAGTAAATTACTGTATAGCTCAGTATTTTAACGGAGATGAGTATATATTTCATAACGCCAATGATTTTTGTACATGGGTATTTACTAAAAAGCATAAAGATTATACTGTTATAGCTCACTATGGAAAAGGTTACGATTTTCAATTTGTACAAGAATGGCTCATATCTCATACACAAGTTGCAAAACCAAATGTAATATATAACGGACAAAAAATACTGCAACTTGAGGTGAAAAGAGGTTATAACATAAGATTTATAGATAGCTTATCTTTTACAATGCAACCTTTGAGAGATTTTCCTGAAACCTTTGGATTAGTAGAATTGGCTAAAGGGTACTTTCCACATGAATTTAATAAAGAAGAAAATCAAAACTACACTGGAAAATACCCTGATAAGAAATACTATGGTTATGAACAAATGGTTAAGAAAGATAAAGAGGTGTTTGATAAATGGTATGAAAAAGATCAGACCTTTGACTTTAAGAAAGAAATGTATAAATACTGTAAATCTGATGTAGATATACTAAGAAGGGGATGCTTAACGTTACGAGAACAATTTTTACAGCAATCCCAAATAGATCCATTTCAGTATATTACAATAGCTTCTGTTTGTCAAGCTATTTATAGAAATGAATTCTTACCCAAAGATACTATTGGTGTTATAAATGAGCTTGAAACTGATAATTACTCTATAAAATCTATAAAATGGCTAAAGCATAAATCTTTAAAGCAGAATATAAATATTAAACATGCTTGTAATGGAGGGGAACATTGCATTGTAGTAAATAACGCTCAGAAACTAAAAGTAGATGGCTTTTGTGCAGAGACTAATACAATATATCAGTTTCACGGATGCTACTTTCACGGATGTCCTAACTGTTACAATGAATTAACAATGAATAAAGTATCAGGTGAATATATGTATAAATTATATGAAAAAACTTGCAGAATTGATAAAGCAATACGAGAAGCTGGATATAATTTAGAAACTATTTGGGAACATGAATTTGATAATAAAGCTGAAATGAAAGACATATCTTTAAGCGAGTATGACTTGATTGAGCCTCCAAACATAAGAGATAGTTTCTTTGGAGGTAGATGTGAACCGATAAAGCTACTTCATGATTGTAAAGCTAACAATCAAAGAGGAAGATATATAGATGTAGTAAGTTTGTATCCTACAGTCATGTATTATGATAAATATCCTACTGGGCATCCTACTAGAATAATTAAACCTCAAAAATATGATTACAATTAGTTTGGTTTTATATATTGTAAAGTTATACCTCCACGAAATTTATATCAACCTGTACTACCTTACAAGCAGAAAACTAAACAAGCTCATAAACTATTATTTGGGTTATGTAGAACATGCATGAATAGAATAGATTTAAAATGCATTCATCAAAAACCTGTAAAATGTAAACCAGATTGTAACGTTAAAGGGTGTAAAGAATGTATATCTGTTAGAAAATTTATGAAGCAAAACTGTAGTGAATGTTACAATATTAGGAATGGAGAATGCTTTCATACAGATGATGAAAGAGCAATTACAGGGATTTGGTGTACGAATGAAATTGAAAAAGCTCTAGAAAAAGGCTACAAGATTGAATACATTTATGAGGTACAACATTTTGAGAGCACTAGTAATGATTTATTCAAAGGGTATATAAAAAAGTTCTTGAAAATTAAACTAGAAAGCAGTAAATTTGATTGTTCTGAAGAAGAGTATAGACAAAAAGCCAGGGAACTGGGTATTGAATTAGGTAAGTTAGAATATAATCCAGGCTTAAGATTTATAGCTAAAATATGTTTAAATTCATTATGGGGTAAATTTGGACAAGTACCTAAACATAGACAAAATAAATATATAGATAACGAGGTAGAATTCTATCAAACTGTACTGAATGATAAAATAGAAAGCTTGTCTCTATCATTCTTAAATGATTCCATAGTTTATGCATCCTATGAAACTAAAGATCAATTCGTAAAAACAAGTTATAATACTAATATTTACATCGCATGTTTTACTTCAGCTTGGGCTAGATTAAGATTATATGATATGATTGATAGATTGGGCAAAAGTGTATGTTACATGGATACAGATAGTGTTGTTTATATTGAAGATGAAACTAATAAGTACATATTTGAGAAGTACATAGGAGATTCCTTAGAAGAATGGACAGATGAATTGAAAGGCAAGTACATTGAATTTTGGGCTTGTGCTCAATCAAAAGATTACGGATACATATTAGATGATGGAAAATACAAAGGAAAAGTTAAAGGATTCAGAGTAACATCTGAAACTGAGAATAAGATGAATCATCAAGCTAGAGTAGATCTTATTAAAGGTAGTATTTCTAATGTGGATATTAAATATACTCAATTTACTATTAAAAATAGTCAGATATTTACAAAAGATTTATTAAAGCAATGGGGATTTCAATTTGATAAAAGACGTATAGTAAGAGTGAGCGATAATGAAATATATACATTACCATATGGATATTGAAATTTTATTTTAATTATTTAATTACCTAATAAATGAGTGATCGTCTAACAGGTGATTTAATTAGAAGAGTGAAAAAGTATGATACAGAAGAGGAAAGACAGCAAGCAAAATTAAGAGCTTATAAGAAATATGCAGCTAAAAAATACTACTGTGAAATTTGCGATAAAACCATGACACTGTATAATTACTCAGACCATATTAAAACCGATATTCATTTGAAAAATTTTCTTTCATATATAGAATCCTCTAATAAATAAGAGGCACATAAAATGGACACCCGAGAGGAAGATATTTTAAGTTATTTAAGAATGATATCAGAAGAAGAAAGGTTAGGGTTTGGGTATTCTTCTTCTATATCTATAATCAAGACTCATCTTAATGAGAAGCTTAAACAAGTGCGTAGCTCAAAAGAAGTAATAACTTTAGAAGATATAGCTCTGAGTAAATTATTATTAATGAAAATTTATGGGGAAATATCAGTCGACGACAATAAAAAATTAGAACACATGTTGAAATATGGAATTAATACCGATAAACTTACATTTGATACTTTCAATTTAATATATAGGATATATGGTCAAAATTTTCAATACCCAGTTTGGTACTGGAACAGTCATTGTAAAGGATGTACAAGATGTTTAGGAGACGTCATAGGATACACTCGGGAAGAGAGAGGTTGGTGTATACATTGCAACTGCAAAGAATTTATTGCTTTTAGGAGAGGAACCGTAGCAGCAAATGAGTAGCAAATTCTTTTGCAAGTAGTAAATGAATACATCCAATGTTACAGTTAAATCTTATCTACCTTCAGAAAAGGAGAGGGTAAGATCTAAATTGCAACAAGTTAAAGATAAACATAGATCTTTTACTCAGACTAATAAGCAAGGAATTCCTAAAGATTTTAATGAATTGAAATTAATAAAGTATAGGGAACATGCTATAACATTTTTAAAGGAATACATGAATATAGATAAGAAAACTACTAAATCAGAATATTGTAAATCCAATCACATAAGTCATAATTCCCTAAATAATGCATTAAAACTCATGGGCCATGCAACTACTAGAAAAGCGCCTAAAGCTAAACCAATTAAGACCAAATCAAAGCAATCTAGACCTATAATAAAAGCTGGAAAAATTCTTAATGATGAAGAAATTAATGAAATAATTGAGAATAGTCTAGCCAATTTATCATTAGTAAATGGATCTGATACCTAGAGACGAAAAGCTTAAATGGAGTAATGAACTGAAGCCAATTCTTTCAGAAATGAATAAATTATCTGATGCAGATAAAATACAAGGATTTAGAAATGAAGTTATTGATAAATATGTTGTATATAAAGCTCTAAACTATACTATGCAGCAATTGACTCTAGTGGATTGTGATAGAGAAATATTAGAAAAAGAAGTAGAAGAGTTAAAGTATAAACTTGAAAACTTAGGGAATTATGATGAAAATAGATTAATGGAATTTAGAAATAAAACTGTAATTGTTCCTTCTACTGATTGTGAAATAAATGATAGAGCTAAAAGAATATTTATGCGAAATGAAGCTAGAATAAAGAAATTGAATGAGAATATAAGTAAACAGTTAGCTAATAAATGAGCAGTGAAATAACGAAACTTGAGCGAAATATAGCATTATTGATAAAACAGAACAACCGTCAGAGATGGATATGTATCCTATTATTAATATCGAATATCATTACACTAGTTAGTTGGTTTTTCTTCAACAAAATTGGTTCAACAGTGAATCTGAAACATAATAAAGCCCTAAATCTATAAACATTAAATTTTTCTGCAATAATAACTCTAATTCTTCATTATTTCTATTTGGATCTAAATCCCTCACAAATTTTGAAATAAAGCGTCTAATTTTCATTAGAGGTGTACCATCTTCAGGTGTTGTAATTAATTTAGAGCGAACTAGATATAGTTTCAAATCCGTAAATATTTTTTTCGGTAGTTCTTCAATTATTGTTATAATTAAACACAATAAATCAGTGATATACACAGAAAGAATTCCTTCCACGTCAGAATGGATTTCTTCAGTATTATATAATTTATTATATTTAGAAGTAATATTCTGTAAATAAGTATATTTTTTATTAAATTCTTCAACATATTTAATAGGAAATTCTTCAGAATATTTCATTACCATACTGTCCACAAGAAGACAAATGAACATTAGTTTCTTAGTATTAACATTATCACTCTTATTTAGAAGATATTTTTTCTTTGAATCTGTATCATTTTTCAACAGACTAAAATATTTTTCACAATATCCCTTACTAATACCATCTGTATCTGCTTCAGGATCTTTAACGTTAATTATACGATTATTATTCATGTTTAAACTACCAGTCATTGAATCTCCATTTTTACTTAGCTTTGAATTTAAAACAGGTTGCACAGTATCTTCTATATGTAGAGTGGCTAGTTGCACTGCAGCTAGAGTAGTTTCTTTTTTAATCTTGCTTTGCAAGTTGACAACTTCGTTGGCAATATCGGTAACAAACCCTTTTGTAGCTACATCGTTATCATTAATTGGTAATTTTACATTTGTTATTCTATTATCATTTAAACTGATATCTTCAGTAATATTTCGATCAAGTTTTGTATCTAAAGCAGCCTGAAAGGCTACCTGGACTTTGTCCAGAATTCTAGATAAGGTTTTAATACTAGAATCATTTACCTTTTGTTTACCTATAGAACCAGATTTTAAAATAGAGTTGTTGTTCATTTACTATATTTTAAAACCAGTAAATCAGAACAAAGTTCTGCGACAACAAAGTTGGAGATGACTCAATACATTAATCACGGAGTTAAACTTACACCTGGGCAGGCAACTAAAATTAAGCATGCTTATGATAATGGATGTGAAGTGGTAATAAGGTTACCTAAAGATCACTTAACGGGAGATATTATTCTTCCTTTATCGGCAACTCAATTAAATAAAATTAAAAAAGCTAAGGGTGGAGTGGAATTGAAACTTAGCAAATCTCAACTTAAGCATATGGAAAAAACTGGAGGTTTCTTACCACTACTTGCTGCAATTCCAGCAGTTCTAGGTGCTTTAGGTGCAGCAGGTGGGTTAGCTGGGGGTATAGCCAGTGCAGTAAATTCTAGTAAACAAGTATCTGAAACGGCGCGACATAATCGAGAAATGGAGAAAATAGAAAAAGATAAAATAGGGGTTAATCCACCAAGACATTCACAATTCAGTCATTTGCAGAATATTCATTCTATCTGATTATATAGGCCTCTCTGTAGCTTCCAGCTTCATATCTAAACTGGCTATTCCGCGAACTTCGTTAAAGAATTAGTTTAGTTTAGTCCATTTTTGGTCCAAGATCAATAAGTGGAGATTTATTATTGCAAGCCTTAAATAATTATGGTTTAGGAGGTAATACAAGAGGCCTTAGAGGTGCTGTCTGGGGTAACGGTTTATACTTAGAACGAGAAGGATCAGGAATTTTACTTAAAAAAACAAAACCCTGCAATTGTTAACTTTTTCTAAATTTCTTCGCAGATTTCCTTTACCACTAAAACCTTTAAGTAATTTTGACATTCTAGATAAATGTAAATCAATTAAAAATTTTAGCGGAGTATTTATGAGAGATGAGTTAAAAGGAAAGATTAGCAATGACGAAAGCTTAATATGCAATATGGATGATACCAAGGGTCAAGGAACACATTGGGTTAGTCTTTATAGTAAGGATAAAAATTGTTATTACTTTGATAGTTTCGGATTTGAACCACCATTAGAAATTAAGAATTATTGCTCAGAAAAGGATGGGTATTTTAGTACGTATAAAATTCAAGCTAGAGATGAAGTTATATGTGGTCATTACTCTATATATGTTATTAATGAACTTAACAAGAGGCAAAGTTTTCATGATATATTGCATGAATTATTTCCAAATAAATAAATCACTAATGTCTCTAAAAACAGACTTTTCACAAATACTAATACCTCTATATGGTAATAAAAAACACAGTAAGCATGCTGATATTTTTCCTAAAAATGTATTTATGATAATAGCCGGTAGTACGGGGTGTGGAAAAACTAACCTGATGCTTAATTTCTTACTAAATAAAGTTCTGAAATATGATGACGTGATGATATACACCACAACCCCTTTTCAAGATGCTTACAGATATCTCCAGGACAGTAATGAGGAATTTAAGAAGCGCAATGGCATAACAAATGACATTATTACTTTGTACAATTCTAATGAGTCGAGTATTGTAAGCCCTGAAGAACTTGATAAAGATAAAACCCATATTGTAGTTTTCGATGATGTTATGAATGAGGATCAAAAAGTTATGACAGATTACTTTTGCAGAGGTAGACACAACAATGTAAATGCATTTTATTTATGCCAAAGCTTACATCAGTTAAAAAAGCATGGAATACGACAAAATGCTAATATATTTATTTTATTTCATCAAGATAAAAAGACATTGAAATATTTCTATGATACACATATTTCTGGGGATATGGCTTTAGAAGAGTTTGAAAAACTTTGTGATAAAGCATGGTCTAAAAACCACGGGTATATTGTTATCAATCTTTGGGAACCTCCTGAATTTGGTCGATATCTCTTAAATTATGATACTTTATATTTACCGACTAAATATAAAAATACCTAGAAATACATAGAAATACATAGAAGTACATAGAAATACATAGAAATATAAAATACATAGAAATAAGATGATGAGCAGAGGTCAGATCTTTTATATCTTTTAAATAAAGATATAAAATATGCTTCATCTTCGATACAGAACTGTGTTCTGCTTCATCTTTGATGAAGGAAGATCTTTACTGATTTTAAATCAGTAAATCAGAACAAAGTTCTGCGACAACAAAGTTGGAGATGCTGACCTAAGGTCAGATCTTTACTGATTTTAAATCAGTAAATATGATGGTTAAATTTGATCCTACAACGTACAGTAAGGTTAAAAATGAGGTTAAGGAAATGTTCCGAGATGAAAAAGTTGGTAAGCAACAAACATACGAGAGTCAGTCAGAATTATTCAAACCAATCATAAATACTACTAAAGAAGCTATGCAAACAATTTCTGATGAGAAACAAAATTTAAATAAAATTTTAGCAATTCGAGATAACGCTGGACAAAGTCCAGGTAACCTTCCAGGTTACGATCAAAGACTTGCTTTAAGAGATGTGATACAAGAAATGTCAGGTCTTACTGATGTATTTAGTGAACCAAAGGAATCTACTCCAATTACTCCAAGAGTTAACTTAAATAAAGATTTTAATGAAACAGATATAGAAAATTTAGAAGACTTAAGCTTTCCACTTCCAGGTGAGGTGTTTCATAACATTGATGAAATTCCTGAAATTCTAAAAGAAGTTACAACCAAAATAAAAAGTCTAGCACAAGAATTTCGAGATGATCGATTATCTAAGAAGTCTGATAGAGAGAAAGAGATATATAATTCACAAAGGATTACTTTAGATAAATATAAGAAAAGGTTAAAGTATATTCAGGAAAGTAAAGAGGTAGTTGGTGAGGGAAAAAAGAAAAAGAAACTTGTTAAGAAGAAATGTGGAAGAGGGAGACCTAAAACAAACTACGCTCTAGTATATAGTGATGCAAATGATTTACTTGAAAAATTAGAAGAATATATTGCATCATATCATGCAGGTAATAATGGAGTTTATAATACCATTATTACTATTCTAGATGAGTTATTGAACAATACAATTATCTGTAAGAATACCCACGATCAAATCTTAAAGAGTAATAACCTATAGTGACCTTTGGTCACGTCCTAAAGTACAGTTACATTACATGTAACGTCTTAACTGATTTAGAATCAGTAAATACAAATGGCAAAGCTAACGCTGTCTAGTAATACAACCGATTTTACCACAACTCTAAATCCTCCAATATTCCTCGATACAAGTAAAAAATATGAAGCAGCCTTTTTATCATTACACACCTATAATTCTGTACCAAATATTACAGAAACTAATAATAAATTTAAATACTCTACAGATAAGGGGGTTAGTTGGAAAACGATAACATTTGAAAGGGGTGCTTATGAACTGGCTGAAATTAATTCAAAAATAAAGCTCACAGAAGAAATTTCTGAAATTGAAATAGACTATTATAAACCAACGTTTAAAACAATACTTGTTATACCTAATGAAAACTATATGGTAGATTTTGGAGTAGAAAATTCGATAGGTAGAACTTTAGGATTTACAAATGAAAAGTTGGGTTTGGGTACTCATCAATCACCAAACATAATAGATATAGAAAAAGTAAACTCAATACTGGTACACTGTGATATCATTATTGGTACTTACGTTAATAGTTCTCGATCAAATGTTATATATAGCTTTACACAAAGAGTAAGTCCAGGATATAAAGTAATAGAGAGACCAAGTCCTGAATTAATATTTCTTCCAGTTGTAGGAAGACCCGATATACAAAGTATTAGGATATGGTTAACAGATCAGGATAATAAACCTATTGACTTGATGGGAGAAAAAATTACTGTTGACATATTGATTAGAGAGGCCAGATCTTTTATATCTGTTTAAATAAAGATGATCGTAAAAAAGAAGAATCAAATGTATGCCCCTTCGGGGGTCCAGAACAAACTTCTGTACACCTCTAAAAGAAATATGATATATGGTTACGGTTTTGTAGATACGCTAAAAGATATTGGTTCTTATATTACTCAAAATAAAGATCTGATTGCTAAACCTATGCTATGATCTTTAGGGGAAATAGGAGCTTTCGCTCTTACAGAAGGAAGTAAAGCTTTAATTAAGAAACTCTCTACTAATGAAAATAAGAAGCAGTTAAATGCTAATTCAAAACAAATATTGAATAGATTGATATCTGGAAATGGTATTCAGAAATTTTAATACCAGTAAATGCAGACAGAAATAGAAAATGATGCGTTTATATTACAAAGTCAAGTACTTGTTGATAACAGTATTGAAAGAAAAGATTTTAAGACTTATTCCTCAAAGTAAAGCAGATTTTAATAATTTTGGACACACAATTGAAATTAGAATCCCAGCTAGTGATACTTATTATATTCCTTCTCAAAGTTATATTGAGGTAAAGGGACAGTTAGTTAGAAATGATAACGATAATGCTTATGCAGCTGATGCCCAAATAGCTTTAATTAATAATGCTATAATGTATATGTTTTCAAGTATTCAGTACAGATTAGGTGGGCAAATAATGGAAACTTTAAATTTTCCAGGACAAACTACATCAATGTTAGGTTATCTAATTTATCCGGATGATTTTAACAGTAGTTCAGGTCTGAAACAGTGTTGGAGTAAAGACACATCTTCTAGTGCAGATAGTAACGAAATTAATGTATCTGTGGCTGCGCCTGCAGCATGCTATAGGCCTACTAGAAATAATAATTTTAATCAGGGTTTTGATGTGCGCAGGAAACTTATTATGAGTTCTGATCCTAGAGGAAACTTTTCATTCATTATACCATTTTCTCATATTTTTGGATTCTCTGAATATGATAAGGTTTTATATAATATGGAACATATTTTAAAATTTACAAGAGGTAGTGATGATTTACCAATACATAGAGCAAATGGCGTTCCTAATGGCAAAATATTACTGAATGATATTAGATGGATTATTCCACAAGTAATACCGTCTCCAATTAAAAGAACTCAACTATTAGAATTAGTGAAAAATAAAGCACTTATTCCATTACATTTTTCTGCAAGAAGTGATGAGCATACTACTGTAATTCAAAATGTCCGTAGTTTTAACTGGATGTTAAATAGTTCAGCAGGTGTAGAAAAGCCTAGATGGATAATACTTTCATTTCAAACTGATAAGATTCGTACCCAAGAACAAAATCCTGCAATATTCGATCATGTTAATTTAAGCTCAGCTTGTGTTAAGTTAAATGGGGATAGATATCCATCAGATTATATAGATGTAGATTACGCAAAAAATGATTTCGTTAAACTTTATGAAATGGCTGAAAATTTCAAGAAAGATTATTATGGAATAAATAATTTAATAGGTGGTAATCAAATAAATTTACTTAGTTACAAGGAGTTATATCCTATTATAGTATTTGACGTGAGGCATCAGAGTGAACAAGTAAGATCTAATGTAATGAGTATTAGTCTAGAACTAAAATTTAATCAGCCTATACCTGCTGAAACTCATCTCTATGCTATAATACTATCAGATAGATTATTTAGACTAACGTCTGATGGGCAGACACCCAGAATGGAAAGTTATTAGGAAATAAATACTGACATTCTGTCAGATCTTTTATATCTTTTAAATAAAGATATAAAATATGTACTGTTTAAAATGTAGAGCAGTAACTGATTCAACAAATATACAAGAAAGAATTTCTAAAAATAACAGAAAAATTTTAATTGCTGTATGTGCACTATGTGGTAAGCAAAAATGTAAATTTACCACAAACACAGAATTACATTCTGCTTCCTTCATCAAAGATGAAGCAGAACACAGTTCTGTATCAAAGATGAAGAAAAGTGGTCAAGGTGTATTTAATAATGTTCTATCAAAAATCGGAAATACTGTTGGTGAATTACACTTGCCATCAAATGAAGGAGAATATGTAAATAATGGGTCCTTTAATAATCAAAATAAGTATTCTTATTGCGGTCCTGGTACAAAGTACACACAAAGAAATAGAGAGGGGTACAAGGGGATTAATGAGTTGGATAAAATGTGTAAGTTACATGATCAATTTTATACAGAAAATACTGATACGTCTAGTAGAAATATTAGTGACGAGGCTTTAGCACATAGGGCCTATGAAATTTCTAATGATTCTAAATTTGACAGTACTCAAAGAAATATGGCAAAACTAATGTATTATATTATGAAAAATAAAGCAAGGTTTGGACTCGGTCATTCAAAAAACTTAAAGAAGGGTTCAATTTAAATTTTTGTAATCGAAAACAAAAATTTAAATCTGGACCCTTTGAAGATCTTGCAGAAGAATTACATAAGCCTGTTAGAAGAAAGTTCGAGAAAAGGAAAGTAGAAGTGTACACTGTAGATGATATTTGGGGTGCAGATTTAGTTGACATGAAGGAATGGAGACAGATAAATTATGGATATAAATACATGTTAAATGTTATTGACGTATATTCAAAATATGCATGGAGTGTACCGTTGAAAGATAAGAGGGGTGACACTGTAACTGAAGCCTTTAAATATATAGTTAAGGAATCGGGTAGGTGTCCTAGACATATATGGGTAGACCAAGGTTTAGAATTTTATAATAAAAATATGGATCAGTGGTTAGAGGAAAATAACATTAATAGATATTCTACTTATGGAGAACATAAATCGTGTGTTGTTGAACGGTTTAATAGAACGTTAAAAGAGAAAATGTGGAAAAGGTTTACAGCAGAAAATACTAGGAACTGGGTTGATATGTTTGATAGATTAATTACTGAATATAATAATACGGTTCATAGTACTACAGGTATGACTCCTGCTAAATGCAGTAAATTGAAAAGTGTAGAAATTTTTACACAAGAGAAACCTGTCAAGAAACCTAAATTTAAAGTTGGGGATAAAGTTAGAATTAGTCGAATAAAAGGTGACTTTGAAAAAGGTTATATACCAAATTGGTCTGAAGCTATATACGTAGTACATGTAGTAAAACAAACTAGGCCTATAACTTATGTTTTAAAAGATATGAGGGATGAGGTATTAGAGGGTAGTTTTTATGAACAAGAACTACAGAAAACTAATCAAGAAACTTACAGAATAGAAAAAGTACTACAAAAGAAAAAAATTAAGGGTGTTGAACACGCTTTAGTTAAGTGGATGGGTTATAGCGATAAGTTTAATGAATGGATACCAGTTAAAAATTTGTATAGGCCTAATATATAGAACAAAAGTCTTTTACTTATTAAAATTTATTAATAATAAAGTGCGACGATCAGTGGCGTGTGTATCGGAATAAGTATATATCCGGTTTGACGTGGCGTTAGATCTATGTAAAGATTCCAGCAGCATCCTGTGATTACGTGGCACTAAGACCATAGGAAGTATATAAAGGCGCCTCCTTTTGTTTTATAACTATAATTGCCATCATGCCAAGCGTTCACAGTAGACTTGTCGATTGTAAAAAGGCTATAAGAATTAGCCGAGATCAAATTAGGGAATATAACAGAAGACGAAATGCTGTTGATCCTAATTTATTAATTAGATTAGTTGGCCATCTAAAAGTTATGGACATTAATGAGTGGTTAGATCGCTGTGATGTAAGCATCAACATATTAACGGAAATTAAAATTCTTCTTCGTAAAGAGTTACAGCGTAGACAGCTAGCAAATCAACTACGCACATCCAGTAGTAAGGGAAAACTTAAACGCAAGGAAAGAGAAAAGGAGCTAGCTGCAGAAAGCGACTACAGTGACAGCGACACAGACAACAAGAGCAACTCTATGGACGTAGAGACATCAGTCTAATGGTAAGAATTACACTTATTGCGATTTTTAAACTTACAACATTTCATTCTCCACAAAAGCAGTATCAATCAATCAATCAGAAAATTTTCATATGGTTTAAAAAATATTATAATATAATTTCTCCTTATACTGGTTTTTATCTTTTTACAGTGCGCGATAATAATTTAGTTATTTTTTATGTTTCAGAACGTTCAGCAAAAGAAAACCGTGGAAATGTCACAACAAACTGGAAAACACAAATTTCATATACTGAACTTTAATCCAACGATTTCAGTTAACTGAAGCATATTTTATATATGTCTGATATTATTTGGTTTAATAAACGTTGGAAATTTTCTTAACGTGTTGTTTTGCTTAAAGCTTTTCACATGCAAAACAACTAATAATTCTAACACCCACGCAGCGTAATAATTGCAGCGGTGTCTGGTGTTTGTCAAGTTAATCAGTCATCACCAGTTAATTGAATGGTATGTGCGAACTATGCAGAATATTTCACAGAAAGTTTCACGATGAGATTACACGACATAAGATACTGTACATAACGCGTAAAACTCACAACATCGAGCACTATGACAAATAAAAGATACATTTAAAAGGGGCCAAGCCAATAAATAATCCTTGGATAATTGAACAGTAATGAACGGATAGTTACATCTAACTATTTTCTACATTTTCTATTTAGGACACATTTTTATCAATAACGTTACTTTTGATTTATTGTGACCCTAAAACCACAAGGGTAATAGGGGGGTCTCCTCGATGACTGGTTTGCTGGAAAGAAAAAATCCCCAGCTCCCTTCGGTACGCTGTCAACGTAACACCCAGGAGAACGTCGGACCGCGTGCCTAACAGCCGTCTCCACCAAATAAATCGTATCGAAAGCCCATATTTAACATTCATAATAGTGACAATATTGTGGGGTAAAATATTAATAGCTAATTATATAACTAATTAAGCAATTAATTAATATTTTCCAGTTTTTTAGTCAGGATATAATAAACATTATTCTTACACTAATAATTAATGCTTAACAATTGATAAATTGCACCGGATGCTCTCGTAACTAGCAGAAATATCTTTTTAAATATGTTACATAATTGCACTTTATGATATAGCTCCATCTGTCGACTGAACAATGTAGCCCTATCGAATATTGATCGCCGCTTGAAACTTGTTATGTTAAAGCAAAGGAGTATCTGGTCACGAGTAGTAGTAGTAGGCTAGATGTTAAATGTATTTTTATTATAATATATGACATTTATTACGGGTTATATTTAACCTAGGCTCTAAATATTGATCTCTAGTAGATATATGGTCTATACTTATCGATGTTGTGTAATTTAATTATAAATATTACACGTCCTAGAGTCCAGTAGATATATATGGGGAATCCTAATTTGAGCGAGAATGATGTGGTTTTGGGGCTTTGTGTGCTGAAGGCTATGATGTACTAATATTATAATCTACATGAAGAATAAAATAATTGGGATATTCTGCACTGGTATTGGTACTCACGTTATATTTTAGTAGAGTAGTAGATATATGGTACCTATAGTGCAGAAACCCTAATTTTACATAATTTGAGCGAGTGTAAAGAGCGAAAATTATGTAAAATTAGGGTTTGTGTGCTATAGGTACCATATATCTGGGGTTCCTTGCCTGAAGGTGTTTGAATACTAACTTGAATTCTTATGTTTTGGGGTAAATACTCTGTCATCTTTGCAACTAATTCAATTATTATTTTGTGTATATTGAATAAATTAGCTGTACCAGACACTTTCCAATGGGTTAGTGTTGTTCTGTACATTTCATTGTAGTATTCATATACTTTGCGTATAGAAAATTCATCATCGGAATCTTCAGTTTTAAACAGAGGTTTTAAGAAATGATACTTATTATCAGGTTCTTCATCAGTTTTAAATTTTCTACTAGATACTTTAGCAGCTTGTATAGCAACATTTTTATATTTCTTTTTAAGTTCATGATCAGGGTCAGGATTAATAATTCTCAAATAACCTTTCTTATTTGACAATTTAGCTGCTTGTTTAGCTATGGGAGTAAATATTTTGCGATAGTCTTTAGTATATGATTTCCATTCTTTGTCCGTTAATTTACGGGCTAAAATTATTTCCACTTGATTACGATCTAACTGTAAATTAGAAAGTGGTTTTAGTTTATGGAGCTCTTCAATTGTTAGTACCATTTATAGTACACAAAATTATATGAATGAAAAAATCTAGTACTCAAAATTACATTCACTGAAATATTAATGAGCAACATAAAGTAGTCCTATAATATTTGGGTCTATTTAAGAATTAATTTTTTCAAGATATTTGCTCGCGAGAAAAAATAAGGGGCACTTAGGCTCTAAAAATTGAGCCTTTAGTAGATATATGGTACCTTCAGGGGAGAAACTCTAAAACTCCTAATTTGAGCGAGCGTGGTGAGCGAAAATTAGGAGTTTTAGAGTTTGTGTACTGAAGGTACCATATATCTACTTATATATATATATACAGTATATATATGCACAGGGTGGTCCTGAAAAAATGAAACTATTTTGAAGGCTAATAACTTTGACAAATTTTATCTTACTTGATGCATTAAATTGAAGACAATTCACTTTTCTATCAATTTGCTAAATATCTAAGAGATACTATTACACACGTTTGAAAAATTATCATTAGTCGACGATATGTCATTTTCAATGAAATTGCGTGAAAACTCAAAATCTTAAAATCAAGAATTCAAGATTAGCATTAGGCCTTAACTATTTCAAAAAGCGGATTGCAGTTTCTATCAATGTCCTAAATGTATTGATAATTAATTAAACAAATGTTTAATGTGTCCACCATGTGCCCGAGTAAATGCATTCACCCGTTGGGACTACTGCTCAATTGCCGAGTCCCCGAGTGTCAGACTCATCTTAGCCCAACGGAGGACAATGACTCGTTTCAAATGTTCAACGCCGTGAATTGGTTCATGATAGACTAATTGCTGAAGACAAAAGTAAACGATCGAATAGTAAATCGAGTTCAAATCAGGGGAGGGGGCTGTTAGGTGTCCAGTTCCAAGGCTCAATAAACCTTCGCAGGTTTACTTTCATACAGGCGATCATATGACATGAAAATGACATATCGGCGACTAATGATAATTTCTCAAACTTGTGTAATGGTATCTCTTAGATATATAGCAGGTTCATAGAAAATTGAATTACCTTTAATTTAATGTATCAAGTGAGACGTTTGGATAAAAATTGTCAAAGTTATTAGCCTTCAAAATAGTTTCATTTCTTCTGGACTACATATATAAATATTTAAATATATATATATATATATATATATATATATATATATATATATATATATATATATATATATATATATATATAGTTTATACGTAACAAATAGGAAACGGACGCTAAACCTTTATTATTTATAAATATTTATATATCATCATCACCATCAGTTCCTTGCGTTCTGTACAGAACATCTCTCTTTTAGTGCACTACCTACTGGCAGGTCCATGGTATATAACGCCTCCACTCTTCTCTGTAATCCGCCTTCCTCTTCATTTCCACATATTAGTGGATCTTTAAATCATCTAACATACCTAATCTCGGCCTGCCCTTACTTCTCTTTCCTTCCATCCTACCTTCTATGACCTCTTTTAATAGACCTTCCACCATTAGAATGTGTGCCATCCAACTTTTCTTCCTATTTCTTAATACATTTATCAACTGTCTATCTGTGCCAACTCCCTCCAGAACTTCCTCATTTGTTGCCTTTTGAGTCCAACTAATCCTCTCCATTCTTCTCCAAACCCACATTTTCAATGCCTCCAGTTTCCTAATATCTTCCTTCCTTAAGGTCCATGTTTCACATCTATACAATAGCGTGGTCCAAACCAAAGTTTTCACTATCTTTATCTTTATGTCTCTCTTCAGATTTTTTGTTAATAGTCCTTTTCTACTACCAAATGCCGCTTTTGCTTGTGCAATCCTACTGCGTATTTCCGTCTCACTTTTCCCGTCATCGGTTATAATATGACCCAAATATCTGAAACTACTTACCTGTTCCAATTTCGTACCATTTATTGTGATATTAACTTCACCTTTATCATTGGACACTGTCATAACCTCCGTCTTTTTTGTATTAATCTTCATGCCATATCTCAAAGCCATATCATTCAGCCTATCCATTACAGAACATAGGGCGGCAACATTCCTTCATTCGTTTCTATCATCAGCAGTCTTCGCAGCGTCTTCCCAGGATATGTTGACTGTTCTGAAATCTTTGTTGATCGTACTTAGCCAAGTACTTCTAGGTCAGCCTCGCCTCCTTTTTCCTTGACTTGGCTTCCAGTTAACTGCAGTCAACCTTTATTATGTATATATATATATATATATATATATATATATATATATATTATATATATATATAGATATATATATATATATATATATAATATATATATACATGTATATACATGTATGTATATTTTTACCTAAATATATACATGTATATATTTTTTAGAGATACAGTATATTTATATATATATACTTTATTAAATATATATAATCACCTTTATTTTATATATATATATAATAAAGGTTTAACGTCCGCTTCCTCATCTAAGGATGCCGTCAGGGACGTCCCCACAGCACACACCACTGCAGAAATTTCAGCAATGTTTAATCGAGTGGAAAATCTTCAAAAGAATGTCTAAGATCCATTCCTATCCCGACCTTAGTTGAACTGGGATTTAAGGGAAGAAGATGATGATGATGATGCAGATGATGATGATGATGATGATGATGATGATGATGATAACGATGACGATGACGCTGATGATGAGAACGATAACGACAGAGACGATCATCATCATCATCTTCATCATCATCATCATCATCATCATCATCATCATCATCATCATTATCATCATAATCATCATCATCATCATCATCATCATCATCATATCATCATCGTCATCATCATGATGCTAATAATCACTCTGCAACATTTCTGAGTTGTGTAATACCGAAAACTCGCAGTGTAACGTATTAATAATTAGAGAATTAGAATAAATTGCAGGCTTCCAAGAAGAAAAAAAAATTCTTGATATTTGTTTCACATTTTATGACCAATTTGTCATAAACGTTCTCCATAGAATAAGGCCTATATCATAATGGGTATTTAAAATACTTAACGCCTATAATAAAGCTGTAAAAATAAAAAGGTTGGAACAATTTAAATCAGTGACATAAATAATTTTAAATATCATACATTTTTTAACATTTTTAAACAATAAAAATCATTTAAATTCATGATTTTTATTTTTAAAATTTGTTATCATTTTGATCTGAATTCAGGCTCGTTTAGTAGTTTAATACTGTTTTAAAATGATTTTTAGTAGCAATACATTTATTTGAAGAAACTACAAATAACTAGGCTTACAAATAAATTTGATGCTAAGTTATATTTAGAAGATAACTACCAAACTAAAAGAAGTAATAAAGAAATTCACTTTAATCACACAAAATAGTTACAGACAACATTGGTCGCAATTCATTGAATTAATCTATTTTTTCATTTTTTCTGCTTAAATTCAATAATTTAAGCTAGCATAGAGAAAACCTATAGGCCTCTATGGATTTCTTGAAATACAATGTCAACCAATGAAGGAAAGGTGTCAGATATAGGCCTAATTATGGCTGCATTTTTATCAAGCAACAGCACAAAAACATAATTTAATATATAAATGCAAAATGAAGAAAATGTGGAAAGCAGAAAGTGGCTATTATGCAAAGATTGATGACGTATATTGAGAAACTTATCTACATGTAATAATGAACTTACAATTTAGCACCTTATAGAGTTATTCTTTAGATTCTGTTTCAGTGTTTTTTTCTATTTTTCTTTCTTTGGTGTCGATAAGAAAAGAAATTTGGGTCTGAATTAACCTATTTATTTTATTTTATCTAAATTGACCTATAAAAATTACTTCATATAATTTTATTCTAGCAAAAGAAAGAAAGTTTATAAACTGTCAATCTGACATTAAACAATAATTTGCAAGACATTATATGAATCTACTGATATTCACAAATAACATACAGAATATCTCATACTGTACATATCATTGAAACGTTAATGATATGTATCAGTGTTATTATCAATTTTATTATTAACAACGAAAACTTAGACTTCATTTGTTAGACTTGCTCTCCTTATAAGTAGGCCTACACTCGTGCATGTGAACTTTTGTTTTGTACTTATGATTGAATAGGCCTATATATTGATTTTGATTTTTGAAAATTGCAATAAGCACTGCCATAAAGAATGACTTGTGTGATCATTAAACACGTTTGTATTTTTTTTGTTGAAAAAATCAATTACAATTGTTAAAAAGTAGTGAAAAAAACCAAAATGTTAAAAGTTTCAATTGAATTTAATAAAAAAGTCACTCGATTTCTTTAACGTAAAAAATCTGATTTTTATGAACTCCGTATAAATAGTGTGCAATGTGTACAATAATATATTATAATGCATAGAATGTGTATTATTAGACTATTTAAAATCACCAGAAGTTAGTGAAAACTACTGTGTTTATAGATTATAATTATTGGATACTTCTAATGGTTACCGGCATAAACACACAGCCATACAGACATAATCGAATACACAAATAAAGCAGATTTCGCCCTTGCCAATATTATATATTAGTTTTTAATACATCTACATGTATAGATATTTTTAACTCAAATATATCACTATAGTGTTTAACAATACTGGCTAATCTGCATAATATTATATCGTTCATTGCTTGCAGTCGGATCTCAGAGAGAGAACATGGGATGGGATAGAGATGCCGTCTGATCTGAGAGAGAGAAAGCGGGATCTGAGGATCTTCAAATCCTTAGAGAAAATCAAGTGTCTACCTGCAGATGGAGAGCCAACTGCAGTTGGTAAAGATGATTCTACAAAGGAGAATAGTCGTACGACCTCTAACACCGAGGAGTCGAAATGCTTAAGCTCGCCATCTTCTGAGAGAGGCTCGTCAATTGAACAGAAAGAAGAGGATTCCCGTATTGGTTGCTTAAACCTTTTCGCTGAAAGAAAAATAAAAGAATCTGATAGAGAAGATCAGGGCGAAGATGTGGAATGCAAAACTGCCAATGTTATATCTTCAAGTTTAGAACTTCGTAACACGGATGTATATGCTGGAGTAACAGACTCAAATATCTCTAAGGATTTTAGCTTATTACTTAAAGAAGAAGAAGAAGATTTACAGGATACTTCTCAAGAAATACTTGTTGAACAATCTGCAATTGTCCGGGAAGAAGGAGCAGCGATTCAACTCTCAGTCAATCAGGGCAGTAGCTGTTTAGATCTGTTGAGTGTTGAAAGCGCCATGATTGAAAGGGAGATTTCGAGAGTCCCTGCAATCAGTTACTGCGAGTCTGGAGATACCGACACGAGTACACCAACCTTTTCTCATGTTAGACCCAATGAATCTGGTGCTACAGGAACAACCAGCCAAGATATTTCTATAATCTCTCCAAGCCACATCAATATAGATGGCGATGTAGATGGTTTCAGAAATGAAATTATTGAACCTAGATCTGGTAAGGACGTCCATATAAATTCGAAGGTTTGATTATATGCCTCTCTATCTACGTATCGACCAGTGTCATCGGTTTGATATTACTTTGAATACATTGAAGATTATCTATGATCCCTCTCTTTCTTTCTTTCTCACCCTCTCTCTGTCTCTCTCTCTCTCTCTCTCTCTCTCTCTCTCTTTCTCGCGCTCTCTCTCCAATGTTCTACTTAATGGCTGATCCTCGATTCTTAGCTTACAAGCATATATTCCGATCTCTCTTGCCATCTTCAGTGGTATCTCTCTTCAGTGCACTGCCAAGTGGCAGGTGCATGGTACATTAATATTCATATTCAAAGTCTGCTTTCTCGCTCCATAAGTGCACTCCTTAGATGTTAATCAATGTTTTTAACACGTTAATCCCTTCAAATAGTCAATGCCTTATCCATACCATATGTAACCTATAGCTTGAGAAAAGTATAGCTTCTCAGGTGGTTTCCCGTTGTCTTATTTTTTTATATCTGTCGATAAGCAGTTCACTTGATATAAAAATACAAATTCATACATGTACACCAGGTACCAACCAATATAGCATTTAACTAAAGTGAGGTCAAATATCAATAATAAAAACGTTAGCCTAACATAAAAGGAAATATTGACTTTCGATCGCAGTAGAAGTGTCTTCCGAGCATCATGGATGATGATAAACATAATAAGATGATAAACATGATAAGATGATAAACATGATAAGATGATAAACATGATAAGATGATAAACATGATAAGATGATAAACATGATAAGATGATATGCATGAAAGGATGATAAGTATGAAAAGATGGATGATGACAAGCATGATGAGCGTCATTTACGGCATTTCAATAAGTGTGCAACTGTTGACTTTAAAATACTTTCAGATGTGGTATCTTGCTCGACTCGGGTTTCACTGGTCCACGCAGTTCAGACCTTCAATGCTTTGCCAGAAAGTCTTTCCTCATCCTGACTTTGAAATGGACACTGTGTCCTACAGCGACTGTTCCGATACAGACTCCATTAGCTCAGAATCTTCTTCGCCTGCCTCAATCCCGGCGAACACTGACGACACTGGATGCATATCTTCACAAAGAGAAGAGGGGGATGTTGAAGCACTGGATGATAACACTCATCCAATAAATCCGCCGGAGCCATGTCTTGGTGAAACTGTAGCACTGGGAGATAACAGTAGAAGAGAAAATTCACTGGAGCAGTGCGCTGGTAACATTGTATCACAAGGTGACACTCGTCAGATATTTACTATGGAAGAATGTTTTAAAATGCAACGCTCAATATTTCTAGAATCCAGGTAAATGTGAAGTTCATAGAATATTTAACATAGATCAATTTCTCTGCACTAGTTTTCTAGATTTCGGAATTTGCACAGCTTTGGATCTTCTATTTGCTTACTAAAGAGAGGGAGAGAGAGAGAGAGTGGAGAGAGAGAGAGAGAGAGAGAGAGAGAGACAGAGACTGACAGACAGACAGAGAGAGACAGAGATAGAGTGATGTTTTATTCATACAAAAGCAGTGTCAGATATCATAAATATAACACAGACAAACATCGTGCAGAAACTATAATAATACAACAATATTAACTTGTTAATAAAATGTTCTTTATGTAGCGCGAAAGCAGAATGCGAGTATTGAGATATACATTGCACCGGCAACACTAGAAAATGAGAGAAATAATCTTGATTCTAGTTAATTGATATTCATCCTTGTTTCTGACAGTGTTAACTCGGTCGTATCCAGCGTATCTTTCGGCAGAAGTCATGTGACCATAGAGTATATGATCAACCCTTCTGTGGACGAGGAATCTATGAAAAGATCAATGTCACAGTTACTGAATTTATCTGAAGATCAGATTGTCTTGATAGGACTTGCTCAGGAGATAAATGTTAAGAGAACAGCGGCCCAGCCTGGTAGCGACATAGAGAACAGCACTGTGACCAAGATTGGTGCAATCGTAAATCTCTACGTTCCCGATTACAGTTAGAGTTATATCGTTCAATTAATCCGTTCAGTGTTATGCCTATCTCAGTTGATTTACTTTCAATGCTTACATTTCTTTAACATTTTCAAAACCATAGATGCTCCCGTGTGCGAAAATGCGCACATCTAGGAAATATAGGCAATTTTAATTAAACGATTAGTTAGGTCTATTAACGTGTTCTCCGTACTTAGCGAATTATAAACTGATGCACCCGTACACCCGTACTTGGCGAATTATCAACTGATGCATCTAAATCTTTCTCACTATTGGCGACTTAAGTATTGCGTGGCTTAGAACCCAATCAGTATTAACACTTTGTTACCTAAATACATGACCCTACATTGATCAATACGAACTCCATCTGGCAGCCTATAGAACAAGTTTGTATTTTATTGCATCATTTTCTAACATTCTACAATCAAAAAAATTGGTACCAACATTTTCAAATTTTGAAGGATGTGTAAATTTATTAAATGAAGATAGAATTTCAACATAATATATCATTCGTATAGCTTCTAAAATAGACCTGAATATTAGAGGGCCCAGTACGGATCCCTGTGGCATACCACTTTTAGCATTAGCCCATTTAGAAAACTTCTCTATGCACAATCTCTGTCATCTATTTGTCAAGCACCGCTCGGAGATAAATAGTTGTATCCATTAAGATCTATTAAAGGACAAGCTCTTATTTTAGTCCTTTCTTTAAATCGGCACAAAGAAAAATCTTTCGCATCACTCTTTATTTTGCGAAGTAATTATATTTCTTAAAATTATTTCACAATATAGATTGTGCGAGAAGGTAGCTTATTGATAAATTGTTCGACAGCGGATCAGTAGGTGCAGGACTTATGTCCAGTGCTCTACCGGTTGCTGACATGCTACTTGAGCATGAAACTGACGTTAAACGTCACCTTAGCCTGTTGGACTCGTAGTTTGCGTGACTTTTGTATTTTCAATCACAGAATTTGACGTATATTCTTATTATGTTTGCGTAAAGTTTCATCCTTAACATCACTAAATGTCTTATTCTAAAAATGCGGAAATAGTTGCGTGACAATGTGAAAAATATATTGAGGAATGAAAGAAGAATATGTCATCATTTATATCCTTTTCTAATCATGATTCTGATCAAAAACTGGCTCATCTCTCATCCATTCTAGACAAGGTTTATTCCTGGTTTTGTGCTAACGTCTTGCTGTTAATCCCTCCAAAACTGAATACCTTTTAATTGGAACTCCTTTTCAAAGAAGTAAAATTAAATAGAATTAATAAGTAATAGCTCCGTTAATTTTCATAATCTTGCTCTTTCACCTTCTCGATCCGCCAAAGACCTTGGAGTCATATTTGATGAAAACCTTGACTTTAAATCCCGTATCTCTTCTGTTTGTCGCGCTTCTTTCTTTCAGATTCGTCAGATTAGGCAAATACGTTCATCCCTTACTATAAATTCAGCCACTATCCTTGCTAATTCTATAGTTCATTCAAAGCTCGACTACTGTAATTCATTATTACATGAGTTGCCTAATTCTTCTCTCAATCGTTTGCAGCACGTCCAAAATTCTCTTGCACGTGTTGTTTGTAAGTCCTCTCGACACAATTTCGCTCTTTTTCTCTACTTCGCAGTCTTCATTGGCTCCCTGTTAATCAACGCATAAAATATAAAATAGCTCTATTAACTTTCAAAACTCTGCGATTTGGCACGCCTTCTTTCTTATCTGAAATTCTTCATCCCTGTCGTCCCTCACGTGCACTTCGCTCCACCGATGCCAATCTTCTCTCAGTTCCAAATATTCTCACGTCATTGGACAGACGTTCATTTTCTTATGCAGCACCCACAATCTGGAACTCTTTACCTGCTAATCTTCGCTCTTGCTTTTCTCTTTCAACTTTCTCTAGCAAGCTTAAAACTTACCCTTTTCCCACCACAGACATAATCAATCTACCTTGACCATTTTTTGATCACCGGACTGGATTTCGTTTAGGACCTTACTTCTCCTCAACACATTTCTTTCGCAGATTGGTCTGGGTGAATTGATCTGCAGTGATGTGTGCTGTTGGGGACGTCCCTGACATCATCCCTGGATGAGGAAACGGACGTTAAAACTTTATTTATTTATTATTATTCATTATCATCACATACGAATGAGACTGAGAAATAGCCTGACCGATTCATAAGCAGGAGGTCCTAACTCTTTTGCCGGAATTGTCCAATAATTTAAGAAAAAAATAGATATTACAATTATGTGGGCTTCTGACGAGGGTCTGATATTTGTGCTATTTTTTCAGACTCACCTGATTTTTTCGCTTTTGTCTGCGGACACAACAAGCAGGAAGGAGGTTGGTGTAGAATTCATGGAGCACCAAGTAGTGACAGCTACCTGGTCGAGCACGCCATATTCCGAGACAACGATGTGACCCATGAGTCGATGGATGTCGCCCTAGTGCGGCTGGGCAGAACTCAACTGAAATTTAAATCATACGTTTATCAAAATATTCTTGTGCCTGGCCATGAAAATCCGGTTCTAGTGAAAGTCTATATAAAGAATGAGTTAGAAATCAATAATGCAGTACTGAACCTACCTGTACAAATCATGCGTGACACACCTACAGAAGGAGTCGTTGTTGGATTTCCGTGCAATATAAGACAACATAGTAGTAGATATCAGAACTCTACATGTATATTTGGTGCTATTAAAATACAAACGCCAGATAGACAGAGAGGTATGACTTACTTTTTTTATTCCGTATAGTTACACACATGACATACTGCATGTGCTACATAGTTTCTTTTCTTGGTTGCTGTTTTTGTAGTTTTCTTTATTTCCTCCTTTTCCTCTCCATGATTATTAGTAATCGTTGCTCTTTTGTTGGCTCTCCAATAGTTGCCGGCGCAGGTTTAAGATTAACCACCCTGGGGATTTCTGCGCTTCCTGAAATTTCATTTCTCTCGCCAGAACCGAAAAGTCTTGCTCGAGCTCGAGGTTTAAACAGACCTCAAGTTGAGAGATTCTTTGCTCTGAGTGGTGAAATTTATCAATCCCACCGTCTGACTCCCAGTGACATCTGCAATGTAGACGAGACAGGAATAAGAACCTCCAGAACGAAACTGATACACTTTGTGCCGGTGTTTGGGGCAAAGTGTATCAGTTTAGTTCCGGAGGTTCTTATTGCCCCGGTGCTGGGGCAAAGTGGATCAGTTGGGGTTGTTTCATTACATATAAATTTTCTCCGGACATGCTGGAGCTATATAGAACTGCAACTATTCCTTTGTGGAGGGCAATTATAAAGCTAATTAAGGAACCTAGTTCGGTGATGTAATTCTTGTCCATGCCAAAAATAAATGTTTTTCTGAAAATTAATGCTTTTGCCCCGCCTTCCCCTACGCAATTTAGACTACAAGTAAGATTTTTACCGTTTTCTACAATTTTGTAACAGGTAAAATGCTTCTTTTTACCTATCTATTACTGGTAGAAAGCCGGTGAAGTATACTTTTTACACCGCTACACACTAATGTATATATAGGTGGGCAGTGTCAAAATAATTGCTAACCAAATTGATAAGATAATCTATCCCGTCAATCTTGATAGGTTGCAGAATATGGCAAAGTTGATATACAATCTTAATAGTTGTATAATATCCCTATCATTTCTGTAGATTAGCAGTTGATAATTCATCTTAACAGTTGTATAATATCCCTATCATTTCTGATCTATGTTTACTATGTGTTACAGCTATCCACCAGGTTGGAGACAGTGGACTACTTGTGACAACTGTGCCCAACCCTCAGGAGGTAAGATCATGTCGCAATCCCAGATGTCCTGGAGAGTTCTACTACACTGTTGGAGTGCAGGCTGTTGGAATGCTCGTAGCTGTCGTCTCCAATTACTCTCTGGCACTTCCTGTGGACAAGAGCCTCCAGGATTTGTTGGACTACATAAAAGATAAAAACGGAGCTGCTGCGTCAAGTCGAATTATATTTCATAATTCACTAAGCACGACCATTTCCAGCGCATTGCGAGGTATAGCTAACTTGAGAGCTGACGTTAATTTATATCTTAGACCGAATACGACATAAGACAAACTGATAAGACCTCATTTACTCTAATTACTGGCACCGTCTTACGTAGCTTAGGCGTAGCTGTACTGATAATGGTATATAAGCATTAAGCATTCGTTATTATTCGATTTATTCTTGTTATAAATTAGTTATTTTATTATTATTTTTAGAACTTTATCGATATCTCTTAATTAATGCTATCTGCCACTGGATATTTTATCATCATCTATGGTTGGTACTCTTGCTAATTCATATTATTGTGTTTGTCCAGAATAAAATATGTCATTATACCATATTATTTATAATATAGGTCGACCTTCCATCCAAAAAATATCCATCTTCAAGGCCTAGTAATTACAGGCCCATAACACTCTCATGCACAGATTGCTCCAAATATGATCTTCTAAAGAATATGTCTAGAACTTCTGTGTCAGATATATATTTGTCGTGTAACTGTCTGGGACAATTCCATGTCAAATTCTACAAATACACTAAAAATTGCATGTAAACTTGTGCTCTACAAGTCGAGCTAGAGACCATTTTGAGCCACGACCATAACCTTTGGATTCTCTGGGCGGTTTGTCACTGAATACTTCTGATTAGAACTATCAATCCAAGAGGTACTTAATTCTCTGTATTAAACTATAAATTAATCTTAAATACTATCAATCAATCCTAAAACATTCAAGGACTCTAAAGAGATACAAAAATGAGACCGAACAATCATAATGAGACCGAACGGAGTGGCAATAGATACAATAATAAATGCTGTAAAGTTTATATAAAGATAACTTAATCCCTTGGTCTAATGAAACTAAATATTTATGAAAATATATTGTGAATACATGTAAATATAAATGCAGTTTTAGTGCTGCAAAAATTAAATACTAGGCTATAGATCCGCAAATGCAATTTTGGCTAAAGTAGTAACCTCCAACAACAAGCCTGTAACTCTGAAACTAATTTCGACAAATGCTTTACCATGTCTAACTAACGTATTTGAGGCTCTGCGCTAAATAAAACTGTGTTCATATATCTAAATAGTTCGTGGATTAAAGCCTTTCAAGAAGTGTTTAATACCAAATAATAATAATAATAATAATAATAATAATAAAGGTTTAACGTCCGTTTCCTCATACAAGGATGATGTCAGGGGCGTCCCCCATCACATGTCACCACAAATCGATTCACCCCAAACGATCTGAAAAAACATGTGCTGAAGAGAAATAAAAGATCCTAAACAGTGCCGGTCCGGTGATAAAAAAACAGTCAGGCGAGATGAAATAAAATCTATGGTGGGAAGAGATGTGTTTTCAACTTACAACGGAAAGTGGAAGTAGTAGAACATGAGCGAAGATCAGGAGGCAGAGAGTTCCAAACAGTAGGAGCGGAGAAAGAAAATGAATGTCTACCTAACGAAGTGAGAATATTAGGAATTTTGAGCAGTTTGGTATCGGAAGAACGAAGCTTGCGAGAAGGTTGATATTGGATTAGGAGATCAGAAAGGTAAGAAGGTTTACCAAAAAGGAGTGTTTTGAAAGTTAAAAGAGCAATTTTATACTTAATTCTTTGAACTACAGGAAGCCAATGAAGGTTTTAAGCAAGGAACTAGAGGTGGCCTGAAGCCTCGAGGATCGACAGACAACACGTGCTAGAGTATTTTGAACGCGTTGCAAACGCATGAGAGAAGAAGAAGGTAAACCATATAGCAATGAATTGCAGTAGTCAAGTTTAGAATGAACTATTGAGTTGGCAAGAATTATGGATGAATTTTTACCAAGAGATGACCGTATCTGTCTGATTTGACGAATCTGGAAGAAATATGAACGACAGACCGATGAGATATGAGATTTAAAATCAAGATTTTCATCAAACATGACACCAAAGTTTTTAGCCTTGGAAGTAGGAGTGAGAGCAAGATTTTGAAAATAGATGGAAGAAT
This sequence comes from Enchytraeus crypticus, assembly GCA_905160935.1. Taxonomy (NCBI): domain Eukaryota; kingdom Metazoa; phylum Annelida; class Clitellata; order Enchytraeida; family Enchytraeidae; genus Enchytraeus; species Enchytraeus crypticus. The sequence goes on along the minus strand of CAJHZI010000863.1, from coordinate 18,176 downwards.
TGGCAATTTTGGTTCTTTGCTGGGGAGTGCCGATTAAAAGATATTCGGTTTTAGAGGGGTTGACAGAGAGACGATTACTGCAAAACCATGAATACACTTTGTCAAGAATAGAAGAAAGGTGTTGCAAATTTCAAGTCAGAATCTGAGCTAGAAAATGAGATGTACAGCTGAGTATCATCAGCATAGAATTGAAATTTTTTTGAAGCATTGTCTAAAACATAACTGAGTGGGGTAGCGTAGAGGGAAAAAAGTAAAGGTCCAAATACAGATCCTTGGGGCATACCACGTAGAAGAGGTAGTTCAGGGTAGCGTTCATTGTCTATAATAACAGATTGGGTTCGACCAGAAAGATAGGGGGAGATCAGAGGGAAAGCGGAATCAGAGATACCAAAGCACGTTTTAAGTCTACTGATAAGAATGTTATGATCGATGGTGTCAAAGGCAGCCGAAAGATCGAATAGTACAAGGGCTGATACCTTTTGAGAGTTTAAGGCTAAGCAAAGGTCATTGTGAATACTGATTAAGGCAGTTTCAGTGGAGTGAAGCTTTCGATATGCCGATTGGAAACAAGATCGAAAGGAAAAGATTCGAGATGTCCTGCGACGAACACATAATGAAAATATGTGAGAAGTATTCTGTGTATCAATCCATTTTGTTCATGTATGCATTAAAGATAATGTCTCTCTTATCATCTTGGAATAAGATTGAAATTGTAATGCTAAGATTAATATGTACAAATCTGTCTACGGGCGACTTAGGCAAGCTCGCATTTCATTTCAATGCAAATTCTCTACATTTTTTTTTAAAAATGCAGAAAAATAATCAGCCTCAACTTTGAACAACTGTGAAAGGAAACTATCATGCTCGTAAGTACTGTTTGTCCCCGTGTTGTGCTCGGGTGTGGTTGGACCACTGCAGAATAAGGTAGCGCAAACAATCTTCTGCATGTACGTAAGAGGCGAATGAGGCAGGGGCCAAGGATGGCAAGAGGGGACCCACCTCACCATGAAATATTTTTCATCAGGATTAAATGGTAATTAATCCATCTAACTGAAGAAGGCAACGCGAAACCACCTCAGAAGTCATACGTTTCCCAAGAAATAGGCTGCATAAGGTATGGATAAGGCATAGATTTTGTGAAGGGATTAACTTGTTGACTTAAGGAGTACTCTTAAGGAGCGAGAAAGCAGACTTCGAGTATGAGTATGTACCTTGAAACTGCCACTAGGCAGTGCACGGAAGAAGAAAAAGAAGTACTGTTGGGTGTGTTGTCAAATTTAATCTGTGCGGTTTAAGAGTTTACGATAGTTATGTGCTTATTTTGTTGGCCTACGTGTCGAATGCTGTGTACTGCATCTTTTGTATTTTCCTCTTTGCTTCGTTTGTTGCTCGTTTGCGTTTTTTGTTGTGTTGTGTATGTGCTTTGGTTGCCCAAGTGGCGTAATAAAGACATATAGCCTTCGTATCTTATTCTTCTTCTGTGCATATAGTAGGCCCTACAGGCCCTATGCACAAATTAATAAATCAACACGCAATTAACGTTCTTAAACTAGAAGATTTTTTTATTTTTATGGTATTTGCAGCGTTATCGATGTACCATAAAACATCATATCGACAATATTTCAGATTTACAAAATACATTGAATTACTAATAGGCCTATTTTCATCTTAGGCCTAAATATCTATAGCTATAACTTATTCAAGTTTTATCTAAATCTTAATCGCCTTCATTTATATGTTAAAGGAGTATCCTTGACTCCTTGGCTAACATATTTCGGATCTCTTATAATACAGATTGAGGATAATATATGGAGAAAATAGTTAATTCAAATATTCTCCTGAATTCACGAGTCTTGATCGCAAGAATCTTGATTTGCAAGTGCATATTAAGTGGCGGATCCAGGGAGGCGGGGCCCTTTAGACCCGCCGATATAAAAATTAAACTATATTTTCATTGTTTCTATGGCGATTTCGATGTGTAAATATGTTTGTAAGGGCAGTGGTTAGGTGGGGGGGGGGGGGGGGGGTACGAGAAGGTACTCAGTTCCATTAGCTCAATTTTTGTAAAATACGGGCCCCACTATGGACCCATATTTAATATACTAAGAGCACTGTATAATGGAAGGGGGGCAAAAACTGTTGACCGTTTCACTAGCACTCAATTTTCACTTTCACCATTGTATTAGGTGGAAAATGGTGCAAGTAAAAATGTGAAATCTGTTCACGAGCAGTGGTGGAAACAGCATTGGCTTGGAGGGACTTAAGCCCCCCCTACCGCCAAAATTAGGTCGCTTTTGCAATTCATCCAGATTCGCAGAGTATGTGCAGAGTTGAAAAAATTAACCTACTATTTCCAAATAGTAGGTTAATTTAATAGTAGTAGGCAAATAGTAGGCAAATTTTGGATTTTAAGCATTTTAGGTTTTCCCTTCACTTTTTTCCCTGAGTGGGGAGAGGGTAAGATAAGCAAATACACTCACTCTAGGAGCCGAGCGCAATAGTGAAAACATTTTAAGCACTCCTCCACAGCAATTTGCCTGGTGGCGTCACATGTTCCGAAGAAGGCGGGTCGTAAGCAAAAAATGGGTACTCTCAAAAAAAATTAGGCACCCCCTTAAAAATTCCTGGACCCGCCCTTGCGCATATTATATATTGCCTTGTCCCTCCAGTCATTTTTATTACACATTAAGTGTGACGAACAGGGTTTAAATTCTTTTTTTTGGTTTGAGCATGAGGCTGGCTAGGCCTCCCGTGTTACAGCGAGGGGAACGTATTTCTCTCCCTCAATATTGGGTGCTGGGAACCCGGGACATCGGGTTTGGCGGCCCGGCCCGAATCGGGAGTGAGGACTCACTCCACGTCGTCACGTTGTTGTAGGATGTTGTGTAGAACGGAATTGATTCGAGATCGCAGCTTATTCGTTAGGTCTGAATGGATTATTTCAGAAACCGCTTGTCAGGAGGAACCGAGAGGCTACATCTCGAATGGTCTATCTTCCTTCAACTTCTATCTGTTAGTTCATGGGCCGACCCCTTTGCTTTCGTCGTAGATTCTCTTCCGTAATGCGATTCTCGGGACGAAGTGATATGGTGACCCGAACCAGGAGTGGAAGCGTAGGCCTACTCCACGTCTGCTATATTTCAGGCGATGACGGTTGAGTTTCTCCTAAGCTTCTTTGTTTACAAACTGATAGTAGTAAATGTTAATATGATTTGTGTAGCCCCTTGTGATGGATGCACAGTTTATTTTTTATTTTATTGTTGAACTTGAAGTTTCGAAAAAATACATTAATTTCGAATTTGAAAGTGAAGGTCAAACTGGAATAGTCAATAGGTCCTTGCTTGGGTTGGTCGGTCAATTGAGCAACCACGGCGATGGTCGGTTCGACGTCTTGAAGAGAAGACCTTTAGACTTCTGACCTTAACGTTAAACCCACTAAAAATAGATTAAAATATATTTTATGAAAATTCTTTTAAAATTATATCAAATTGTCATATATCTAGCATGTAAATTTGGAGGAAATAAAAAATAAACGACTGTGCTGCATTGTGCTACAAGTCAATCCAACATTTATTTTGCTCATACACAGTAGCGTGCACATGTATGCACTATGCATTGCTTGTAGTAGAGTGCAGAATTCAAATTTGATTTAGCAGATATTAAATTCAATACGTTATAGTATACAAGCACAAACTTAACAGACTTTAAATTTGACCCCAAGTGATGAAATGACAAGAGGAAAATTATTATCTTTAGAGTACAGGAACGATTATTCTTCATGATTTCCTTATTTATGCTTCAACGAGTATTGAACAGTCAGGCTTGCTTGCCGGTCTCGATTACCTTGTCCCGTCCTAGGCGAGACCGTTGCGGACACGTGTGCTACCATTATAATGTTATAATGTTGTATTGCATTGAGTCTGAGTTTTTGATCGATTCATTGGAAAATATTAGTAATATAAATACCATAAGATATTTTATAAAATACATAAGTAAGAAAACAATAAAAAATAAATAAATATGTAAAAGTAAAGTAAAAAAAAGCTAAAGTTAACGTCGGTTTCCTCACTCGAAAGCGTTGTCAGTGACGGGCGAGCACCGGATTTGAACCTCGCACATACTGATCCGCGGTCGAGTGTCATATCGACTTTGCCACTGGCTCCAGCCAAACAAGAAGAAAATAAGTAAATATAAATAAAATAAATATAATAAAAAATAAATAAGTAGCCTAAGTTATTCTAAATAAGTAGCCTAAGTTATTCTAAATAAGTAGCCAAAGTTAGCCTAAGTACGCCACTGGCTGGAGCCAGTGGCGAAGTCGGTAAGATACTCGACCGCGGATCAGTAGGTGCGGGTTCAAATCCTGGGCTCGCCCGTCACTGACATCGCTTTCGAGTGAGGAAACTGACGTTAACCTTAGCTTTACCAGCTTTTTAAGTAACATTATCTTACTAATGTATCACATGAATAATATGAAATCGGGACATCTCCCCCTTTCGGTCAGAAATGCTGGACGTGCAAATACGGTTAGGCTACTAACAGCTGCAGAGATGTAGTTAAATCATAAAAACTTAATTTACCAAATTTATTCTGTTTAAATTCAGAAATTATTGGGGTTTTACATGATTTAGAAATATATTAAGTTTTGAATTAATATAATTTTAGACAATTTCGTCTTTCAAATTAGGATATTATTTGTTGAACGAGTAGGGGCCTGTCAGTGCTAGTAATTATCTATGATTTCGGTCGCCTAAAACGAAAGCAAAATGATCCATCAGCAGAGACAGGCCTGCTCATTGGATAAACAAACAAAACAAATCAGGGGGGAGGTTTAGTAATTTCGGAGAGATAAAAATTTGATTTTCGCTAGATAGGCCTACTAAAGAACAAAGTGAGAATAAATGAGCTTAATCACGATAGATGATAAGGGGTATTCAGCATACTAATACTCACCCTAATACCCACCCTGCTAGCCACGCTAGCGCGTTAATTCTCTTTGGCTTTGAAGGTGCGCATCAACCTCGCAACTACCGCCGACACCCTGTCTTATTACCTTGTACCTGAAGCAATCCAAATTGTGTTTCGTACAAATAAGTTAAATTTAGAATGCCTGACGTCCTCTAATTGGACAGGGTAAGGCGTTGTCTAAATATACCATTAACGTGCAGTTTTAGTAGGTCTACCTAATAATAAGTAAAGTCGTTAAGCCTACGTTGCTTAAAATTAGCTTAGGCTCAATATAAGAGTTTACTAAAGTGTACGCGGAGGTTCTAAATTTAGGGCCTGTGTCTATAATAGATTTATATTTTATATGTAGCTAAACTACAACATAGGCCCTATTAGTAATAATTTACTAACAACACCAATTAGGCCCACTGTTGAATCTATAGGCCTTATTCAAAACGACTGATAACATCAAAGCAGTTTTTATACGGTGTAAAGTCCAAATTTAAGCTGACCAATGCATGAGTTAATGTTAGATTTATTTTAAAATCTAATTATGCGTTTGTAGATTACGGGTCACTGCCGTACAGCTAGGGTATAGGGCCCCGGGGTTCTTAAATGAACCCCCCAGTGCCGTATAGCTAGGGCTTAAGGGCCTCCAGGGGCTCTTGAATGGGCCCCCCAGGGCTGTATAGCTAGGGCTTAAGGGTCCCCGGAGCTCTTGAATGGACCCCCAATGCCGTATAGCTAGGGCTTAAGGGCCTCCAAGGGCTTTTTAATGGACCCAGTGGCGGATCCAGGTGGCCCGGGCCCCCCTTAGGTCCGACGATAGAAAATTTTAAACTATATTTTCATTGTTTCTATGACAATTTCGAGTTTTAAATATGTTAGTAACGGCTGTGGTAGGGAGGAGGGGCCAGGGAGAGGATAAGACAGGGTATATTTTCATTGTTTCTATTGCAATTTCAATGTGTAAATATGTTAGCAATGGCAGTGGTTAGGGGCCCCGGGAGGAGGGGGGTATGACAGGGAACGCAATTCCAATAGCTCGATTTTTTCTAGGATATACTAGGAGCCCTGTATAATGGAAGGGGCCCTAAAATTTTGACCGTTTCACTAGCTCTCAATTTTCACTTGAGCCAATGCATAATCAATGCATTGGAGGAAAAAATTTCCCCTGACTTTAGTACGGTTTATGAGCGGGGGGTGGATAAGGTACGGGGATACACTCACTCTATGAGCCGAACGCTGTAAGTAAAAAAATGTACACTCTCAAAAAACATTTCGGCCCCCCCTTAAAAAATTCCTGGATCCGCCGCTGAATGGACCTCCAGTGCCATATAGCTAGGGTATAAGGGCCACGGGGCTCTTGAATGAACCCCGCAGACTTCTTAAATCTCTCCTTCCGGATGTTCTTTAAGCGGACAATAGGATCTTTATGATTTTATAGGCCCTATATTAGTCTTTTTCAATTTTAACGATTAGGCTAATGGGGCATATGGCCTACTAGTCGTTGAGCTCTTTTTGTAGGCCGATTTCTGGCACCTTGGATTGGCATGATTTAAACTAATTAGTTAATTGAATGAAATCATTAAACATCATGATTTTTATTATTTTAAAAAGAAAACAACTAAGTCATGAGGCATTTGGCATTTAATAGCGGTAAGTGTAATATAATGGTAAGCTAAAAAAGTATAAATACAAAATATACTTTAAATAATAAAATACTGAAAAATACTACTTCTGAAAGAGACTTAGGTGTAATAGTGGATAATTCATTAAAATTTAGTGAGCAATGTAATAAAGCTGCCAATAGTGCAAATGCTGTTATAGGTGTAATAAAAAGAACAATGACAAGTAGAAGAAAGGACATTATATTAAAGTTATATAAGGCATTGGTCAGACCCAAACTTGAATATTGTGTTCAGGCTTGCTGTTCCTATATTAAGAAAAATATAGAGAAATTAGAGAAAGTCCAAGCTAGAGCAACAAGATTAATTAAGAAATGTAGTAATGTCAATTATGAAAATCGTTTAAAATACACTGGATTAATATCTTTAAAAGAGAGAAGGGTTAGAGGCGATTTAATAGAAGTTTATAAGATGCTTAATGGTTTCAGTAAAGTAAATTATAACAATTGGTTTCAATTAGAAAATAATAACAGAACTAGAGGACACAAATACAAGTTAATTTAATTTAAAAGTAGGCTTGAGATACGCAAAAAATTTTCAGTCAGAGAGTTGTTGGTGTTTGGAACGGACTGCCAGAGGAGGTCGTTGAGGCCGAATCTGTCAATCAATTTAAGAATAAATATGATAAATATATAACGTGTTGTAGGGAAAGGTGTGAAGTAGTAATAGAAAAGTAATAGGCTGATTTGTGGGGTTTCCCAGTCATATTAAAGTGTATATGTTTTGATAAGTAAATTGAGTTTATATAGTTTATTTAGCTTTTTTGTATAAAATGGATATTTTCTTTGCTGTAATGTTTGGTATGTGTGGGGTTTGAGGATGTGAAGGGCTAGGTCTGTTGTAATTTGACCAGGAATTGCAGGATTGTCAATACCTTCTGGATGTTTAGGATAAGTAAAAGATAAATAAATCATTTTATATAGGGAGTTTAGGACCTCACAATCTTTTTGAGAATTAAGCCAACATTTTAAGTACTTACAGCCGAGTGAGCTTTCATCAGTTGTCACGTGATCTGTGTAGAACTTATCAGTTGTCACGTGATCTGTGTAGAACTCAACAGTTGTCACGTGATCTATGTAGAACTCATCAGTTGTCTCGTGATCTGTGTAGAACTCATTAGCTTCGGTTGTCACGTGATCTGTGTAGAACTTAACGGTTGTCACGTGATCTGTGTAGAACTCATCAGCTTCAGCCCTTTCGTTAAGACTTCTGTTCATCATTTCAGGAAGATGACAAACGGTCACTCGCATCCGTCAGGACCAGAAGATTTCAAAATAGAGACAAACAGGGTTTTGATATTTTGTAATTTGAACGCAAAATACAGTTGGTCTACATTTATTCAAGCAATGTTGTGTGATACTAAAAATACGAAGCAAAAAGTTGTGTATGAACTGTTGAACGATTATGATAGTTCGCTATTGAAGTACTTAAATCAAGGATGTGCACTTGTACAGCGAGATTGCGCACGTGATAGGCATATTGAAAACTTGCACGGATATTTTGAAAACTTGCAACGTCTTTTTCGCCTGAATTCAAACATGTCTCCAAGTTCAAGAATTAGAGTTGTAACATTTCCTGATTTATCTTTAGTATATAGAAGTGGAATACTAGTAGTCACTCATACTTATCCTGCCATGTCTGAGAACAATGGTCCGGTCATCAGACTTCGGACTTACGCGTTGAGTCATGGAGATATGAGAACTAGTAACACAAACAATACAAGCGAATCGACTGACTGTATAGAAGTTTCTGCCATAGCAGAATGTGCTGGACAAACAGCAGAAAGGAAACCTAAGCATAACCAAAATGATGACTCGGATTCCGGGATTGATGACAGTTATGACGAAACAAATGACATACCAGAGAGAAATGCAGAGTCTGATTCTTATCCAGCACGAATAAATGAACCAATTAAACCCTTAATCAACCTTGCCGTAGAAAATGATAATGAGGCTCATGTGCAGGATTCACTGAACACACAATCTGTACACGTAGATGATGGAGTATCGGTAAGGACACGAAGCAATGAGGATGTGCTGTTGACACAAAACAATGAGGATGCGCTGATGACACAAAACAATGAGGATGTACTGATGACACAAAACAATGAGGATGTACTGATGACACAAAACGATGAGGATGAGCTGAAGACACAAAATGATGCGGATGAGCTGAAGACACAAAACGATCAGGATGAGCTGAAGACACAAAACGATCAGGATGAGCTGAAGACACAAAACGATCAGGATGAGCTGAAGACACAAAGCAATGAGGATGAGCTGAAGACACAAAACAATGAGGATGAGCTGATAACACAAAATGATGCGGATGACGAAGCCAGTTCTTTGAGCGATTCTGAATCCTGTAGTGATCGTCAGATTGAAGATTCTTCTGAAGCTAAGGAAGGTCTGGAGGTCGCTGAGACTTGGATTGACAACAGGGATACTGTAAGTGACGCTGCAGAGAGTCCAGGGATGTCAAGTTATCCCGGTCAGTATCTCATCAACGATGCTGCATTAAGTAGACACGTCGAAATGGGACCTGGGTCGACCATTTCCTGCACTATCGACCATAGCCAAGGATTGCTTGAGGCCTCTTGTACTGGATCAAACTCTGAGGAATATTCTGATGCTTGGACTCGCTTCCATCATCCGGCTCAGCTACAGTCCACCGGATCTTTGACTCCTAACAAGTTCACCGGATCTCGGACCCCTAACAATTTCACCGGATCTTTGGCCCCTCCTAACAACACTTGTCCTGCGAAAACTCTTAAATCATTAGACAACTTTGATAACGAAAGAATTTTAGACATTGACCAACACAGCGATGTGAACACGCCCAGCGATCGTGTTGTGGAGGAAAGGTCCGATGATATTGGCAATATGTCTTGGAAGGGGGATTCAATTCAGGTATAAAATACAAAATCATCTTTCTTAGTGAATATTTAGTTACAATTTAATATATGGAATACTCTCGCCTACAGAAAGTTATTTTAATCATTTCCGTACTAAATTATTTATTTTTTAATTTCTATGCGAAATTGTTTTCTGCTAAAACTGATGATGTTGGTTTACAATGTCCCTGGCATCATCCATGGCTGAGGAAACGGACGTTAAACTTTTTTTAATTGTTATCATTTTTGATCACATGACTGGCTTTCTTTTAAGACCTTACTTCTCCTCAGCGCATTTCTTTTGCAGATTGGTTTGGGTGAAATGATCCGTAGTACGGACGTTAACCCTTTATTATTTTTATTATTATTATTGTTATTATTGAATTTATTGTTAATATACTTTATTAACTTTTTTTATTAACTTCTAAAATAGAATTTTGTTGCACTCTATTTAATTTCATATGCCTAACGACATGTATCTCACGAACCAGTGATGCTCATATAAAATTCTTATTTGAATAAATATAATTGTTTTTTTATACGTCTTAGGCAAATCAGCTCTCTGAGCTTGGACGGTACTTTTCTACCCAGTATCGGTCTATAACTGCGGGTCGGGAGATTATTCAAATTCCAGAGGAAGAAGTGGAAATCATGCTATTTACAGATAGTTCTTCTCTATCCACTAACTTCGGCAGCTTGTCCGACTTCACTGATTCTGATGATTCATATGATTACAAGATGTTCTTAAGAGACTTTCAAGGATCCCAGACATCCTCCAATCAGGTGAGTAGTATACTAAAGGGGATTACGCTACCACTTTGCATTTCTAGAACGACCACCTTTTTATAGCATTTTATTTACTATTTTTGTCTCGCTATCTCCGTTCGCTCACCAAAATACTAAATAAACTACTATAAAAATCGTTTCAGAAATACAAAGTAGTAGCGTAATCCCCTTTAGTATACTACTAAACTATAAAAACCATAAATTATTACCACTATTTATTGTAGCGATCCTGGAGCACACATACTATCAGTGCTATATTTTTTAGAACAATATTTATACCAACATTAAAATACAATAGGTCTAATATGAATACCATCATCCATCACAACACCCTTTGTATATAACGGAGATAACCCTACAGTATCTAATTCGTGTAATGTTATATAATAACTCATCGTGAAAGTTTTGATGAAACTTTCTGTGAAACTTTCTGTGAAATATTCTGCATAGTTCGCACATACCATTCAATTAACTGGTGGCGACTTGACAAAAACCAGACACCGCTGCAATTATTACAAATGCGTAGATGTTAGGATTATCGGTTGTTTGCATATGAACAGCGGTCCTTATAATGAACAAGAAATTTTTCATTAAATGTCTAAGACTAAGTATAACTCAGTCACTATAGGCTGACGAAATTACAAATAATTACGATATAATAAGATTATTATAGTCGTATTAAATTTTTTGTGTAGAAATCTTATGTATTGTGATCCCAAATCTAATCCAAAACCCGGTAGCTTAAAAGATCCTGTGTAACAATTACAGAAAAATCCGCTTTGTCAATTATTTTAAAAGAATACCTTTATGGATATGTTCTATGATTAGCCGCATTCCACGCATTCCCTCGAATAGGTACCTATTCTACAGAATGCGTACTGTTGCACTCAACCTTTGCAAATTTGCAGCATCCGCGTTACATCGTTTTGTGTGTTAAGCTCCTAATATGCACCGCGGAGAATTTGTTGGAAACTGCAGAAATTAGTTACAGAAGCAATCCCAGCATTTTACTATTAATAAAATCTAATGTATCTTATCTTTTTTTGATTCCATTCTTGATTAGCTCGTTGTAACTGTTCAATAGCTTTATCATGTCTATATCTTTCTTCAGATCCATCACCTCTTCCATATTTATCGTATATTGCATTTCCAATCGTAAAAGCTAAAGCATTTACAATAGCCCACCTATAAGTATTGCTACAGTTGCCATTTACTTTTCACAATTTAACGGTTTTTTTATTTTTTATAGTAATTCTTGCATCAGCAATTAATAAATAAAATAAATATACCGTGATTGATTTGGATAACGTCAGTTTCGTAATGCATCATTTACTATACAAGCTCTTTTAGTATTTCTTCACTCAAATGTATAAATCCTAAATCAATAAGCAATAAATTCTTTTGAATCAATAACTCACTCATATTGGTATTTCTCATCTTAGGAGCAATACTGTTTACAAATTTCCTGTACCTCCTGCGAACAGTTCCTTTCTCTGGTGTAAAAACTAGATTATCTTTCTCAAGATTTCTCTTTAAATCAATAAACTCATCCTCAAATAGTTCTTCAATGACTCTAATTATAACAACTTGTAAGTCTTTTATATGTGTAAAGTATTCAAATTCATTAACGACATCCTTTCCTTCATAAACTTCATTAAGGATAGCGGATAGGCTGACAACTAATGTATACATTCTGTTAAAATATGCGGTGCATTTCTGAAGATGTGGATTCCTATTATGATAGATACTACATTTGAAATTTTCACCAAATTTTCTAAACTTATCTCGTGAGTTTTCCTTGTAACTTTTAAATAAAGTTTATTAATTACATCAAGGCTATTATCAGGAAATTGAATATTTGATATAGTATTGAAATTCATATCAAGTTTTCCCCCCATCTGATCGCCCGCTTTGCTCAGCCTCAATCCAACCTGTGCATCTTCATAATCCTTTGTAGCACAGTCTTGACTATCTACGGGGTTTTTAACATTTATCAGTTTATTACTTTTCATATTTAAGTCGCCTCCCTCAGTTAATTTAAGACCATTAGCCATTAAACCATTAGCAGATAGTCTCAGCATATTATTAATATTAGGATCTATCTTTACTGATAGTGAATCGTTTATAGAACTAAGTCCTCCAAATGACAACAGTTTTAAATTAGATTCCAGCTTTTTAGATTGTCTACCAAATAGATCTACAGTATTCATTTATTACTATAGAAATTCTTTAATGATATCATTTGATTCTTTTTCTGTTAAATCTCCATTACACTTAATCACATAATTCATCTGTTGTTTCAATCTTTCTAACCTAGATATCATATTATTTAATTCTGCTTTTCTACTTTTGAGATTAAATTTAGTTGATACGGCTGTGGATATAGCCCCAACAGCTGATAACGTTGTAATGATTACTGTAGGGAGTAATGGCAATGCAAATACCCCCGATATTGTAGTTGTTACTGTTGAAACACTTATTGATGTGATTATTGTTATACCATAAACTACTTGAACTATTTTTCTCTTTCTTTTCAAACTTTTGATTTTAGATTCACAATCTTCTAACTTATCACTCAAAAATTGTTTTACGTTATTCGTCATTCTATTTAACTAACGATAAAATTAAATCTTTATAATCAGATTCTTCACTTAAACCTTTCAATACAATCAGACACCATTTTCCGCAATTCTGATCCATCAATCCTTGCAATTGAAATGTAGAGTATAAAATAGGTGATCCTAAATACTCAATTACTTCTTTTGGTGGAGGTAAACCAAAACTGTTAAAATAATATTTTTCATTATTAATTTTACACCAACAAGTCCAATGGCTGCCACTTTCACTAGATAAATTTAAATTTAATATACCATATTCAAATTTACAAGATTTTAAATTCTTCAATTCATCTCTCATATAACAACCCCTAAAACGTTTAATTTTTAACATTTTTGAATACTTCTCAATTTCGACATTGCTTAATGCATTCTCTGGAATACTATCCATTTATTGGTTATAATCTTAATCCATTTCCCTGTTTCTTTTATGATCTACCTGTTCCAGTCTTCTTTAATTGATCCTCAAGCGCTCTATTATGTCTTGCAGTTTCTTTATCAGCTTGACTTTGTTGAACTCTTCATGCAACAGTTCCTGCAACTGTACTGACTCCTCCCAAGGCAGCAGCAATAATAGGAATTAATACTGCTAGCGGTAAAAGCCCACCAACTTTATACTTATTACTTTTTTGCAATTCCTGAATTATCGCAATAGCAATTTTTTCTATCTGACTTTTAGTTAATGCCATTTATTTAGCCAAAAATTCTAATATCTAATATATTGCTTACTACCATCTGATTCTATCGACCAAATTCTATCATGATATACAACTGCATAAGCTGTAGTATTTGCGGGAGCATTTGCACTAAACTTAAAAGATACTCTGATATCTACAACAGTATTTTTAAGTCTCTCAGACTGGTTCGATACATCAAATACGTATAACCTAAACAACTTCTTAAAAGCTTGATACGATATACAATCATTCTCTTCATCATCTTCAGAATAGTTTTTCTTAAATTCTTTAAACGAATTATAAAATTGAGCATACTGATTACTGTTATAATTAGTTATGTAATCATTGCTAGGATATCTTTCACTATTCAGCTCGACATAAGCATTAATTACCTGCACATTAGCATTGAATACAGAATAATTAGTTTCTGCTTGATTAGCTGCAGGAGATTGAAGCCCTACAACATTATATCTAGGTTTTTCGATACCTGAAGCTATAGATAATCACCAATAAAATGCAGTAGCTTGGGGCACAATAGTGTTCTCAGATTTCTTTTTCATAAAACAAAGCGGAAACGATTCCTTTTCTTTAATGTAATCATTTAAAATTCCTCTTTCTTCTAAACTTACAGTAACTACAGGAACATGCCATTGTATTTTAGTTAAGTTGACCTTACCAGCGTTTACAACTCCAGCATTTCTTATTATTGCCTGAGTGTCGGTTTGTCTAGGAAAAACAATTGAATGCTTACATCCATAAATAATCAATACAGAAAGTATTGTTTACAGAAATTAAATATAAATTCTAAAGGAATTTTGAATGAAAATGATCCTCCTGCATTTGATGTATAATTTCTTCTTACTTCAAATCCCTTATTTTGATTGATCAGCACTTCTGTTAATCTAGTAACAGTTGTTTGTAGAGCTGTTAATATATTAGCAGCAGTATTTCCTGGAATATCTCCTGCTACTAAATTCACAATTTCACTTAAAGTCTGAGGTGTTCCATTTCCAGAATCTAAACTCCAACATTGATCCATTCCATTAAAACTATTACTTTTAGTCAATAATGCGTCTATTGTTGTAGTGTGATCTGGATATTGAAATCTCTTTGACTAGAAAACGCTATGTATAAAGTACTATAAAAAGGTGGTCGTTCTAGAAATGCAAAGTGGTAGCGTAATCCCCTTTTATGGTTTTACATAAATATGTTTTACCCCTTTAGTATACTACTCAGGTGAAAGACGAATCTACGTCCTCCAATCAGATGATAGATGAATCTTCGTCCTCCAATCAGTTGATAGACGAATCTTCGTCCTCCAATCAGGTGATAGACGAATCTTCGTCCTCCAATCAGGATAATAAACTACACGACAATAGGAATGCAACGCCACTGGGTCAAAGGAAGCCCAAGAAGAAATCAAGAAGGCGCCTGACTTTGACAGAATATATGGAGTTTCAGAGAAAACTTCTGCTATTTTCGAGGTTTCTTAAATTCTTCATTACTACGCTCTCTCCCCTCGCTTTCTCTCGCTTTCTCTTTCTCTCCTCTCTCTCTCTCTCTCTCTCTCTCTCTCTCTTTCTGTGTGTTCTGTCATTTGGTTAGCGCTTAGCACTCATTCCTTTTGACTTACATTAAGTATGGTTTCAAGCTTCCTAAACAGGCGAAAGCAAACTGTACTTAATATCTTAAACCTACGCCTGCATCACGACTTCCTTTTACGTGCTAAATGCTGTCCTCTTAATTCCTGAGTAATTTCTCCCAGAAAAGATGAATTACCCCCTAGTGATTCTCTCTAATGCCATTAGTGCATCCAAAGGTTCTCCAAGTGAACAAGGTCTTCACTTTGTTGTATAAGGAAAAATTGGACAGGCCTAAAATATATTTTTATCTGTGTCATGACACTGATAAAAGTCATGACTAGCCACTGTCATGACTAGCCTGTGTCATCACTTGTCACTGTCATGACATTATATATAAATATATTATATAGACTGTATATATATGTACACACATTGAATATGTATTCAAGTGCTGTGTTTTTTATAACTGATACTCAAAATTGTTTTAACAATAAAGTCATAAGAAGTTGACCGATGTTCTTGAAATTTTCAGCACTTGACCAGCAGCCAATTCTACAAAACATAGATAAATTTCGTTTGAATATCTTTAAATAACGTGAAAGTTATAGTTTTGTGAATAGGAGTGGGGTCAAATAAGAAATTTAGAGTATAGAATTATGGGCGTGTTACAAGCAGCGTAAAATTTTCTCTATAAAAATAATAGCGAACACGTCACAAAATTTCAGCTAATGCTATTTTGAAGAGCCGTCACTTCTTTGCAAAATGACGTAAAATACGTTCTGATATGATTTAAATTGACAAAGTTATTGAACTTTTAATGCATGCTTTGCATGTCTGGATACCACTGCTATTACCGGAGCCACTTGCAGCGGAGTCCTCTAGCGCCACAGATAAAATAGCTTCTTCGTTTATTCTCTTCATGCAATGCTTGCATAAAAAGTTCAATAACTTTGTCAATTAAAAACATATCAGCACCTACTTTACGTCGTTTTGAAAAGAAATGAATGTTCTTCAAAATAGCATTGGCAGAAATTTTATATTGCTTGTTAGTTAGTATTTTTATAGGGATTATCTACGCCAATGTAACACGCTCGTAATCCTGAATTGGGAAGTTCTTATCTGACCCCACTCGTATTCGCGAAACTATAGCTTTCACGTTATTAAAGATATTCAAACGAAATTTCTCTGTTTTGTAGAATTTGCTGCTGGTCAAGTGCTGAAAATTTCAAGAACATCGGTTAACTTCTTATGACTCTATTGTTAAAACAATTTTTGGTATCAGTTATAAAAACAGTGTATATATATATATATATATATATATATATATATATATATAATATTGGTATGTATGCATGTGTGTGTCTGTTTGTGTATATAAATTAAGCAAAGTACTGCTTGGGTAGATAAGAAAACACACATTTATTGGTCTGTATTTTGTTAAATAGTGAAAACTAAGCTTGATAATTTGCATTATTAATGTTCCTTTAATTTGTATTATTAACGTTCCTTTAATGTTACGTCCTTTTTTATTGTTTTCTTTCAGTGAAAACGGTTATCTAATTTCGAGTATTTCTTTGGTAAGTGGTAGAATGGTAATAGAATATCTCCACAACGAAAGCAATGATAATCTTTCAAAGATTAAAAGTTTTCTAACGGATTTGGGTGTGGAAGAAGATCTGATAGGGTGGATAGCGTGCACACAGCCTGGATCATTGAATAGAACTGTTGGGCTGGTGGAACAAAGGTCTCGATCTTCCATTGGCGCTTTCGTCTCACTTGCTGGTATGTAAGCTTATATCAGCAAGTATTGACTGAGATTGTTATCCTGTTCAATAGTTGTAGCATCGTTTGGACTCGTGTCAATTGTCTGTCATTACCGGACTGATGGGAGTTTCTGTGAAATTTAGGCTAACTTTAATAATTTAATTTTTATGTGTGTTTGGGTACGAGTAGATGGGTAAACAGGATTGTTTTCTCAGGGAATGACGCCCCTGCCCAATAAATTTTAGTCGAGGAAGGCATAGGGTGCCCACGTCGTCAAAAGCTGAAACCCCAAAAATAATGATATATCATGTTAGATGATTTAAAGATCAACGCTTATGTGGACATGAAGAAGAAAGAGGAAGACAGAAAAGTGTCAGGAGGCGTTATATACCATGGACCTGCCAGTAAGAGGTTCACTAAGAGACGTGTATTTTTTAAAGAGATTAGGTTTATTAGACGTTTATGAGATAGATAAAATAAATATGAGACGCATAAGGATAGATGAGAATTTTATAATTAAGCCTCTATTTGTTTAGGCGAATGTAGTTTATCCATCGCTAGCAATTTGATAGTGGCGGGTTCAAAGTACATATTCCTACCAGGGTTGAGATGATTTATATTAGTCGATTTAAAGTTTTAAACCATCTCGTTTAAATCTGATTTACACCACAAATTAAAGTCGCAACAAAATCAAACAATGCTTTACAATTTTAGGAAAAAATGTTGCTACTCTGATATCGTGCCATATTTTGAGCTCTAAATGAGCGCGCTGAGCGTTGATATAGGTCAGAAGGCTATTTTTTGAAGATTGAACTGGTAGAGATAGACTGTTAAAAATGTATTAAGAAATAGGAAGAAGAGTTGGATAGGACACACTCTGAGGTGGGAAGGTTTATTATAGATGAGGTCATAGAAGGTACAATTGAAGGAAAACGAGGCAGGAGAAGGCCGAGATTATTTATGTTAGATGAGTTAAGGACCCTCTCATATGTGGAAATGAAGAAGAAAGCGGAAGACAGAGAAGAGTGGAGGCGTTATATACCATGGACCTTAGGCAGTGCACTAAGAGAGAGAGAGAGAGAGAGAGAATTCAGCTGTGCGTGGACAGTGGTGGTAGGTCTATCCAGATCTCTCCAAGAACCTCCTTTAATTTCGTCGTGTTTCGGGGTATTCTTTAAAAGCCTGATAATTTTTTCCAAAGTGTTTCCACGCACATCAAAATC
>CAJHZI010000862.1:0-21494 GCA_905160935.1 Enchytraeus crypticus | reverse complement strand
TATATATGCTTTTATATTAGTGCACTGCATACTGGCAGGTCCATGGTATTTAACGCCTCCACTCATCTCTATCTGCCGTCATTTTCTCCATTTCCACATACGAGTGGATCTTTAAATTATGTATAACATTCCTTTTGATATATAGATCTATATATATATATATATATATATATATATATATATATATATATATATATACACATTGAGAGAGAGAGAGAGAAACATAAATAGGCCTATGTACGGGGTGGTCCAGAATAAATGAAACTACTTTGAAGGCTAATAACTTTGACAATTTTTATCCAAACGTCTTACCTTATACGTTGACTTAAAGACAATTCTCTTTTCTATTAATTTGCCTTCAAAATAGTATCATTTACTCTGGATCACCCTGTATATATCTATATATATATATTTATATATATATATACATACATGTATATATATATAATATACATGTATCCACTGTGTTTTTTGTAACTGATACCACAAATTGTTTTAACAATAAAGTAGTAAGAAGTGGACCGATATGTTCTTGATATTTACAGTACTTGACCAGCAGCCAATTCTACCAATCGTTGAGAAATGTCGTTTGAGTATCTTTAACAATGTGAAAGTTATAGTTTTGTGAATTGGAGTGGGGTCAGATAAGAAATTTCCGTAAAATTATCTCTATAAAAATAATAGCGAACACGTCACAAAACTTCAACTAATGCTATTTTGAAGAACAATCACTTCTTTGCAAAATGAAGTAAAATACGTGCTGATATGTTCTTAATTGACAAAGTTATTGAACTTTTAATGCATGCATTGCATGTCTGGCTACAACTGCTATCATCGCAGCCACTGCAGCGGCGTCCTCTAGCGCCACAGTTAAAAGTGCTTATTCGTTTATTCTCTTCATGCAATGCATGCATTTCCTGTATTGGAAATTTCTCATCTGACCCCACTCCTATTCGCGAAACTATAACTTTCACGTTGTTAAAGATACTCAAACGACATTTAACGACATTTCTCAACGATTGGTGGAATTGGCTGCTGGTCAAGTACTGTATTATTTCAAGAAATTACGAAAATTCTTACGACTTTATTGTTAAAACAATTTGGGGTATCAGTTATAAAACACACACACACACACACACACACACACACACACACACACACACACATATATATATATATATATATATATATATATATATATATATGTCAGGATGTTATGGTCCAGGTTTGTGGCGTGTGTGTGTTATGCGTGCATGTCATTATCAACCAAACTGGTTTAGGATATTATGAATGAACTTGTATTATGAACGACAGAATTAAGTGACAATTACACGTCGTTGTTTCATGAATTTAATGTGAAACTTTGTATTGCTATACCTGATTGGTGGAGGGTTTCCCGCCCGGTGGGGCCTCCTGGTGTTAAGTGAATTTATCTTCACTCTCTGATAGACTAGCGGCTGTGACGGTTCTACATGTATATTGCGTTATACAATTTAGATAGATTAATTTATTATCTTTGTCAGTTTAAAGGTGTTGTAGATTTAATATGTTTATTGAGTACTGCGATACATTTAGAAACCTGATATAGTAATAGATACATATATTTAATTTTAACACCCGAGCCGTTCAGTTTATTCAGGGAGGCTTCGCTGCTGGATCTATGCCAGGTATATCTGATAATTGAAAGTAGTATTCATATTGTGTGTATCCTAAAATGTTTTAAGTTAGGTTACTAAGTAAAGACCGTGTATTTGTGATAGGCTATGTACTAAGGAACGGTTTGTGTAAGGCCTTGTTGTTTGTCCCTAAGTTCACTGTTTATCAACCGGGTAGTTGTAACCCTGTTTAGCGCCTGGGTCGAGAGGTAGTGCCCTCTGCCTTAGGAAGTGGGTTAGGAAGTTATTTTGTGCTAGTGAATGGCAACGTAATTTTTGTGGTTATTAAGCTTACTACGAGTTAATTAAAGTTAAGACATCGACCGTTCGGTGAGAAGTATTTTCAATATGAGAAGCCCCACTAGAGGAGGTAACGCGCATGGTTGCTTGGGTTTGTAGAAAAGCTTATTCATAAGAAGTTGTTTGTTAAAAGGGTAAGTTTACCCCTAACCCTCAAAACCCTGAATACACACAATATTATGCCTGGTATAGGGACAGAGTAAAGTTAAAGTCTACAGATATCGTATTTAATATTGCATACATGTTTCAGTAACCTATATTTGGAATGTGTGATTATTAAGAGATATCTGTAGGCCTATGTGAACATTTTGACTCTATTTTTAAGAGAGTATTATAAGTGTGAACCGCATTAAAAGTGTATATTTTAGAGACGTTGTAACCGTAAGCAATCTTGTAACTTTGTGAACTGAATACGAGAACATTTCCTTTATTATTTTCTTTTAACAGTTAATTATTATTTGTGAACTATTATTATCCTATTATTATTTAGACTATTATTAAGTAAATCATTCCTTCTGTTTGTATTATTAATTTACTTATAAATTTACTGTTATACTTTAGGTATTAATTTCTGGTTCTGTAATTTATATGGTTATACCACAATTCATTGCGGTAACTCCTTACACTTGTTATTACTTATTGATGTTACTCTGTACTATTAATTATTTCTAGTAAAATTTGACAAATTGTCTATCCTGAAGTTTGTCATCAATTATTCAGTTAGGCATATAGGTAGAGCCCCTGACATTCTTCGAAGTCAATAATTCTAAACCGTGGTCCACTCAGAATAAAATAGCAATAGATATTCAGAGTGTTTTATGTCACAGACACAACAAGGCATACCTATTTCGAGACATTATTATAGTCCAGTATCGTGACAATATATATAATAATATATATATATACATATAATATATATATATATATATATATATATATATATATATATATATATATAATATATATATATATATATACATGTATATACATATATATATATATATATATATATAATATATATATATATATTATATAATATATATCTATATATATTATTATATATATATATATATATATTATATATATATATATTAGTAATTACATTTGTAATAGATTTCAATTTTTAGCTTTTCGGTAATTTCTTCTAATGTTAACTAATTTTAACTAACACCTTCACAAATTTCAAACCTGAAAATAATATCCTGGCAATTAAGAGATCATATATTTTATATTTAGATGTCAATATGATTTTTCTGCACTATATAATGATTTTGCAGTTATTATGTAATGCAGATACCATGGTATTATCATTTTATTAATCTTCTATCAATTTTAAAGCTTTCACTGTAGCTATAAGTTGTTGCTTTCCCCCTCTCTCTCTTGCTAGTTTACCCTCTATTTCTCCATCTCTTCTACTACTCTACCTAATGGCAAGCTCAGAACATTCTACTCTTCTCGTTTCTCTATTATCTTTTATTCTCTTTTACGTCTATATATATTTTATATATCCTTTGCTTTGCGTTAGAGTGTTATGGGCCCATATAGCCTCATTGCCATGACTTAACAAACCGTGGTTTGCTTTAAGGCTTCTATTGATTATTTATTTCTCAGGTGATAATAAGACGTACGCTCTTGTTTGTGGTCATCATAAGCATGAAGGTGAAGTAAACTGTGGACGTGACCTCTCACTCGTAGGAAGGGTGGAGTATGCGTTGTTTCGAGATGATAATCTTAAATCAATGGACGTGGCTCTGGTCAATTTAGGCGCGAACAATTCTACAGATTACGCAACTTGCAGATACGATGTACGAGGAAGAGGTGTGCAGGATGTTCGTGTTTATATAGATGGTATACTAGATATATCAAGTCTAGATGGTAGGACAAGAAAAGTTCAAGTGTTTCAATCTGGATGGCCAGTGAATGGAAGAATCATTGCAGCTTCTCACTCTGAGTCTGGTGGGAGGTTTGGAAGAGCTCTCTATAATGCCATCATGATTACCAGTGACACTGATGGGATAAAAGGTATGTTTACATTATCAGACATTCAGTCACTTTAAACTCTAAATGATTTTGAACACTGAAGGAGTTAAGGTATAACGTCCGATAAAGAACTTTATCAACGTCGGGCTCGGTTAGTACTTATGTAAGCGATCATTAGATGGACGGACGAACGGACGGATGGACGGACGGACGGACGGTTGGATGGATGGACGGACGAATGGACGGACGAACGGACATCTGTCTGTCCATCCGTCCGTCGACTCTGTTGCCTTGAACACTTCTGTTTCCTTAAGTACTTCTGTTGCCTTAAGTACTTCGGTTGTCTTAAATACTTATGTTGCCTTAAGTACTTCTGTTGCCTTGAATGCTTCTGTTGCCTTGAACACTTGTGTTGCCTAAACGCTTGTGTTGTCTAAATACTTGTGTTGTCGAAACACTTCTGCTGTCTAAACACTTCTGTTATCTTGAACACCTCAGTTGTCGTACAAATTCAGTTGTCTGATTAAATCAGTAGCGTGGTCAAACTTAGAATCGCATTCATAAAATTAGTTTTAAATTACTTTATTAAAATATCTTAATTTTCTAACTGGAGTGTAGGTATATTAATCATCAAATTACCACTGGACGATTCTCATTGGCATCGACAGTTACGCAGTTGAAAGTTTTAAGCATTTAATATATAAATCTCTCTCTTAGTGCACTGCCTACTGGCAGGTCCATGGTCCATTACGCCTCCTCTCTTCCCTGTCTTCCGCTTTCCATTTCATTTCCTCATATGAGTGGGTCTTTAAATCATCTAACATACCTAATCTCGGCCTGCCCCTGTCTCTTTTTCCTTTTTGTAAATTTATATGATCTCATTAACGATAGTGTCAGGGATGATGCTCTGATATTTTGAATCGCTAGATTATATTTATATTATTTATATATATATTAAAGTTTATTTCATAGTGTTTTGACGGATTATATTATTTTATTTGTAAGTAGTTTAGGGTTAAGTTAAGAATATGATTAGGCTGACGTCACGAGGGTGGGCGGAGCTAAGAGGAGTTTTGTTTTGAGAAGAGGAAGGTGAAGGTCACGAGAGAAGGTGGTAGATATAATTCCACGTGATAGTTAGGATAGAGGATTAGAAGGAACGAAAGAATTAGATTAGACTGTTACAGAATAGTGTTTGATAATCATTAGGTGATAACCAAGTTTAGGTTGATCAATAGTTGATCAAAGGAAAGAGTTCCCGAAGTACAATTTATGTATTCTAACGCAGTTATTGAGGAAATAATCAGTTGGTATTCTCATAGTGGAATTTACGATTTATCGCGTTAACTAGATATAGTTACGTATTGTATTTTCGTTGATTTTATATTATGTAAAGTCGTTTTTGTACAACGAGTTAAATGAGTGAATATTTCGGATACATCATAAGGACAGTCAATTTAAACTTACTTAACTTTTCGTTGATATTGTCTATTTGGATATTTCTTTATTTTCTTGATCTGTATTTAATTCGCGCTTTATTTTAAATTAAAATAATTTAATATTAACTACAGTCGTTTGTCAGTAAATCCGAAAAAGGTCGGGGACTTTTAGATTAGTTTAGTTTAGTTTAATGTAAAAGGTCGGTCACAAATCCTTTGAATAGTTAGGATATTTAAGGATTTCGCGTCTGCTGTGTGTCTGAGTCGCTGTAAAAGGACCCACATATGACAGATAGGCTAATTACTTTTGGTAGGTATTTTCTTAAAGCAATCGATAAGCATCTATTTTGATGTATCTGCTTTGTTTAACAGTAGCAATTCATGGAGCGGGCGACAGCGGCAGATTAGTGACAACACGACCAAAGCCTGATAAAATGAGATTTGTTGATGGCCACTATGAGACAAGGGTGAAAGCAGTGGGAATGCTCGTGGCAACTTATGACCGAGGAGAAGTTAAGAATGGTATCAAATCCTATTCTCTGGCTCTTCCGATAGACATCAGCCTCCAGGACTTGACAGATTTCATCAGAGATAAAACGAATCGATATTGTGAAATGACTTTCAGATCTCACACCGCGCGTGTCAGAATGCAAAACCACGTTTTTCGCTGGTATACTTCGTCGCCGAATACACCGAGAGATAATCTAGACCTACAACCCGACAAATGACGGGTTAATTCATTCATAAGATTCATTGAAAGGATTCATTGTAAGGATTCATTGTAAGGATTCATTGTAAGGATTCATTGTAAGGATTCATTGTAAGGATTCATTGCAAGGATTCATTGCAAGGATTCATTGCAAGGATTCATTGCAAGGATTCATTGTAAGGATTGCTCAGGCTCAATTAGATCTCCTATTAGATCTTCTAATCGTGACATAATTAGCAATTGCAGTTCTTGTAAGAAATGCAATACATAGAGAATTTTCGAACTACAATTAACAAATTCAAACTATTATACCTTAAGAATTTATATGTTTGATATCACGAAATCTAGAATTGAAGAGTCGGTAAACGAGACATTCTGCCATTTCGTACATAAGTGATGACCTATGCCACAGTAAACTTGATTTCGCTCCGGTTGTTGCAATGTGGAGCCAGTGGCGATGTCGGTAAGGTACTCGACCGCGGATCAGTATGTGCGGGATTCAAATCCTGGTCTCGCCCGTCACTGACGTGGCTTTCGAGTGAGGAAACTGACGCTAACATTATAACTTTTTTTACTTTTACCACCCTCAAATTAAGTTCTTATTCTTTAATATTGACCATTATTGTTATATGACATAGGCCTACACTGTAGATGACAATAAAAAGTTACATCATTAGGGGCCCACTTATAATTAAATATAATTTAATATAAATATATTCAGAATATCTTAGACATTTTTCAAATACTTCAATGATTATTTTTATTTTCAAATCTTTTGTGTAGTTATTTCTTTCAACAATTTTGAGAAACTATATTTACTTAATTTGTCAGATATAAAGTCTTACTGTAGGCCTTCTATGTTATTCATATTTAACTTGTATCATAGCCAAATGGTCTACCCGGATTGTATGACCCATTCTTAACGGCTAACAATTCTAAAGTTAATAAGTGGTATTGTTTTAGATGAATGACGCATATTTAATTCCTTTTCACTTAACATTAAACATGCGTAAATGTATAAAGAGCTGCAATATACGTGATCCAAAATCATGAAGCAATTTAGCAGACGCGTAATGTTATTTCTTTGTTTGCCATTAAGTCGTCTCTCTTTAGTTTCGCATATTTGCTCAATATAGATTTAACTCCTTTCATTTTTGTAGTCTTCCTCGTCGATTTGTCTACTGCTTGTATTTTATTTTTGACATTGTTTTTGATATTTTAGTAGCTATCTTCTTTACAGGAGCAACATTTACAACGTATGGTGACCATCGGTTCTGCAGTTATAGGCTATTCTCTAACACAGTAATCAATTAGTAAACTTATTTGTTAATTCTTAGTAGCTGCTACTGACTGTATTACCTAACAGAGCTTAGGCTCTTTTGTGGTAACCTTCTTATTCTTGATTAATCGCTTGTTTGAGAGTTAATTATGCTTTTATTTACTATTATTGTGTCAATGTTAACAAATAAAACGGAGTAAAGTTAAAAAACACAAATTTTGCTTGTTGTTTCTTTAGAAATTTACCATGTATTATGAACTTATACTGTTGTTTGTTGATATATAAACTGATGTAGTCCCTCTCATATGCTCTCTCTTGTGATCTACCTAATGGCTGGTCCAGCTGTCCAAAGAACATATTCCCACTCACACTCTGCTTTCGGGCTATATAGAGAGCGCACTGTCGATTAGTTACTGGTTGGAGCCAGTGGCTATGTCGATAAGCTATTCCACCGCGGATCAGTATGTGCGGGGTTCAAATCCTGGGATCTCCCGTCGCTGACATCGCTTTCGAGTGAGGAAACTGACTTTAACATTAGCTTTGCAAGCTTTTTCACTTGCACAATAGGTCGAACGATGCCGCGCCGTACCAGACTCTACATACAGCTAGATTCATACATCATTATCAGATGTAAAAATGGAAGTTAAATCGACATCGTCCCTTTAGATTAATCACGTTTATAGATTCTAATTGTGTTTCCACCATTTTGTTCGTCCACACACTATTTATAATGGGATTTATAGGCAGGCTGTAGTGTGTTTAACGTCAATGTTCAGAAACACAAGGCATCTCTTCAAGACGACTCGACATACTCGAGCTACCGTCACAAATATTAAGTTAATAGTGATTTACTGGTAAGTCACTGGTACCTAACTAACCATGCAGGTAATACAACTGCTACGTTCATCGCGGAGATGATGTTAGGTGTGATTCCTCGATTATAAATAGTTAAGCGTCTCTATGAAGATCGAATGATCGTGAATTGAATAGAGTACAAAACATCTCATCTGAATCAACTGACTCATCTGACGGGATGACGTGAATAAATACTATTCAAATCGTTCACTTTGCTTATGACAAGGAACTGGATGATTGGCTGGAGCCAGTGGCGATGTCGGTACGATTTTCGACCGCGGATCAGTATGTGCGGGGTTCAAATCGGGGCTGGGGAACATGTCCCCTGCAACTCCCTCCCCCATTTCTCGATCATTAAAAGAGGTCAAGCCTGGCTGCATGTGAGATATAATTGGTAATATATTTCAGTTTGTTCCGAATTCTTCTGCGCGAGCAATTTTGTTTAGTTTCAAATACTGACATATGTTACACTTTGGCCTACTTTAAAATGTCTTTTTGAAAATTTGCACTGCACGGCCAAAGACTAAGGAAAGAAACATTTACTAAACGGCCTTGAGCGTTATCTTAAAGTCCACCATCATCAGAATTTATTGACTGCTGTCGGGGAATTATTGTCGAGTTTCCACTCCACTGCATTTCTGTCACCGGATCAAAATGGCATGAGACCAAGTCTCATCCATAGTAACATATCCGCGAAGAAGCTTTGATTGGTTAGCATGTTCGGTACAGATCCAGATTCTCACGAGAAGTTTTTTAAGCTTAGTCAGCAGAACTATTTTTGTGGAGAACAACTATATTCCTCATGCTTCTCTCACTACTTAGCCAATTGATAAATCCTCGTATGTCTCACTTAATTAAATTGATATAGCCTGTAATAATTAATACAGACTAATTCACGTAGACCAATCTGCAAAAGAAATGTAAGACCTACTATAAGGATCGAGAAATAATTAGGTCTAAATTGAAAACCGGTCCGATCTATAGGCTACTGTCCCGATAGATATAGTATGTCCATGTAGGAAAAGAATATAGGCCTAGTTTAGAGGCTCTATGTCTTAAGCTTGTCAGAGAAAGTTGAAAGAGAATTAAGAGTAAGAGCGAATATAAGTAGGTGAAGAGATCCTGCGATCGAGGTTCTTACGTGTTTTTACTAGTCCTCTAAATTTCAATCTCACTCTCTCCATTTAGATATATCAGGCCCGTATTTAAAGGGGGCATGGAGCCTGAGCCCCGGGCCCATTACCAAAACAATCCCCGCTATTCAGATCTCGATTCTTCGTTTTGACAGTTTAAAACGCAAAAATGTCAATTAAATATATAGGCTAAGAAGTCCAATGAATGTAACTGTTTGCGTTCAACTGATTGAGGGGGTGGGGCTGTAGCCCCCATCAGTTGAAAACTTTCCCTGAGCCTTTGCAAACCAAAAATTGTTTGCCTTTTTGCCTACTTTATATTTTATTTTTTGGGGGAAACGGGGATTTTCTCCGTCACTGGTTTCTGACTTCCTCCAAGGTGGTTTGAAAAATTAACCTTCCCATGGGGAATTCATTTATTCTCCACCCCTCACTGGTTATAGCAGTGCTGCAACCTCACGCTCATCTCTATTGCTCGACGCACTCAAAGCCCCATATCTAGGTTGCCGTGCGGTAGGCCTATACAGTGCAGCCTGTTGCCGACAGCTAGTTCTACACCATCTGTGCGGAAATTCAATTGACCTTGGGAAGTTTCAGGTAATAGCAGAAATATGCCTATAATTATATAAAACGAATTATTGTATAATTTGTATATCAACACAATTTGTTCAGTAACTATAGTATTGTATTGTTTTTCAGTTCAGTGAGCTTATGCTATCGAAAGATATGAACCTCTGGACACTATTTACAATAGTACTTCAGCTTCTGACCAACAGTTGTACTTCAGCTATAGCAATAGCTACCTATAGTGCTTCAATAGTGCTTCAGCCTCTTCCCCCTAGACCCCTACCCCTTATTTCAGCTTGTGCGTGATTTAAAATTTTCTTGTTCATGAACTCCCTAACTGACTGGCCTAACTGAAATTCTTCTTCCCTATCAGTCCCTCGTGTGTAACTCGTTCCACCGACGCCAAATTTCTCTCGTTTTCAAATATTCTCAAATCATCGGTCAGCTCGACGTTCCTTCTCTTATGCAGCACAAATAAGTTAAGCTTTTAGCTTGAGAAACAATTAGTATGTTTAACCATTTTTGCTTTCGTTTTTTTCGCGATCAAAATCATATAGGCTAATTATTTTGGAGTGCTACTCGTTAAAAGTCAAAATAATTTCACATCTTATAGGCCTAAGTTTAAAACTAAATGTGTGCTGCATAATAGAATGCAGCATTAATTTATAGGCCTAAATAAACTTTTGAACTTTTGAAATTTCTCTACTATTTCGCATCACAGCTTGGGAAATAGGCCCTATACATTTTAAAGAGTTGCACTGCAAAGAATTAGCTATGATTTTGCTCGCCTAAAACGAAAGCAAAAACAATCTCTAAGAAGGCCTATAGGCTACCATATCAGAGCTCATGCGCACTATTAACCTTCCATCTTCAGCGTAACACCGGTGTTTTATTTCGTAGTACCTGAACAAATCCAAATTGCTTTTCTAAAAGTAAGCTGAGTTTAGTATATTTGACGATCTCTAATAGATCTTTTCGGTAATAGCTATAAATAGAACATCGTGGACACCAAATATAAACAGTGGACTAGAAAAAGTAAACACTGCATAGAATACTATTGAAATGTACTAGTTCCTCATAAAATTTCCAATACAAGTTTTCTTTAGAAATGTTATATACTTTACAACCTACTATACGTATATTAATTAAAGAATAACTTAACACTTACAGTTTAACTCTTTCACCCATTATAACGGTATGCATGCCTAATAACGAAGTTATAATATAGACCCATTACTTTTACATGTAAATTTATGTATCAGATGTCAACATAAACAAACCAGTGTTACCATACAACAAAATATGTTTTCAATTACCGAACTGATCTATTGGATAGGGTAAGTCGGACATGACCAGTACGATTGTCGAGCAGTTTGTAACTCCTAACAACGTCATTATTGCGTTCTTATATCCGCCTAAACGTGGCTAAATAATATTTTAGGCCCTATACATATGGGTTCTTTAACTGGTGCTTGAAAGTTCTATAAGGTAGGCCTATAATTGAGTTATGTTTTATATGTAAACTACAACATATTATAATTTTAAGATGTGTTATTGAATTCTATAGGCCCGTTTTAATTAGGCCTAATGTCAAGTTATAGTTCAGTTCTTATAAATAGAGTGCTACTGTAGCCAATTAATGGCATCAATCACAATCGAATTCAAACCAAATATCTTTAAAATAGGTAGATATGGCATGACTGTTGTTTCAGCGATACCAGTTTTGTAACAAGAGCGACTTGATTTCCAGCATTCTCCACTTAATCGAAAGGGTAAACAAAGCCCCTTTGACATATGTATACACATATGTCAAACCAAATAGTAATTTCTGTATTTTCAGATTTATATCTTGATATTCGGTCTCTATGCGGTTTTAAGATGATGTATTGTTGAGCATTTTGGTATACAAATTCCAGAAATCTGGAAACTAAATAACGGGGGAATATACTTTAAGAGATTTGGAATAGAATTTGTTTGCATTTTGTATTGTAAAAATATATATCCAATTAATAGGAATTCGTTTCAAATAATTTTTTGTCATAACCATATGTTGGATAGATGTGACGAGAAATGTGCTTCTAAAGTGTTTCATTATCGTTCAAAAGATTTTAAAATTTTCAAAAACTACATTATTTTATGTCTTTAAATAACGATCAGCTGATATTGTTTACCTCCGGCTACCAAAATTAGTTTTTGGCATCTGTGCAATTCTTGAACTCAATGTTTACAATGGTTGAGATTGCCTTTGATACTTCTATAATTTTTCTTTATTCTATGATTCAAACCGACTAAAAATAGTAAAATAGCCCCAAAACGGTACAAATTCATACTTCTGAACACCAATCCGAATATGGGTCTTCCTGGGCTCGCTCGTCATTGACATCGCTTTCGAGTGAGGAAACTGAAGTTAACATTAGCTTTAGCTTTATTATTTTATGCTGGGTTTAATTTGACACATTTGGATAATAACGACTGTAGGCCTATCGCTAGGCCGCGCAGTAGTTTTTGCTAGATGTGTTAAAATCGTAACACTCCATAGTTTACATAAAAATAGATAATTTAGATTTATAGTCAGTGGCGGATCCAGAGGCAAGGTACCATGACCCCGGCCCCCGAAATCTCTTGAAATTTATTTGAGTTTATGAACATTTTTCATAACAAAAAGGAGTTAGGCCTAATAGTTACAATTAGCCTACCTGTGGCCTGTCCGAATCGAAGGGTAGGGGATGCCCAAGGGGATATTATAGGCTAGTATAGAAGCTACATGACTAAAAAGATTGCCATAAATATATATATTTTAGTCCCAACCCCTAAAAATTTATGGATCCGCCCTGAATATACTGTAGAGTATACTAATTGAAATATGTTAGGACTAATGTGTTCGACATGAATTAAAACTAGTTTATACTTGAGCCTAGTCTTATTAGATGTGCTAAGATTAGCCTAGTTTAGGTTTATTTTAGAGATGGGAATTTTATGAATTTTCAGAGTTTGGGTTCGGTTCGGTTCGTTGCAAATGAAAGTTCGGTTTGGGTTCGGTTAGCAGTTGACAATTTGAGAGTTCGGTTCGGTTCGGTTCGTTGAAAATGAAAGTTCAGTTCGGTTCGGGTTCGGTTCTAGCAAGAGTTCGGGTTCGGTTCGGGTTCGGCTTGCTTTCCAACTCGCAAGAGTTCAATTGGAGTTTGGTTTGGTTTGGTTTGGATAATGTTGCAATTGTTTAACTTTACTTATAATAATCATGGTTATGACTAACATGTTTAAAATGATTTATGGTAAATATGCTTAAAAATTCATTAAGTCATAATAGCTGCCACATTTTTTCACCTGGGTAAAAATATAACAATGAAAAAAGGAGAGAAGTGGTATTTATTCTTGTACATTTCTTAATATATTGTAAGTTGACCAACAAATGTTCATAATATAGATATTTAGCTTTATAATTGTATCTGAAATATTCTCCTTGATTATAACGAGCAAATAGAATGTTTCATCAATTTGTAATTTATTTTGTCACTATAGGCCTATATATTGGATACGTATGTAATTAAGAGCAAATGTCCTTCTTCTGTAGGCCCGTCTCGCTTCCCGCTATCATTCCTTTGTACCGCTACCATTTTAATATTTGTGTCGGAACTAGCCTTACCTGAATATATGCTGTTAGATACTGTAAGACATGTAAATGCAGAAACTAATATATATTAGTGTTGTTCTTACTATCTTTATTTAATATCAGTCTGGTGAAGAAGAAAGGAATTACAAGAGTTTGGTTCAGTTCGGTTTCGACGAAGTCTGGGTTCGAGTTCGGTTCGGGTTCGGCCAGAGTCTGGGTTCCGGTTCGGTTCGGCCAGAGTCTGGGTTCGAGTTCGGTTCGGTTCGGTTTCGGTTCGGGTTCGGTTCGATTCCCATCTCTAGTTTATTTATACCGTATATTGTAGGTCAAGGGTGCAGGCTGGGTCTAAGTCCACTAGGACTAAGACTACTAAGACTAAGTCCACGAAGACTAAGACCACTAAGACTAAGTCCACTAAGACTAAGTCCACTAAGACTAAGTCCACTAAGACTAAGTCCACTAGGACTAAGACCACTAAGACTAAGGCCACGAAGACTAAGACCACTAAGACTAAGTCCACTAAGACTAAGACCACTGAGACTAAGTCCACTAAGACTAAGTCCACTAGGACTAAGACTACTAAGACTAAGTCCACTAGGACTAAGTCCACTAAGACTAAGTCCACGAAGACTAAGACCACTAAGACTAAGTCCACTAGGACTAAGACCACTAAGACTAAGACCACTAAGACTAAGACCACTAAGACTAAGACCACTAAGACTAAGTCCACTAAGACTAAGACTAAGACCACTAAGACTAAGACTACTAAGACTAAGACCACTAAGACTAAGACCACTAAGACTAAGTCCACGAAGACCACGTGATCACTAAGATTCATTGTATTGGGTATCAATAAGGATTGCTAAGGATCAACTAGATCTTCGAATATATTCTAATAGTGGCATAAGTCGCAATTGCAGTTTCTGAAACAAATGCAACACCTAGAGAACTTTCGAACTGCAATACACAAATTCCCTCTATTATGTCTTAAGAATTAATATGTTTGAGGTCACGAAAAGCTAAAATTTAAGAATCATTAAACGATACATTCTGCCAGTTCGTACATAATTGATGACCTATGTCACTGTAAACTTGATTTCGCTCCGGTTGTCACACGGCTGGAGCCAGTGGCGATGTAGATTGATTGGTTGATTGAATGATTGATTAAAATCATGGAAATATATGTATACAGTACTTGTAATTTGTGCTTAAAACATTTCCATGCCTTGGACATATCTTCACTTCATGTTAAGCAAAGCTGATATGACATCATCACAGCGTTCTTGAGTTTAAATGTTTATTTTCTAAGCCTGTGCCACATGGTGATGGGTTTCCTGAGTGACGTCATAGTCTCTGACCAATGCGCGAGCTCCGTGCCGCTAGAGTTTGGCCCTGTGATAACGTGACCTATAGGATAGGCTCCACCCCCTTCTGGCAGGAAGACAATGGCACTTATTTTAATCTGCACTGACTGTAAATATACAATAACATAAACCTAATGAAATACATCATGTAATCATGTAAATATACAATAATATAAACCTAATGAAATACATCATCTAAATATACAATAATATAAACCGAATGAAATACGTCATGTACAATAATGTAAACATATTGAAATACGTCATAAATTTGCAATGATATAGGGCCTAAACCTAATGAAATACGTCAGGTGCCGAAAAATAATAATATTAATAATAATTGCAATTAGAGTGCTACAGTCATCAATGACAACATCGAGAGCTATTGAGACAAAAATCAAGCTGGCGAGCAAAACAAAAAGGTCCAAAAACGGTGCAAATTCCGAAATCCAGAGAATCAGTCAAAAGAATAACTCCTAGCTGAACAGTTAGAGAAATATAGCATGAGAAGTAAAATGACTCCGTAGAGAAGGCTAATTAGTTTTGATTTCAATCTATGGTTTTTTGATTTAGTAGAATTATTGATCAGTTGAGGGCTCATTAACGAGAGTGACAGAGACTCTGAGCGGTGATTTGTGCATTGAACCTACCAGTTAACAGTTGAACTCTAGTTATCTTGAGAGAGAGAGAGAGAGAGAGAGAGAGAGAGAGAGAGAGAGAGAGACAGAGAGTGAGGCCTATAGCGTCATAGGTCTATCGACGGCTGAAAGAATTGCGCCAATGTAGGGCCTATGTTTTTAGTAACTAGGATTTAGGCCTATAAATAAAAATACTTTACCATTTCTTAAAATCGATACAAATTGTCAATTTTAAAATAAATCTGAAATTAGTCAACAGGCTAAAGCTCAAAATTAACATATGTGATTAATAGTGAAGTCGATCGAACTGTCATAGGCTACTGCGTTACTATTTTAAATTTAGCGATAATTAGTTATTTGCAAAAGCCACCACTTGCAACATACAAATAAATTTGATAGAAAGTTATAAACAAAGAAATAATTAGGCCTAACAAAAATTTAATTTTCTACCAAAATGTTTTGTTTCGCTTTTTTGTGTTTTTTATTCATTGTTTTAAAACAAACAAAAAACTGGTTTAAAAAACTTTTGTTCTAAAACAAGTTCACATCTCTAGTGGAGGGGCCAGGGGTCCGGCTGCAGGGGTACGGACCCAGGGGTCCGGCTCCCTGCTAATTGATGGGCTCCCCTGCTTGCAGAACAGAATTGTTTTTAAAATTACCGTGATAATTATTTTTAAGTCAATATTTCGAGAATGGCGACCTTTGTTAAACTTATTAGGGAAGCTTAATCTTGACGCTCCCCCAAATCCCCTGCTACCCCTAGTCGAATTTGCGGAACTGCAGCTCACCTGCCGGTTCGCGGCGGAACTAGCTCCTTAACATGTGCCCCCCTTGCAATTCTTCAGGCCCCCACATAAGACATACCCACGCTACGGGGCTGCCCCCCATCCCTCATTGGATAAGCCCATGTCTGGCTGCATTTGAGAAATGATCGGTAATATTGCAGTTTGTTCAGAATTCTCTTCAGCGAGAAATTTTGTAGTTCCAAATAATAATAATAATAATAATAATAATAATAGTAATATTAATAATATTAATAATAATAATAATAATTAGAGTGCTACAGTCATCAGGGACAACATCGAGCACCATTAAGACAAAATCAAGCCAGCGAACAAAAAGAAGGTCCAAAAACAGTGCGAAATTCAAAAATCCAGAAAATCAGTCCAAATTAAATAGGCTACTCTCTGTTACACTTATTTTGAATTCTTTTAAAGTTTAAAATCAGACTTAATTGTTTCAGTTCAGCCGTCAACATTCGTGGACCCAATTTAGCACACACATTGTTGTAACCCAAAACGTGTGCAGTAATATGATGGTTGTGCCATACGACAACTTAAGACTATCTAGCCTACTATACGTATCTGCATGATGCTTAATCGTCGATTATTTGCATCACATCCTGGACAAGTTGAATATTTTCTTCGATAGGTCTACAGGTCTCGACAGGGCGTCCCGAACGGTACTAGACTTAATTCGTCGATTAATTGCCTATAGCCTTCCTCGCTAGAATTTAACTGCACGCCGATATAGGCTATTGCAATGTAGCCTGTGCAGGGGCAGTAATTATCCCCTGAAACTCACTACTTCATGCTCCCTTCATGTCCACAGCATTCTCACTTTGGGTCAACCCCTTCGAATGTAAATATTTAATAACGGCACGCTTTTCGTTGTTATCTATATTTTTGCATAGCAGGCACATTAAGAACAGTTGCCTAGCAACCACAGTGACTTCCCCCACTTGACTATTCGATAGTTAAAAACTTCACTTTATCGACAGTGGTGGAATTGTAAAATGTAAGGTGTGGGAACGCATGTGACATAAGCTTATAATATTTTTTGCGCAGCGGTCCCAAGCGTTCCCTTATCTTTTAAGAATATAGCGTTCCACCCAGTTCCCTTTAAGCTCTTTTGTGGGTGGAACTAGTGTGAACTCTAATTTATTATTAACATTTGGCGGAAGGCGGGGCAAAGTGGATAGCGGGGCAAGCGGATCAAGTCAATTTCTATGCAAGTGGTTAACGCTGTGGCTCGCATTTAAGGATCATAATATCAGCTCATTCCGGTTACATGTTTATGTAAACAATTCAACTAAAAATGTCTGCAAGTGAAATAAATACTCTTAAATATGTATTTTTATATTAATTGCTTAAATATTTTAAGAATCAGTCAAATTATGCTAGCAGAGGCACTTGTATCTACTATATGTTGTACTTATATTCGATTGACAACAACATATGAGCTATATTCGAGGAGCGAAGTAACTTTTGATAAATTCTATAGTTTTAAGTTATGCGATAAGTTTTTGGGGTAGGGTATTATGGGGCAAAGTGGATCAGTATGAGCAACTATACTCTTCAGTTCAGATTTAATAAAGTTTGTTGCTTTTCTACGTCAAAGAAAAATATTTGTTTAAATAAATTCTATGTATAAGCTTTCATGACTAATCACGAGTCCATTTAAACTTACGTAAGTAACATTTTCACTGCTTTTCGTAGACGGTAAGGAATTGCAAGCAAAACACTAAGGTTCGTGGTCTGAGGCTGATTTGAAGGAAGATATTAAGCAGGTCAAATTCAATGGTGCCTCTTTAAGGGATGCTTGTGAGAGATACTTGATTCCATTTGGAACTTTTTATGACACCTGAAAAAATGATGAGTTAGGGCCTAAAGGATTATTAAAGCGCCATCCAAAAAATTTCATTTCGCTTGCCAGAACCGACAAGTCTTGCTAGAGCTCTAAACAGACCTTAGGTTGAGAGATTCTTTGCTCTGCGAGGCGAAATATAGCAATCCCACCGTCTGACACCTACTGACATTTACAATGAAGACGAGACAGGAATAAAAGCCTCCGGAACGAAACTGATCCACCTTCCCCCATAGGGTTGATCCACTTTGCCCCGGCGTTGGGGCAAAGTGGATCAGTTAGGGTTGTGTCATTAAATGTAAATTTTCTCTGGACATGCTGGAGCTATAGAACTGCAACAGTACCTTTGTGGAGGTCAATAATCAAGCTAATTAAAGAACCTAATTCGGTGATGTTATTCTCATCCATGCCAAAAAATACATGTTTTTCTGAAAATTGATCCGCTTTGCCCCACCTTCCCCTAAGCAGTATTTCTTGTGCTTTATAGAAATAACTTTAGTTACTTGTTTGAATCTGTTGCTGACAATCATTATCACTATCTCGCAGTCTCACAGTTAAATCCTCAAAGCCTTAGCCTAGTTGCAATTCACGAACCATTTATTCTATAAAGAGAATAAAAAGTATAGGCCTCCTATAAACAATAGAACAAGTTAAATAACAAACCACTTCATTAGTATGAAGTTACATGTACATGTATATGTTATGATATCAAAGATTACACTTTAGGGGAGAGCGGGGCAAGTTGATACTATTTTAACGTTTTGCAAATATTACAATCATATATCAGGACATGAACAATCCAATCTATATGTATATATTATTTTAGCAATATATTTCAGTGATACATCCAATGCATAACCGTTCTGATAGCAGTAAATTGACTTCAAATACCATAACCAAAATTGTATCATCCTGCCCCATAGGGGGGTAAGTTGATACTGACGAGGGGCAAGTTGATACACATACCATTAGTTGATTGAATTGTCGCAAGATAGTGATACTTAAAGCTATATATATATATTATTCAGAAAAGTCGGTAGTTAGAGAAAACTGCTTAAATCTATGGCTTCTTTCTCATACCGTACATCTACGTGTTACCACATAAGAATTTGTCATCGTGAAATTGATTTTTTAAATTCTGCTTCTGTACAGCATCATAAGACTTGCAATTTGGACAAATGAAGTGCTGATTTTTATTTGTACAAGCATAATGTGTCCACATTTAACACTCAATATCGTTATCCACTTCTTCTTGTTTTTTTACTTAAAAGTGTCATGTTGATACATGTATCAACTTGCCCCACGCAAGATGCATCAACTAGCCCCTTCCACACTCGTGTATCAAAAAAAATAATAGCACATTGGCATTTATTAGTAGATTAGGATCTAACGGTAACAGCATAGTCCATGCACTGTATAACTAGGCTTACTTTAATATAAAAAGATTACTAATTTTGCTTAACGTATTGATTATACAAGCTTATGAAGACATCCCTGATTATTTTATTTGAGTGAATAAAAACATTTTCTTCATAATTTTTGGCTAAACCTCGTATTTAATTTTCTGACGGAAATGTGCGAAGAAGCAGAAATAGGCTACTGGGACTAAAGGTAGACGGCCTCCTGTAAGAAAGAAATTAAAAATTGCACTTTTACGCCACTTGTGGCAACCTACATCCTCGTATCAACTTGCCCCGCTCTCCCCTAAATTTCGTAGCAATTAAGGAGTTTGTTGTACTTTAATTGCATAAATAAAATAATTAAAGTTAAAGTAACAGTAGGACTAAACACGCACCATAGTGAAATGATCAACAGTGTTTACATCAATCACTTTTTAATGTCAAATGTTTAAAATAACCAGTCCAGTGAATGTCCGAGAGTTTACTCTCAGATCAGCGCTGCTGGGATTCGAATCTACGAGGGTTCAATTCACCTCAGGATCTGTCCTTTAAAACTTATTTTATTTATTTATTTAACGTATGCGTTAATCCAGATAGTTGCTTCACTTGTAAGGCAACTTAGCGTAGACAGACTACCCGGTAGACAGGTTAGAGGGCTCTCCTCAACGATATGTTTCATGCTTTGAGATTGGCCGCAGTCGCAAAGCTATGAATCACAAATTCCCCAGCGAAACTCACTTTCTCTGCATCTACCATGACCCGAACGGAAACGATTCAAATGGCACCAACTTCCTCTGCAGAGATTCATTCCTGGTAGCGCTTGAGACGGATCCTGAAGGTGGTTTCTAGCATCAGCGATTGACCACTCTAATCTCCACTGGGTCAGAGACTCCAAGGGATCACATTGCTGCAGCATCTCCCAAACAGGGTATCGAGATTTGAGTCACTTTGGAGGAGGATTAGACAAGTCTAGTGATATAGGGAAGGCATGATTTTCACGGACCCTCTGCAGTTGCTTGTGTGTAATCTCCTTACTAGCTAGGTATTAGCAAGCCTTAACTTGTTATGTAGACGTAGGCTATCTGAAAACTTCATGACGTTAGCCCTACGCTCTTAAGACATTCTACATGTATTAGTTGTTGAAGAGTTCAAGCGAGTTTCACACATGTTGTTGGCAAGTCCCCTAGACTTCAATCTCACTCGATCTCAAGTTCGCAATCTTCACTGGATCCCTGTTTAATCAACGCATAGGCCTAGGCCTATAATATAAAATAGCTCGATCTGTTAACTTTCAGAACTCGGATAATTTTCAAGCCTTAACTTGTTACGTTGACGTAGGCTATCTGAAATTCTTCGTCCCCCTATCGTCCCTAATGTGCACTTCGTTCCACCGATGTCAAATTTCTCTTTGTTCTAAATATTCTCACGCCATTGGGCAGACGTTCCTTTTCTTATGCAACACAAAAATTAATTGTTTGAGAAATAATTAATACATGTATATGCTTATAGATTATTTTTGTTTTCTTTTTAGGCGACCATAATCATATAACTATTTCTTTGCAGTGCTAGTGATTAAAAAATTAAAATAATTTCATATCTTTCAAGTAAAACTAGGCTACTTATTGCTACTGCATAACAGAGTGCTGCACAAATTGCCTAAGCGTAAATTATGTTTTGGACTTGAGAAATTTGTCAAGTAGCCTATCGTCTCTCAACAGTGCTGGATCCAGGGGGCCCATGGGCCCGCCCTCCTCCCTTAAGCCCGACGATAAAAATGTTAAAACAATATTTCTATTGTTTCTATGGTAATTTCTAAGTATAAATATGTTTTAGGGGCTTTAGGGGGTTGGGGAGGGGGTACGAGAGGGAACTCGAACAGTCCCACTACCTCGAATTGTAGGGGCACATATAATGGAAGG